>CM060623.1:4769351-5337258 GCA_030578275.1 Meda fulgida
CGTATGCTCTCTGCCCATCTCTCTGCAGGCGTTTAACAATGCAAGGGTGTTTAGGGTGTTTGCTAGGGTGGTTACTTACTGGCCCGAGTCAAAAGAGCCCACTCACAAGTCTCTATGATATTCTGGTATCTAGCTTTGTCTCGGGCCCCTCCTTCAAATGTAAGTTTACTGGATTGTTCCACCCATTTTTCTTATTTGGAAGGTAAAAAACAAAGGGATAGTGCAGACAAAAATGAATATTTTGTCATCATATAGACCTTGTGTGCCAGAGAAACTTCTGTTTTTGCTGTAGCTCTGGATATTTCTAGAACATCGCTGTCGAAGAGTAATTATCTGGTGATTTGGATTAACTTTGTGTAGAGTTAACAGAAGTTATCATGAGCATTGTATTGTTTGAAGTGGATGTCATAACAAATATCAGTTGTTTTTGTGTTGTTGCGTTGTCTTTTCCTGGACTGTTCCCAGCTGGAGGAATGACCTGACTATCTCAATTTGAGCCATTTCCAAAAAATGTCTGAGACACATCTTTTCGTCAGCACTTCAACCAATTAATACTAACACTTTCCTTTTCTATTCTATTTGTTTAGTTAATCTGTTTAAAAAAACAAGCTTGCTATGTGTACTGTGTTAGACAGAGACTTGTTACAGCACTTGTACACTGTTGCCCTCTTGTTGGTCTGATTGCTTCTATTGTTCTCCTAATTTGGATAAAAGCGTCTGCAAAATGTTAAATGTGTTGTGTTTTTGTTTTGTGTGTTTTTTTGAGTGTTCTGTCATGTTTTGAGTTGTCTACGCAATGAAAATCAATGGTTTCCAATTCGGTGTTGTTTTGGACCACATTGACTTTCATTGTATGGACAAAACAGATGAAACATTCATCAAAATACCATCTTTTTTGATGTGCAGAAAAAAATAATATGACAATTAAAATTTTGGGGTGAATTATCCCTTTAAGTCTGATCACTTAGAGAAGTCTCTTCTCAGCAAGTGTGATTTGAGGTACTGTCCTCCATGGCTGGAGCACAAACATTACAGGACAAGTTAAGCAACCAAGCAGAATACTTACTGTTTTGATTTGAATAAACCCTTATATATGAGCAATAGTTAGTGGTGTTTGCTAAGATCGGCGTCACTATTACCAAGATCTCTCTCCATGAGACATATCAGAAGAAAAAAAAAATCCATCTCGTCTATTGTCAACAAAGACTTCAATGAACCAAGTCAAAACAACCTCCCCCTAATGCATATCGCCCAGCAGAGATAATGGAGTGCTACTCACGCAATTCAAAACTGCTGCTGACTTCTGTTAGCGCAGACAAAACACACACTCACAGCGAGAGGCACGCACTCACCTGGTTTAGAAATGAGTTATCACATTAAGAGATCCGACATCTGTCTGAAGCCATTAGAGTTTCAACGGCTTTTCAGAAGGATCACATTATAAATACTTTCCTCCCATGAACACTGGGAGAACAACGAGAAAGAAACAAGAAACGCTGATCTATTCATGCACTAATGGAATCTTGTCTTTCATGGTATCTTGGCTTATGGCTGATTAAATGTGTTACGGCTCAGCAGAAAACAAAGACAGTGTGTTTTAAGGATTCCACTGGAGGCGAGACCAAGACGTAGCCACGGCTAAAAGAATGCGGTTTTGTTTAAAGCTAAACATGAGATTTCTAGCACACTTGATATGGATGCATACCAAGTTTGAAAGAGTCAATGTTGTAAAATCTCTTTTTTCTACCTTTATAATACACTGACAACCACCAAAACACACAGGTGGGAAAGAGAAAGCCACATGATGGATAAAAGTTCATCACAAGTAGCTTTTCCACACGCTGAGAGAAATATTAACATACAGGTGCTCAGAGTCATACACACAAACACAAAACACCATCGTGATAACACACACACAACACTAAAATAATACAATAAACATTAACCTAACAACATAACCCCATAACATAAAACCCAGTGTACATAACTGACAACTAAACTAAGATGATACATAACTAAATAACTTAAACTTATTTAAGTAAATAAAAAAAACGAATCAAATTTAAAGTGTCACAATGCTACAAAATAATAATAATAATAACATACTGATGGTCCTAAAAAACTATTTATTTCTTTAAAGCAAAATATAATTTTCATGATCTGCATTTGTAAATCACTCTGTGCATCTTAACCCTATAAGGCCTACTGTATCAAATTTATCATTACTGTATCAATATGATGAGAACTTTGCTGTAAAACCTGCTGCACACAATCTATAAGATGCCTTCTGTCATCTGATTGAAAGTTCATCATTTTTTGGCAAGTAAAAGGCCTTCTAATATAATTTTGCGTGTCTTTCTGCTGTGAAATCTTTACTGATGTTTATAAAGTTAACGTGATTATTTTGGTTTTGAATTGAAATATGATAGATATTTTTCAACAATTGTGAGATTCACTCAAGACTGTTTCTACCAAGCAGTCATATTTAGAAGTGGTCAGCTGTAAGTTTGCATGTGTATGTGTGAGTGTGTATGTGTGTATGCTGCTCTGCTGTTTAAAGCCTCTTCTGTGCTCATAGTATTTGCGTGTACATGAGTGTGTGTGTTTCTGGGCTTGAGGCCATGGTAAGAGCCTACACACACGTCCGCCACACACCCACCATCCAGCGGAAATGAGAACCATTCCGTCCTGCCACCAAACACACACACACACAACTGCATGTACACTTCACAACACACACCCCACCAGAATGCACTTTGTATCCATCTTCCTATGACTCGTCTCTCACACACACACACACACACACACACACACACACACACACACACACACACACACACACACACACACACACACACACACACACACACACACACACGACAGCAGTACGGCTTTCACCAGAGTGGATAGAGACCAAACCCTCTTTGTGGTGAATGGTTAAGTAATAAAAAAACAAATATAATTATTTCTTACATAATTGAACACAAATCAGCACATCCTTAATGGAACGAAAGTAGAGCAAGAACTTCCTCCAAGAATCCTCAAAAAAAACACAAACACACACGCAAGCACGCACACACACACACACACACACACACAGAGGCGTTTGTTAGGAGTGTCTCCTCTTCATAGTCTCTCGTTAAGGCCTGCTTCCTGTTCCGGCTCCTCCCACGAGAGAACGAGGCATGGAATAGCACTCATGGGGGCGAGAGAGGAGTGGAGGGGCGGACAGCCAAATAAACTTTCCTCCAGACACACTCTTTCATTCAGGACAGACCTGCAGCCGTCAGACCATGTCTCATATAACGCTCTGCTCTTTTAATGCGCACAGCTGAGAGGAAGTCTGGCGACCTGAAAGAGTCATTAACACACCTTCGACATATTTATTAATTGCAGCAGCCTGGCTGTAGTTGTTTTATGAAATAAACATATCAGTTTCGACTGAAATAGAACAACCGCAGATTTTTTTCACAGAGGACACACAAATTGATTCCAGGTGTTTAGAGACAATAACATAATTCCAGCCAGCATTCATAACTAACTTAAGATCACGCATATATAGTCAATGCAACTGTGATTCAAACGACAATCTATTCCAGGACAGATGTTCAGTGGAAGATAATGTCTCATTTGGAAAATATTTGATGTTCGACAGTCCAATGGAATAAAAAAAAGATTGAAACAATGACAGACAAAACAGCTCTGCTCTAAATCCTGATCTGCCTCACTGTCTACTCCCTACATAGGCAGTACACTTACCCAAACAAGCACACGTGGCAGCAATCTCACACCTGATACAGAATGCTTTATTCATTAGACTTAACACAATGTCCACCAGACGTGAGGCGATAAAATCTTTGTTTTCCATGTTAATCAGAGTTTGTCCAACGAGTGACAAGGGATTCTCTATTTTAGGGTGTGTTCACACTTGTAATTCAGTTCTCTTGGAAAATTTACCTCAGATCTCAAAAATAAATGAAAGGAAACCAGAAAGTTCAAAATGTGAACTCAAGGGTATTCTATGACAAAGATTGTATCAGTCACTCTGTATTTATTAATAATGTTAAAATTATGTAATATTTCTGAATTTGATTGTGTACTTATCCATTCTCTTGCTAATGCAGTTTGCACATACACTCTTCTGATTGGTTGTGATTTTTGATGGGATCTCAGTCTCATAGCATCTGGTGTGGACGGACAAATTGCTTGTTGCTGGAATCTAATCGCATCACGTCTGGTTAAGACTCAGTGTAACTCAGAATTGAGCCTAGTTTGATGTTCTCATGTCACTAAGCTAACGATGCCATGCTCTAAAAAGCAAAAATACATAATAAAAAAATAAGTGCGTTGTGAAGAGTGACAAATGCATCTTGAAGCTCATGTGAGAAGTGACGTCCTCTGCACTTCCACTTATGTCAACCGATATATCGCCAAGGCCAATATATTGGCATCTTTTAATTATCACCATCGTTGGTAAGGTTTGCTGTTTGTTTGATAAAAGTCGTGCCATCGGCCAACAAAAAATCTCTACAGGTCGACCACTATTTATGTCAAGTGTACACTCGACCCTCTTGTGAATGTGTATCCGGCAATGGTTTATAGTTAAATACGTGTTAAAATATTATTTTTTGGTATAGTTGATGTTTTGACACACGGCTCCACTTCAGAAGACATTGATTCATCCACTGGAGTCTTGTGTGTTATCCCATCATGATGGCTGTATGTGATTTTTGGAGTTTCAACATTCAGTTCATCTATTCACTTGCATTATATGGGCTCAAAGAGGTGGATTATTTGTCTAAAAATCTTTGTTTGTGTTAATCAGAAGAAAGTCTCATATGTCTTAGATGGCATTAGGGTGAGTAAATGATGAGAGGATGTACATTATTTGTACATTAATGTACTAAACAGCCAGTGTACTAGTTTTTGGAACAGAACCTGCTTGAAAATTTTTCGCTTAAAAAGCAAAAAGAGCACTCACTTTTTCAAAGGGTCGATCACAGTCTTCTGAATCTGATTGACCTGCAAAGACAGAAAAAAAATATAAAGCAAAAAAAAAAACATTAGCTGAAAAAGATGAATCGCTAATAGCTGAATGACAACCATCAAAATAAATTACATTGATCATTACGGTCGAACACAACAAAACAATCAAAATAAATAACTGACATCCAAAAAACTTCTCAGTGAAGATAATTGGCAACAGGATATGACATGACCCCACGTTTAGAAGATCAACAGCTGACGCCCCTTCCCTATCAATGCAAAGCGCGTTTGGCGTTCAAATGAGAAGTATGGAGGAAAGGTTTGTGACGTTGTTTCTTTATTGTGCTCCTGGCCTGAGGAAAGCAGCGAAAAAGACGTGAATATTAATCGAGCAGTGAATACAAACGTCTGGAATCGTCGAGGGACGGCACATGAAAGCACAGCCCCGATTGGAGTTGAAAACGCTGAGAAGGGTGGGCCGCCGTACAAGATGAAAGTTCTTTGCAAACAAACATTTTTAACAATAACAGTTTATATTCCCCTCGTTCCTCCATGTGGTGTCAGGGCTGGAGAGGAGAAGCGAAGAGGAGGGGGAGGAAGAGGAGACGAGGGAAGGGGGGTGTTTGAGTTAAATGGGTGTAAACGAACGTCGCATTGCCGCCTCAAGCCCCAAACCAACAAAGTCTTAAAAGTTGCCACACAATTAAAATCTTAAACTTGCAAAACATCATTTACATTGCAGATCTGAGATGTCAATAGGATGTGGTTGGCTGACAGAATGCTAACCTAACCTGGCAAACAATGCAAGAAGAGAGCAAACAGGGAACGTTAAACCAGAGCACAATCTGACAGGCCCATCAGAGGGTTGTAGCTTATGGAGCTAATCAACAACTCACTCGCTATTGAGAGTAGAGTCAGTCACTGAGAGCAAACAACACTCGACCCCAGAACACAAGGATTCATTAAAGACGAGCTAGCCTTCTTTCACATTACTATAATACACAAAGTCAAAAATAGCCTTAAACAAAAAAAGATAAAACAAAACTAAAATATAAGAATTCTGAGAGGTGGGAAGACAAAATGCCTTAAACAAATATATACATAAATAAATAGACCCAATTTACTCTCTTAATAAATATTTCTAGTCTTAACATATTCTCGTAAACTTAGGGTTAAGTTATAGTTGGACATTAACCCCTAACCTAAGTTTACAGTCATTTGATAAGACCAGAAGCATTTATTAAGAAAGTAAATAAATGTATTAAGGAAGAAAATAGTAAATTAATAATTATTTATTTATAGATAGGTTTAGGGTTAATGTACCCTAATGATGGTCCCCTCACCATCATGGCTGCTAGTTATTAAACTTTAAAGTCAACTAACAACTAACCCTAACTATAAATAAATAATTATTGACCCAATTTACATTCTTAATAAATATTTCTGGTTGTACACTTAGTTGTAAATCAACCATAAACCTAACAAACAAACAAATAAATGTTTCTGGTCTTAAATTATTGTAAACTTAGAATTAGCTGTATTTGTACATTAATCCTAAAGGGTTAGAATTAAAATAAATTAATAAAATGTACTTCTTAATGTATTATTGTAGACCATACACAATCATAAATCAATAAATTCAGTGAAATAAATTTCCTTGGTGATATTTACCTTGACTTTTATTTTCTGTACACATCACATATCTAATACGTCACCTCAAATATGCTTTTCATTGACACTGTTGTATTCTAGGTAGGTACTAAATTTATTAAGATCAAAATTGCTTGGTATGGTGGAATGTTTGTAAAAACCGATAAACTATTTTAATGTAATAAATATTTAAACAATATCATAGTTTAAATTATTTTTTTAATGTTTTTTTATTTGCAGGCATTTGAAAAGAAGCAAATTTAAATGAAAACATCTATTTTTACTGTAACCGTCATATTAATAAAACCTAAATAAATAAACGTTGACATCAGTTAGTTTTTATAAAGATCAACCTCTGTCATGATTTGCCCCGTACATGAAGAAAACCCCAAATATAGATACAGCATTACATTCAAGTGGATTTATTTCTCAGTTGACAAAGGAGATCGAAATGGAATGGAAAGATACAGAAGATGGGGTGAATGATGGGGAAGTATATCCATATGATGAAAGAACAGCCTGAGGAAAACACTCCAGTGAGAGAGTGAGTGAGTGTGTGTGTGTGTGTGTGTGTGTGTGTGTGAGTGTGTGTGTGTGTGAATCAGGGGCCAGAGATCAACCGCACACACAAAACATAACACCCCAAAATACATACAATGCATACAAACCCTGGAAAAAAAATCGATATTCCTCCTCACCATCATGGCTGCTAGTTATTAAACATTAAAGTCTCTAGAGCCTTAAAGCTGCTAAAACATGACTTAAAAATACCCAGTGAAGGCCTAAAATGAAGCTACACTTATTATCATAACATTTTCCTGCCTATTTGTATCCACCCCGGGGCAATCCATCTTACCCTCGAGTCGACTAAGAGCTAAGACATCGGCTTAGTTATCTTTATATAACACAAATATGATTTGCTTGGCTACCGTGACAAAACCTCTCAATCTGAAGAACGGGGAGTTTTTGCAGGTTTGCTATGTGATTCATGGAAGTCTTATTAACCATTCAAGCATCCTAAGCAGGGAAATTCACACCAGCACACTGCAAAATGCAGAGCTGAAAAATCAGCTGCGCTAACATCTCTAGTCGCCCACGGATAGAGCGCCGTTCGCCTGCCAAGTGCCCATACAGTAGAGTATGAGAAAACGGTGCTCAGGAGAAGAGGAGAGCGCTGTAGAAAGCATTTGGCTTTGGTGAATCTGACCGAGGGGTCAGCGGAGAGTAAGGATATTTGCATCAGGCTTCAATCTGCTATTTCTGAGATCTGCCGAGCTGCGGATTGCATTACAGCTAGAGGCACTCGTGGTGTATTTTACACTGGCGGGTTTGCATCCGCGACGTGTTTGACTGATCAACTATTGTTGGCTTTGATTATCAGCTGACGGCAAACACATTCAAAAAAATATGGAGTAAATTTCTGTATATCTCATCAGGAAAACAAAAGAATATATTTGTATTATATAAATTGGGGATCATGTAGATAGATTGATAAACAAAATAAGGTTTTAGGAACACAAAAGAAAAAAAAAAATCATAAAATCAATCCATGTGATTTTTTGTGTTGCAAATCTGAAGTTGCATGATAGCCGAGACTGAAATTTATGTCATTATACACAGGTAATCTTCCTTTCTAGTGAACTGTTCACACAAGAACGCTGAATCCGTGAATACAACTAAAAAGCTGTATCAGTGAATGATTCATAAACAAATCAGTCTAATTTGTGAGTATCGATCAGCCACTTTATTAAAATGACCTGGTTGCATTGGTTGTGGAATTAACAGCTGACTGGAAGAAAGATTATCAGTGAATAACTTACATTTCGGTCTGTTTCTCACACAAAGCTGGAATATGGACTTAGAAAACAGAAAAAGTCAGATTAACTACTTTTATGGTGATTTATGGTGATGATGCTGCAATTTTTGTAGATTATTGGTCACTATGAACCAGTCATTTATTTATTTTTTGGCACAGAAGAAAGTTGTGTGGGTTTAGATTTGCATGAAGGATGAAAGTCAATGGCAACAGCATTTTCCTTTTTGGGTAAACTAACCCTCTCAAGATTCTCATAAAGAACACACAAAGACATCTGAATGATTGACAAGACATGCTAATATATTGGGTGACATATCCGATCTTAGAACAGATAAAAGGTGTGATGCATCAAAAAAAAAAAAAATTCCCCTAAAAGTCATAATTAGCCTTCAATGTTCTACAGTAAAAGTCTGAAAATAGTAAATAGCTGAGCTTTGAATGGTCAGCAGAATGTGTCAAAGTAGAAATCGTGCATAATGTTATAATGCTTGCTTTGAGCATCATGTTATAACTCTTCACGCTGGGATCAGTGCTGCGGCTCAATGCATTGGGAATGTTGGGGCGAGTCACGTGAAGGACCCAGTTTCCAGGGCGGAGGTTGTAGGCGATAGACCAGAGAAGATGAGCGCTACTCTTCTGACATGCAGTCAGTGCTGAGTGTATCGCTTAAGGGCTCTTAACCACTTTCAAAAGAAAGGACTGACTCCAATGTGGGGAAACGAGAGGGAAAAAAGACAAGGATCAGTGTCAGCAGCAGCAGGAAACAGAAGATAGCAACGCAGAGATGGGACTCATTTGAAGATGCATGTGCACGCTGAGTGTGGAAGGGCGTGGGGTCTGCTGTGAGAAAAACTTACTCATACCCAATCTGCTGGAGGGAAGACAGAACGTACTTCTGCCAAAGTCACAAACGCAACTATTTTTCTCGGCCAAAAGTTGAAAATAAACATGGGTTAGAAGGTGTTGCAAGGCAGAAATGAAGTTGGTCTATGGTTCATTTTTGAGATGTGCAAAACCGAGTTATACATAAACATTAGCCAACTTTGCTTCATATGGACGGCTTTTGGGAAGACAAACCAAAATAGTTATTTGGGGGAGAGGGATTGCACACGTTTTTGAAATATATACAGTCCCATTTGCGAAATGTTGGTGAAATTTTGCGGGCAAAAAAGATTCGCTGGTTCAAGGTTCAATGTATGAAGCACAGTTCACACCAAAGTCGTTTAAAAAAAAACAGATTTCTATTAGTCAACGTGGCAAAACCGTGTGTACAACTTGAACCCATTGCACAATCTGGCAGGGGAAATCATTAGGCCTGACCCTCAAGCAAAATTACATTGATACACTGTGAAAATGTGCACACAACAGTAAATGTGGCTGCAGCTTCAGACTCATTGTTCTAGTCTTTCTGTTTTTAACTCTGGGTCAAGTTAAGAACAATCTCTGAGGGTGGTTTGAAATAGTCTGTAATCATTTGGATGGATAACCAAAGGTTGTAGGTTTAAACCCATAAAATGCTTGAGTCATCACCACTGTCCCCTTAAACATATGACACTTAACCCTGGATGTTCTTAACGGGGTCCTATTATGCCCTTTTACGAAGTCTTGACTTTGTTTTTGGGGTGTACTAGAATATGCTTGCATACTTGATTGTTAAAAAAAACACATTATATTACAGCTCAACTCTCCCCAGTCTAGGCCGAAGGCGCCGCTTCGTTCCGTTTCGATGAAGCCCCTCCTTCCGAAATACAAAATGTGCTGTGATTGGTTAGCTGGCCCAGTGAGCTGTGATTGGCAGCGTGGGTTCCGTAAATGTCCCGCCCCTTACCATAACCGCGAGCTCTACTCAGATGCAAATATTAAGGATGGTGTCAATTTCAGACTAATTCAAGCCTGCTTCAGAATTAAGAATGTTAACAAACAAGAGGATCGTACAGAACGGATTTCATGCACGGATTTTGCAAGCATGGATTTCACAGGACGATTCAGAGTGGTAGGTTTTAAAAAAGAATAATTTTCTTGTACATTTTAGATGCGACGTTGTACACCATTTAATCATAATATTTGTCGGAAAACTATGGTTATACAAACAGTACTGTAATGTAACCGACTACTGCAGCAAGCCTAACTATGTCCCTTTAGAGGCTCCTTAGAATACGTTATTCATTTTCCGTGCATTTCCGAATTCGGATTTAGGCTCCAGGCACATCCCTTGTCGAGGGAGTGTAAATGTGAGCTTTTGGGGATGTGTGTGGACATTTATTAAATGTTTTGTCTAATTTGATCATGCTTTTAGTTACCAATACAAATGCAGTACTTTCAGTGCAGTACACACAAACATATTTTACCATAATGAAATCCAATCTGCAGAATTCCACAATTAGTTCAGAGATATGGAAAGATAAAAAGTGTACAGATTCTGTGTGGGCCTAGAGGTGAGCAAGCCAGATCTAGTGGCGGCAATATACGCTTAAAACATAAACATGTCTCACATTCACTTGCTTATTATGTAAATAAGTATCACTGCCTAATAAGAAGCAGCTTACAAAGCCTAAATATTTCTGGTTGAAGTGGGGGCGGAGCATATGATATTTAAAGATGGAAAAAAGTAACTTTTTCCTCATTAAAAAGTTTTAGCCCCAATGAAATGAATAGTACTTAAGGAAAATGTTAACTTACATGAGATTACAGTCGAATCATATTTTACATGGAGAGTCGCCTCATGGGAGCATACATTTTGAGATCAGCTGAATATTAATCGGTACTGGACACTTTCATTCAGTTAATGAAATAAACATCATAGCTGACTGCAAATACTGACACAACCACAATCGGTAACTGAAAATATGTGTGTGATGCTGCATTCACAGGATGTCAGTATAAGCCTAATACATATTGGCCAACACAATTTGAACAAAAATAATAATGAGCGCAGCAAAGCGGTCATTGGCTATATCTGATTAAGGAGTTTGATTAAAGTGTTAAACTCGGCCCTCCAGGATCATAGCTCAAAAGGTCTGATATAGATATAGAATGAGGCTTGAATGGTATTTGAGAATATTTCACAGTTGTGATTATTGGTTGCTCAGACTTTGTGCTGAAAGCCAGATCAGCACTAGCCCGTCCCAAAAAAAAACAAAAAAACAATGGAAATACGCCACAAACTGGCATTTCCAGTTTCCTCAGGCTAAAATAAAATAAAACAAAACTGTCAGCCAAACCAAGCACTTATTAGCCATCAAAATGGCAGATTTCAAAATACATTCTGAGATAAATGGGAATGACAAGATATACAAAGCATTTATAATTTAACATAATCCTTTTCATAAGATTCATAATTCAGATTAAGCATTTTTTAACTGATCGTATCGGCTATCCTGAGCCCGATCCTTTATTTTCCGTCATCTGTCACGCAGGTGTAGTGTAGAAGATGACTGTATACACCTTCACGTGGGTTTGCCACTGTTGCCAAGTCTGTGGTTTTCTCGCAGAATTGGGCTACTTTTAAGTTGGTTTTTTTAGTAAAAATAACCCGTGGTTTTTTCCGCGGGTTAATTTTCACCCCCGTACATACGATTCCAGCGCTCCAACCCCCCCCCCCCCCCCCCAAAACACCCCCCAGATGAACAAGTGGAGAATTCGGCCTCACATTGGGCTACTTTTGTTGCGCAGACCTGGAAACCCTGGTTTGCCAACTGCCATTAAAAGGAAAAGAACAAGCTCAAATGTGCGACTTGTTAGAATCAGTTGATGTCTGTTGTAAAGTGCCACACTAAACACACTCGAGCTTCTATGTTAAGCATTTTTGATGGCTACTTTTGTATCACTCAAAAGTAATTTATTTACGGTTTATTTTTATCTCCAATAAGACTGTCTGAACTGTTTTTGCCATAACATGTTGCTATGGGTTGCATCTTGCTTCGGACTGACAGACTGGCATTCTGGCACCGCAAGCTTCATGCTTTCTAACCATATCCAAATATTTTTTCTATTTCTCAGCTTATTGTACATTTAAAAGTTTATATCAGTAGTTCCATATTCATAATTGACCACAGTCTATTTAAAACCTCTACCATTGTAGCAGATGTTTGCATCTACCACTGTCTTATAAATAATGTAGGCCTATAAACATAATTATTGCATAGTTATACAATATGCATATTGCAAACAATAATTACAGTCTTATTGGAGATAAAAATAAACCGTAAATAAATTACTTTTGAGTGATACAAAAGTAGCCATCAAACATGCGTAATGCTTACTGTAACAATTGTTATGTTGGAATTGCTCTGTACTGATAGATTTTAAAAATCTTGATCGGGAAACATTGTTCTTTCACTGAAATCTCACCTTCTCCTGATTGAACGCATCCATTCTCTTCATGGCTGTATCCAGAGACTTCATGGATTCAAGGAAAGCCTGATCCTGCTCACACAACGGATTACCCAACAAGTCCCCTGAGATCTTCACTCCTGCTTTAGACATTGCTGGAAAACAAACAAAACCAGTTAGCATTTATCCTAAAAACAAAGGAATGGCCACAACAGCAGAAAAACATTTCTGAAAAGTCAACTGTTCCCCCTTCATGTCATCTACAAACAGAATAATGATTATTGGTTTAAAAAGATCATCAGTCACCATCTGCAAAGGTGGCAAGTACTTAAGAGTGCTAAGTGCTTTTAAACATTCAAACATATGGCAAAATGTGACTTGTTTATTCGTACACTAAACCATGAATAACATAATATAATGAAGATGATCCTATTGGGGTTGCAGAAATGCTATAGCCTATTATTATTATTATATTAATATATGATAATAACATCATTATTATTATAATTATTATTTTTGTATTTACAAACGAATGTGTATTATAGTTCTCAAATTTAAAATGAAAGACATCCATATTCATCATACAGGGACCGAAAAGAAGAAACTTTCCCCTTCTTTCTTGACTTTGCCCCAATTATCTGAAGTAAATCAAGTCTTTCCTGTGTTTGGGCTGTGGGGTGTCGAGGGGTGGATGTTTTATCTGGCTTCCTGCCTCGTGTGCGTCTGATCTGGATTGACGCTGACGTGCTCATCTGATCAGCATTCTGATTTTAAGCAGCTCTGGCAAAGAAGGCGACGGACTGTAATTGGCGCTGGCACTATTGAGGCATCACTACACGATCAGAGCTCTTTAGTGAATATTCATCATCTCCGTCAACTCTCTAACGACCCCTTCCAACCTGCACGGAACAAAGTTGTGGAGCGGCGCTGGAAATCTTTGTTCTTTGCGTTCTGTTTTGCCAGGCATCTTGCAGATTCGAAATATTTCTGACCTGCCGATACGCAAGGGAAGCATTTCAATATACTTTTGTTAACTTATAGACAAAAGGTCCATGTTGATGTGTAACATGCACATACACGTGCCTCCACGTGGTGAAGGACTGATGAAGCAAGTGCAACTGAGCTGTGTGGCACACATTATGTGTAGCACGTTACTCACTGTAAAAGAGAGAATTATCTTCATGCATCATTTCCATCTGATTGACATTCAGCAAAATGTGGTTCCTTGTCATACCAGGCCTGCACAGAGTTGCAGTTCAACAGAAAACTTTAAATTCTATTAGAATTCTGTGGAATTCACCTCTTGACCTTTACATGTTCATTATTACATATGTCGGCACGTTCCAAGGAATGTTTCAGGTTCCTGCCTGATTAATTCAGAAACGCTCAAATTGTTTCCAAAGTAATGAAAGTATAGCCACGGGGCTTAAACATTAGACAAGTCTGTATGAGACAAGGCCTTGCCTATGTAAAGTTTCATTGTCATGACAACATAAATCCGGTAAACCTGGTAACTTTCAAACAATATGCAGTGATACCGGAAAGGGACATGTCATAACTGTCTGTAAAGCAGTTTACTCCACACACACGGAATTAAAGGCTGGAATACACTGCTAAACGTTTGCCGCGATTTGCAATCTGGACGGGCCGGCGTTAGTTACCGAAAATCTGCAGGCTGGCTCTGACTTTAAAAAATTCATAGTGTGTGGGAACAGACTCTGATTATTTAGCTTTAGACTATGATCCCATCCAGTCAGAGGATATTAATCATGTTTGATATTTTGAGCTGATTATAGAACACATATTGATATCATTTTGTCATTAATCTCCTAGCAACAATGTGCACATTTTCATGTAAGTTTCTTGTGTTTGAAATGACTTGAAAATCTAGAAGTTTGTGATCCTCAGTTGTCCAGTTTTTCCACAAGCTAATCTACATAGAAAAATGTGGGTTTTCTTTTTACACAGGGTATCTGCAGTGTTTAAAACCAAACTGAAGACTGTTTAAGACCTGCACAAATAACAATAATACCATGTCTCTACAGTCAAACCCATACAATTTCAATCTGGCTTTATTGAATCCAAGACATCCCTTTAATAATGCTATCAGTGACCCAAGCTCCGTAATACATCTTTTAAAATGTTTAATTAATGTTCACTGAATTCTACAAATATCTGTCAATATCAAAGCAGAAAATACAAAAGTAAAATAGATGACGGTTCAGTGCAAGTCTAGTGTTGATGCAAGCTTATATTGACTTTAAAATTGTACACAATGGTAAGATTTACTTTCTTTATGACCAGTAAAAGCAATTATATCAGTGTGGAGAGGAGTTATATTTAGATAAGTCAACATTAGCAAACAGGGAATCATCACAATCACAAACCTAAATCAGCCTCTGTGCTCTTCTTCATGTCTTTATGCAGCTTCTTTGTCTGTTCTTCCAACCTAAAAATAGGGAGGGGGGTCAATAAAATTAAGAACATTCATATTTTTTCATGTTTTGTTTTCTTCCATTTTTAAGAAAATTCAGCAAGAACACATTGGCCAAAAGTGTGTGTGGGGCCTAGTGAACACTACATTATGGGGACAAAATGTCCCCACAAAGCAAAATACGAAATCTTCAAAAAAATATTGGTCCCCATGAGGAAAACAGCTTTTAAATCATACTAAAGTATGTGTTTTGAAAATGTAAAAATGTGCAGAAAGTTCTCTATGATCGGTAGGTTTAGGGGTAGCGTTAGTGTAAGGGAAGAGAATATACAGTTTGTACAGTATAAAAATCATTAATGTTCATGCTCAAACACAACGTGTGTGTGTAGAAATTTATATTTACACACATATACATAGATATATACAAACACATCATATACATACATTTACATTTGTACACACATACATACATACACACACACACACACACACAACTATTAAAATTTTTTAAACTGAGGTGTAACACGGTTGCTAGGACATTGCTTTGTAGTAGATAAGGTGTTCTGGCGGTGGCCCACCGTCAAGTCGCGGTGATACTGTACTTTAAGATGTTCACATCCCTTCTTCAACATAAGCCTACAGGGCTTTATAAAGCACATAAGCAGCACATCTTTCCTTGACAAAAAGCACAAATAAAAGTTATTATAGGTATCATTTAGGTGTATCTTCAGCAGAAATGATGACCACTATCTGCTGAAAACACTTAGCAGTGAACCATTTCTATTCTTGACTGTCATCTGATCATATTACAGTATTAAATGCTCATATCATACTTAAATAAGAGATAAAACAACCGGATCTATTTTAAATCCGCTTATCTGTGAGTATCCATTCATGTTTCTGTACAACAGTAACATTTCCTGAGAGGCAGAAGAGATCATTCACAGGGTCTTTCACAGCGTTGATCCATTCACACCCGCTATGGGTGTTAACAACCGCAATTACCGCACTATTGCATCCGACTCGCGCTCGCATGAGTGTGTGTTTGCGGCGGTGATGGGGGAGCTGTTCATTATAATCAATTAGATGGAAAATTAGACACGGACTGGGGGACTCCCCTGAGGCACCTCACACTGCACTTATTACAGCAATTAAGCAAACCGGAGAATGGGGGAAACATTTCTGAAATTGTTAATTTTTTTTTTTTTTTTTTTTTTGGCTCTACAAAGAAAATGAAGGTGGAAAAAAATTGTGGGAAAGTATATCACCTTTATATCAGAATGCTGAAAAAAAAACACAATTGAAGAGATAAAGAGGAGGAGGTGGTGGGAATCATGGATAACTGGCAAGAAATGAAAAGAAAGACTCTTAACAAGACGAGATAAAGGGGCCATTACGGTAGGTGCTAATAGAGTAGCATTGGCCCAGCTGCTCCAGACGGCTGTCATGCGAACACGCTAGCAGCACGCCTCCTACATGTGAATGGCATTTAGAGTTAGCGCAGGTTACAAGCCAACACATTAGCACCAAACCCCCACATTCTGACGAATGAATACGGGGGGTAGACGGAGGAGAAAAAATAATGCAACGACCACATGCAAGTCCTACTGGCAAAAAGTGTGTATTCTCATGCCAAAATGTGCGGTGACAAGTTAATAAAGAAGTGGAGCCCCTCATTTTACTATAGTAAAGGATATTATTAGGCTCAAACCATTAGGTTTTTAATCCTAAAAATAAAAACTGTGTCATTGTTTACTCAGCATTATGTCGTTCTAAACCCATAAGAATTTCAATCATTTTCGAAAGACAAATGAACATATTTTTAATGAATCCTGAGTTTTTTGCCCATCAATTGAAAGTCCATCTACCCAAAATTGTAATGCTCCAAAAAGCGAATAAACACACCATAAAACATATCCATATGAATCAATGAATGAACACAAAGAACACATAATTTGGCTCTGAAAATTTTAGAAAATAGTACTATTAGGGAATACTTTTATGCGTTCGGAGGCCTGTTTCACTGTTTTTTTTTTATTTTCTTTTATTGTATGGGTAGGTTAAGCTTTAGGGTTGGGCAAAGGTTTTAATTATAATTACCATAGGTCTGTATTTGATTGTATAATTTATTTTATGTTTCACTAATAGCTGTTATTTCATACTTCATGAGATTCGAAAGCAATATAACTTGACAAAATAAATGTACTTAAAAAGATCCACACTTGTTTCTCTGCAGGAGGCGTCACTGAAATCTTTGGTCTTCGTTTATTGTAATTGCATGGAAAACAGCAACCAGCACAATCTACAAAATTGCTCCTTTTGTGTTCCATAGAATAAAGGTGATATAGGTTTGGAAAGACATGAGGGTTAGTACATGATGACATGAAGAATATACATTTTTACTAAATCTGATGAACGAAACCTGTTTAATGTAGTGCTCTGGAAAGTGCACCCCCCAAAAAGAGGACCACAAAAGCGTTTCATGAAGACAATGGGCATCATGTTCTCTGGGTGTGTTTTGTTGCGTAATGCGAGGTATTCTGATAGCAATCAAACCAAAGGAGCGGCCCTCTCAGACAAGAGCTCAGGCCCCTACATGTCCGTGCCCACACCACAAGTGCTTGTGTATAAGTGATATATGGTTTGTAACTCTTTGTACTGACTGAGACTCCACCTACACAAATGAAACTAAGGCGACATGGTTAGGTGAGGCGCTAGTAAGCACATACATCTCTACAGATGACCTCCAACCTGATTCAACAAGAAAAGGGATATGATAAACATGCAAAACAAAGCTGTGAAAAAAAGTGTGCTCCTTAAAACTACTTAATTGCTCCATACTGGGGTGAATATCACAAAAATAAATCCAGATCTCATTGCCCCCCACAAATTTATATTATTAATTATAGATACATCAACATTATTTTCATATGAATTAAACACTCAAATTCAGATTACTATAATGTTTCATACATTTTCAGTTTTTCCAGTTCTCAATAAAACTTTCAATTCTTTATTATAATTTTGTATGGATATTAAAATATAATACAATGTTTTTATGTTGTTTATTTAATAAATACTTTAGACTTTTATTTGTACATTTCTTTTTGTCTTAAAATAGGCTTCAATTTCTTTACTAAAAATATTTTTCTTTTTTAATTTGGGGATGAAAAATTGAGAGGTTTTGTGAGATTTACCCCTTCACATTAATCAGAATTTATGGATTACATGGTCTATACAGTCTGGCCGGGAAAATCGCTGTAGATACAGGTCTATGCATGAAAATACATATGGAGGCAATTTCGTCAGCCTCTCATTTACAGCACTGAGAACGCTGTAAGCATACTTTCATTGTGTCATATTCAAGAATCACTTATCTTCTGTCATGATTGGGGAGAAACAAATAATGCATCAGGGTCTCGTCACCAATGTAGCAATCCTTTGGAAAACCTAGACTGGCGCCACGGTTTTGATCAAATCAAAAGGTTTCAGATCCAATGTCGATCTATTTTTAAAATCGACTTACTACTTTTGTTCGTTCTTGTTGGGAAAACATATATTTGAGTGCTTGCTGCACTCTAGCTAATGATACTCTGAAACATTCAAAGCTCTGTGGGCTACAGAACACATCGAATAAAATAAAAACAAAAACAACATCGGACATGTCAACTTACTTTTGGAGCTTCTCATATTCCCGCTCAAAGTCCCTTTCAACCTGTGGAGAACATGTAGAGAGATATGAGAGTGGAACGAGAAGAATGGATAGAAAGATCTCTTTAAAGAAGTGTGTGGGCAAACTAGTGCTCTAGTTTTATACAAGCTCTCTTGGGTGTGTAATCACAAAAACAGGATCTACATGGTGGCAGAACCTAAAAGTAAGACAAGAGAATAAAGCCAATAGATGTATGCAAGAAGAAAAAACTGAGTTGGATATCAGTTTGGGACCTTTTAGCTATTAGGCGAGATCTCTGAGGAACGCCAACGAGATCAAATAAAAAAAAAAGATTAAGAAAACAGAACAGGCTAAATCTTTCATTTGGAAATCAGCAGTTTCAGGAGGTCCTGTAATTATTGCAGTGCCCTTCTGTTGCCACATTAGTTTGTGTCCATGCCACCCTACCGCTGTGTGTAGGGGGTTAATGATGCCATAATTGCAGCAGTAGGGGTTCCTGTCCTGTGGTTCGGTGGGCAAAGTCTGTAAATAAACAATATTTGGGAAGGCAGGCAGTCGGTACCCCGTTTATAGCCGCGTGTCCGGCCTGTGGCCTGCCCACTCATGGGTGACCATGGAAGTGTGGTGTAACAGGAAAGGAGGCGAGTGAGGGAATGAGGTGATGAGGGGAAAATAATAAAAAAATAAATTAAAAAAAAGATGTTGATTGACCGCTCAAAAATGAGGAAGAGATCAGGACGCCCACTTATGGACACACAAGTGTACGGTGTCCACAACAGAGAAGCACTTATGAACTCACAGTTGATCTATTCAAACAATGACTCAAACTCTGACCACAGCACTGGAGTCAAATGGACTAGAAAACTAGACCTCTACATTTGCGGAAGATGTGAAATGTGAATGGCACGGGCCTGAGAAAACTGGTCAATCGCGATGCTACAGTGTTGCAGGGTGTTTGCCCCCATGCTGCACGATATTGGGAAAAACTGACATTGCAATATTTTGTTTTTCTGCAATATATACATTGCGATATGAAACCAATTTCACCAGATGAATTGAATAGCTCTATTTTGGAAAAAAATTAAACATTCTAGAACGATTAGGGTGATTTTGTAGTGAGTTAATCTGCATAGAAATAATAACAAATTGCAAGCATGGATAAATACAATAGAACAAAGATACAAATAAAATAAACAGTGATTTATGTTTTTCAGGCAAGTAATTCATGACAGTATGCAGATACATAAATTTAATAATCAAATGTAAAATAATATTACATAATTTTCACTATTTAATATTTGTTAAGTTTTGTTGTATTATTAAAATAAATGACAGGAGTGAGAATTTTAGGCTGCTGTCACTTTAAGAGCTTATGCGCGGATCCAATGATCCACATCCATTTTCTTTCTCAACGGTTTATGTTCACATGAGCAATAAGCGAGTGTGTTTATTAGGATATTATCCGAGATGGTCATTTTGACATAATTTTGCATGAATGTGTCCGTTCAAGCACAAAAAGACGAGAAAGAGAACAGAATTCGGTGTTTGGATGCTGTGCCTGGCTCTGTATGTGTGCACAGAAAATAGCGCACCGGTTCTGAATTGACTTCTTTTCCATGTCTTCTTGCACTCAAATGGTTTAAAATCATTTGACTGTTTAAACTGACGGACCTAAAAAAAAAGAATTATGCAAAAATGATAAACTTTCGCTCTATAATGGTTAAACTTTGCATTCGACCCCCTGAATCACGTGCATTTCGAACCGAAGGGCCTGGTCCATACAGGTCACATCTCAACTATGATCCCTATTGACATCGCACATGGCCATCTCTGATGTGCACATATCGATGCTAAAACCATATATCGTGCAGCCCTACCCTCAAGTCTCCATGGTATTCTGGTCTATAGCAAACACTATAAAGTGCAACAGTCCGGAAGCAAAAAAAAAAAAGAAAAAAAAAGAAAAGAGGCATGAATAAGGAAAAATACTTCCAGAACCAAAGCTGGAGTTAAAAAAAGAAATAGATCAAAGCACAGTTGCATTCCATCCAACTTATTTCGCTGTGAATGCAGAAAACAGTGCAGTAATTGGTAAAACTATTCAAGCTACAAATCTGTTTTTATTATTAAAACAATACATTAAAATAATATGATAGGAATACCAGTGTACATCTATAATGCTCCTTTGTAGAGTTAATAATTAACTGCAAGCAGTTGACACCGGAAGCGCTGCACATTCAAGTTACTAATGGCTGTCTGCGCTTGCGTTAAAAATGAAAAAACCTCCCCCAATATACATGTCAATTTATTCTACTAACCCTAACCTAATAGTGCACTAATATTAATGAGTTAGTCGGCATGTAGCTGCAAAGTTAGTTGCAGTTAGTTGAATGACTAAAGTGGAAACCTTTAACACTATTCCATTTTGTTTTTAAATTGTTTTAAAAATGTAATTAATAGCAAATTATAGGAGGTAAATATTATGTCAAATAAATATTAATATTATTGTGTTTGAAAGTCATTACTTTTGCAATTCCATTTTGTGGCACAGAAATCTCAGCAAACATGGGAAAAAGAACAGGAAAATCCTGTGGATTTCTTACCGTTTTTGAAACAATCTGTTTCCTTGGTTGTCCAAGTTTGAATGGCATCCTAGGAAAACAGAAATGCATAATTATAAGGTAGATTACAGTTAAACTCACCTTAATAATAAAGAATACATTTCATTATTATTTAACATTTAGGCTATAATATTAAATTCCATCATAGTTCTAACTCAGTCTGTTTTTACATTTCAAAGATGGCTGATTTTGATGACTAAAAACAAAACCCCTATTTAGGTGGTCAAAAGGTCATAGTATTTCATAGACAATTCTGAGGTTCAAAACCCCAAAGGCCAATCAAATCTTCTCATATGGGCCACATAAATCCATCAAAGGTGGATGTGAGTAATTAGAAGTGTCTATCGCCGAGGCCACAAGTCTTCCTGTGGTCTGCCTTATTACTACATGAGCACATCTTACACACATGCACTTTCCTGATGCACCTACTGCAGACGGACATTCACTCAGAGCCAGTGCAGACTCAGGTGTTCACACACACACGCACACACACACACAATGGTGGAATCATTGGCAAACACACACATATGCAACACACGACACCTTCAAACTTGAACCCTAATAATGAGTCCCAGTTCTCCATGGATCGTAAGAGCTTATCCTCAGGAATGGCCCCAGTTCCATTGTGACTGGTATTTATAATGCCCAAATATTCTGAATTTCTTTCTGAAACTTTACATTAAATTGAAGTTTCATAAGCCTTCAGAATAACACAAAACATGATAACAGTTCTGTTTTGATTTTGGGCTGATGAAAGCTAAAGATTTGTTGAGAACCACAACCAATTCAGCAGTAGACCGATTCAAACATGCTTTTTCAAACAACACGTTTCTTGACTCGTTTAAAAGCATCAGCTCATAACAATCATTCATTCACAACTCAGACAACTCTGGTTGTGCGTCATATTTGTTTTTCTCTGCAACTAAGGAGAACAAAGCATTTGCAAGAAATATCGTCTTTATTATTTTGGGGTGTCCTATCTTACTCTCTCCTGCAATTCTGCAATAAATCAGACATTCATGAACGGTTACTGACAATGAATCTCATAAAAATATTTTGTGTACAGTAGAGCTGCATGATTAATCATTAAAAGATCACAATCTCAATTCAAACACCCATGCGATTTTATTCCTAAATGACAACAACTCGGCTATGTCTATTTAATCTTTGACATGTAAGATCACAGCAGAACATTCAAATCGAATTCAGCTTTTGTAATTAACTTGATGCTTCGAATAAAGATTGTATCAATTACATTATTACACCAGTAGATGGCAACAAGTGACTGTTAAAAAATGTATGTCAATGAATAATTCATTCGGATTCATCCAGTAATGAAACAAGGGAAGTCTTTATGAGCGAGTTATTGAATCATTCATTCAGACTCATTATTTAAAAAAAGAATAATTTAAATTATTAAAGGAGAGGCTAGCAACAGCGAACTAGCTTAGAAAGCATAATATCCCACCCTCCCTTCAGAGCATCTCCAAGTCACGACTCCTGCTAAACACATGAACGTGTACAGCAGGGAGCAAACACGAGAGCCCCGTTCACACCGCCAGCGACACGCAGCGACAAAGTGACATGATCCCATTCATTTCAATGGAGCGCTGGCGACTTCCGGCGACATTGACCGTTGGCGACAGAATGTGGGCGTGTCAGTGTCATTTGGTTAGTGTGTCAGTGTCAGTGTCTACTTTATGCAAATGAGGAGCGATTTTCACGAGCGACAACCAATAGGAAGGAAGACTTTCAGTGGAGCTCACGTCACCGTCTCGAGTGCAGGCAAGACAGAAGAGTTCGAGGACGATTTCACTGTTTTATATGATTTGACTAGAACCACATACATGGATAACAAAATGATGCATGGAAAACTGTCGACAGTTTCAGTGAGTTTAATTCAAACGTTTATAGTTCGAATGTTGTAGTTTTATGATGCAAGTTTATTACTGCTGCAGTTCATTTTACAGTTTCCCCTGCATTATGTTACCTATTAGGGACAAGAAAATTGATTATTTGTCAAATTCGAATGTCGTTTTAGTAATTTATGACAGTATAAGTGAGTTTAATTTGTTGACTGATCGATCGCTAATCTAGTAAATTATTTAATCCACTGAACACTGCTGTGGTACAGCCACATACTGTTTCTTTTGAACCTAATTCCTAGTCAAATTAAAATTATATAGTTGTATATATCACTTGTGATGGTATTTTCTATAGATCTGGCCAGACATGCAGTCTACCAGTAACTTTAGAGCGACAGCACTATGAACACCCACAAACGACTTCACAGCACAGAGAATAGCGACATACACAGCGACACTGTCACTGGCAGTGTGAGCGGGGCTTTAGGCTGTGTGCGCAAAGCCGCGTCTCAGAGTCAGACAGCACACAAATATTGCAAAGACTGCCGCTTGAACGGACAAATTCACACCAAAATTGTCAACATGCCCATCTTGGCGAGTTTCTCTTAAAGTAACAGCGGCCTAATATTCCTGCTGTCTGTGTTTTATTGTTAAAGGCAGGAAAGGTGATTTGTTGCAGAAACATTTGTTGTTATGCTGGATGAAAGTCTCTTCACATCCTGATAGCAATCACTAAGTTAAGTGGTCTGTATGTAATTGTAGAACTACTGTAATTTGGAAGAAACTATGAAACACTGATGACGCGTGACGTCTGCATGAGCAGGGTGTGTGGAGTAATGAAAATACATATGTTGACAGGCAGGTCAGCTAACGATTGGATGAACAATTTATGGTCCTATGTCTTCCATATATATATATATATACACACATACACACATATAAATACATTCAGACCACTTAACTTTGTTATCGCTATCAGGATGCGAAGAGACTTCCTGGATGAACAAAACTCTGCATAACAAAAACTCTTTCTGGAACAAATCGCCTCCCCTGCCTATACATATTCTTTAAAGTATAAAGTGTGATCACGTACTGTTGTTCAGTGTTGGCTTTTCAGGAAGTCTGAGAATCCATTTTCACTCTTTAGCAGACCTGAAGAGATCCTAACCTTGACATCCCAGCCCTCTGGTAAAAAAGAAATACTGATACGCCCACAGGTCGTCCTTCAGTTAGGTCACATCGGTTGGTTTTGTCTCCAGATAAAATCTCATTCAGATCAACTTGTTTAATTTGATACTTTATGGCATTTTCTCTCACTTTTTCCCAGCTATTTGTTTTATGATGTCAAGCTTAAACAGAGCAAGTTGTCAACAATCTCTCAAAATCAGGTCACTTCAAAAGTTTGCATGGAATTATTCCATTTCAAATCAAAGGCCTAAAGTTTCAAATATGAAATTTGTTGGGAGTCATGCTGGATCAATTAATGAAACATGTCATAATTTTCACTTGGACAATCAAATCCAGTCTGCAACATGACCCAATCCCTATCTTATCCCAGTAACATTTACGGTGTGATCTTTACTATTGTTCTAATAAACAGACAAAAATGACATTTAGAGCTTTAAAATCAATGACAGTCTAATGGACCCTGGCCTGGCCCAATAGGTAAAAGATCGTCCTGACCTATATAATTGACTATGACTAATGGGTCAGAATCTCTGTAGCTTGCAGCACTGATGCCACTTCACAAAGACATGGGGATAATGTTTCTGCTGAAATATGAACGTTAATGCAGCAAACAGATGTGAAGATTCAACAGATCCAGCTTTTACCGTGACCAGCCACTGCCAACCTACACAACATCTCATGCCTGATGTACGTTCACTTCAGCTTTCACACTACACATCTAAACTCTTTCACCCGATCTTAACCGCACAACCCTTTGCTGGTAACAACAGTTACAATGATATGTTGAAGATAAGTGCGTATTGTATTTGATGACTGATAATCAAAACCAGTCAGAAGTTTGGGGACAGTACGATTATTTTTGAAATAATGTATAATATTTAATACTACAGAAACAAAGAGTACTTTCAACAAAAATCCATTAACTATATTAATTTTATGTTTACCATTTTAGGAAATGTTTCTTGAGCAGAAAATCAGCATATCTGTATATTTTCTGAAGAATCATGTAACACCAACAACAACAAAAATCACTGTTAAAAAAAAAAAGTACTTTGCCATCACATGGATTAACTACAATTTTTAAGTAAATTAAAATAAAGTTATTTTAAATTGTAATATTTCAAAATTTTCCTATTTGTACTGTATTTTTGATCAGATAAAGCTTTGCTGAGCACTTCCTTAAAAAATATTTTAACAATCTTAACAACCCCAAACTTCTGAACGGTACGGTTGTGAATGTCAATAAATATTTTTATATATTTCTAGCCTTTTGACTATAGTCAATATTTAAACTTTTTTTTAGCCATAGAAGTAAATTAAATTCAAATTGTAGAACTCAAAAAGTTAATAATTATTTTACAATAATGCTTAAAGTAATGAGCACAATGTAGAATATTAGAATATTTCATTTATATTCATCAAATAAACAGCAAAATGTACCTACATATATTATTACGAAGTTTTAATTTTGTAAAAAGTTTTGTGAAAGGCATAAAAATAACCACACCAGTTTAGATTGTCAGTAAAAAACAACAACAAAAAACAGGATATATTAAGAGTATACAATACATCACTCAGCCATAACCTTATATTATGTTGATTAAAAAAAATACATATAATATAGATCAACGCCATTATGATCACATATAGTGTGCATTCCTAACTAAGTGGGTTTAAATTGATGCCTGTCAAACATGTAAACGTACTGACGACGAGGCACAATGGCATCACATTCCCATCCCGTTCTCACAACTTTCCTTAAGTGAAAAGACGGAGTTAAACACTCGCTGTTTAGTAATTACACCTGGGTTAGAGAGCGAGAGAGAGAGAGAGAGAGAGAGAGAGAGAGAGAGAGAGAGAGAGACGCACACACATCTACACTAACTATTATTGATGTGACAGAGGTATGGCTCCAGAAGATTGATGGACAGCTGGGGATGACAGGAACGCTGCGATGCCAGCTGCGTCAAAGCTAAGGTGTGTGAGCTAATGAGATGGAAAGAGAGAGGTGTGTGTGTGTGTGTGTGTGTGTGTGTGTGTGTGTGTGTGTGTGTGTAGAACAGAAATGACACAGCCATGGCACAGTTGGATGCACTGTATATATATATATATGTGTGTGTGTGTGTGTGTGTGTGTGTTCCCTCTGATCGTAAATTCATTAAAATAAAGGATTTAACCTTAAAAAAGTGTGTGTGTGTGTGTGTGTGTGTGTTAAATAAAAGATATACAATATAGATGTATAGAAATACAAGATAGATTAGATCATATACAGCCCCGTGCCAAGGAACACAAAGTTCACCTTTTGTCATGCTGCTGTTATGCCCAAATCATCATGGAAAACTACAAGTCATCACACACAGAACTTCCTGAAGTCCTACCGCTGACTCACCCCAAAAACAGTTTACTACTGACAAAATTACATAAACAGCCATCACTCAAGCTCGGCAAGCAAAAGAAGAGAAAAGAAGCCAGAATGAAGTCAATTGTTTCATGTGTGTGTGATGACGTATTGAGTTGCAACATCGACCTGTATTTTCTTCTGTCGTCAGAAAGACGAGTTCATCTTCGTAAGAAAGTCACGCGTCAGTAAGAATTGCTCAACTAGATCTTCTAAATGATTTGACAGAGGAAATCCGTTCAACATTGAAAGAAAATTGATTTTCATTCATCGACGCTCATTGAGTCTCATTCAGTAACCGTGCATACGCACAAATCTGTGAATGAACTAACCAGGGTTATTATCATACAGTAAAAGTAAAACCTTAAAAAAAAAAAAGAACAGTATAATAATAGTAGGCTATAAGTTGACGTATTAAAATAACTACAACCAAAAACTAAAAAGAAAAATGAATATATATTAAATAGACATTTAAAAAAAAAAAATTTATTAATTAAAATATATATTTTTTTTTTAAATCAGATACTAAAATAAAACTGGAACAAACTTTTCATGAATAAATCATGATTTATCACTCTCTCATACTAAAATGTTTTCTAAATTGAAAAATGTAGGAACAACTGATACCACACACACGCACACACACACACACACACACAAATCACTATGTGGGCTTACAAGATATAATACAATATAAGGGGACATATTATGTCCCCTTATAAGATAATATAAGTCTCAAGTGTCCCCAGAATGTGTCTGAACTTGAAGACCCAGCTCAAAATACCCCACAGATCATTTATACACCATGTTGTAAATGGCCATTTTGAGTTCTCTTTCTCTTTCATGTATCTTTAAATGTAAATGAGCTGCTGCTCTCCTATCCAGAAGAGGGCAGAGCCTTTATAACTCGTGCCTCGGATACTGTGACAAAAACGAAACATCTGTTTGGTTTTGATGATCATCTCTATCGCGGTCACGCTCACGTGACTCATGTGAGATCGCAGTTCATCGTCATCATGAAAGTTATTATTAGCATGCGTATTAAAGCTGAAGGCAAGCTGGCTGTCAGACGGCAAAAATAAAGTTCTCTTAAACTGTCAAAAACACACACAGTTCACATAAACAACACAGTTTGTAATGTCTGTGAATGTAAACAGCAGGGAAAGAGATTGCATGTGTAGATCTGTGTATTAAAGAAAAAGCAGCGTAATATACAGAACCTACATATGCTGTTAATATGAATCAAACAATAAAAGAAAAACAGAGAATCACTCACTTCTCTTGACTGAATAACTTTAGTAGCTTTAACAGGAATACATTTCTTACTTGAATGCTGTGAGGACAAACTTGGCAGACTGTACAGCTCAATGAGGGGCGGAGCTATGCTAATAAGGAAGATTCAATCGCCAGTCGGGCAATGGAGACATTGTTTTATATTTATGGGGATAATAACAAACAGAGTGGACAGATTTTTACCACAATAGGGTGGTTGTGTTTACATCATTTTGTTCAAAAACGATATAAAAGTGAATTTTGCATAATAGGTCCCCTTTAAATGCATTTCAACATGCAGAAACCCCTTATATGGAGATGGTTTGGGCATGTTTTAATGCAAATTACTGACAATGGACATTCGCTCATTCAGAATACTCTCAAAAATAATATTAATATTAGAATGAAGATAACAAATTTGCACACATATGCAGATGCTGTGAATTATGCAGAATTTTTTCATGAGAAATCCTCTAATATAAATAATCCACATAATTATAAGTGAATGAGACCCAGTGAGTTTTTGAATGGCACCCATCAAAAAAATAATAGTAATATACAACTCAGGCATCACCGAGAATCACTGGTTATTTCGTTAACATTTTTAGTTAATTACGACTTTCAGTCCTGTTTAACACAGAAAACCATTCTATGAGTTCAGAATATGGCACATGAGTCACGTGGGCCAGTCTTATGGGGTTTTTAATGGTAAAATTTTTTTTTACTTTTTTTGGAGCTTGACAGCATCTGTCACCGTTTACTTTCATTGTATGGAAAAAGACAAGTATATCTAAGAAAACGTCTTCTGTGTTTCATTGAAATCAGTCTTATGAGCTGGAAACCAGGGTGAATAACCGATGACAGATTGCTCATTTGGTGATGAACTATTCCTTCAGAATCTACTAAGAAAGATTACCATATTAACACCCGAGCTGTGGGATCATTTAACCAGGCTGCTAGAAGTCAGAATGTCAAGGCTTGACAGGACGTCAAGGTTCTGACAGGAAGGAAGAAATTCAGTGGGATGATTTTGTACTGTGGGAATCTGCAGCGAAGGTTCTTCACATACAAGGCCATTTCTACATACAGCCTTA
This sequence comes from Meda fulgida, assembly GCA_030578275.1. Classification (NCBI taxonomy): domain Eukaryota; kingdom Metazoa; phylum Chordata; class Actinopteri; order Cypriniformes; family Leuciscidae; genus Meda; species Meda fulgida. The sequence goes on from CM060623.1 coordinate 4,798,681, forward strand.
TATAAGTAAGCGGTTAGACCGTACAATCCGATCCCATGCTCTTAAAGAGGTTACACAAAATGAAGGAAGGAAAAAAACTTAAAACAAGATGCAATATTAATACACTTTAGGATCATTATCACTGCTGAAGCAGTAAAGTAAGGGAATTTTGGTGCATTACTTGCAGACTTGTCAAACCTCGTAAATAGCAATAAATACAAATTTAAATGTTTATTTAATTTAAAAGATTGTCAAATATATCTTTAAATACATGCTTTTATCATCTAACTTATTAAGTAAATATATCAGAGATTTTTAAAGGATTATGGGAAAATACCAGAGGTTAATTATAGGAACTTCCTGTCTGCGGTATAGTGAGATAGAATATGAAATATTATTTATGGAGATATTGTTCCTGTGTGGCATCACGTCATTTTGGTTTGCAAATGTGTGCATGATATCATTACAGGGATGCTGCTGCTGCTAAATACTGACTTTGTTATGTCAACCAATGGCGCCTTTTGGACATCAAAACAAGACGGTAATGAGTGGTAATTAACCGTCCATTTTAATCTGTTAATTACAGCGTTGACCATCCAAACTCAGTGTAGAAACTGTGGACATCAGGTGGTGTCTGTAGAGATAATGGGCACATGATGGCCATTGTCAGAGTATTTTTGGTTTCAGTTTTGAAAATTTAGAAACTGTACTTAAAACTTGTGCTGCACAGCTTGGTGCAGCTTAATGCATGTTTATACTATAGTATACAGTTAGGAAAAACTCTCTAACAATGTCTTCACTGAGGAAAAAGAAATGACAGCCAAACAGACCATATTAGATGCTCAATATACAGCAACGTGGAGCAGAATTATGGACCATTGAGATTTTACTGTGGGTGGGATTTCCCAGCCCGACAGAGCAAAAACCTTTTAGTTCATAACAGTTGTGGCGGTCAGGAAACTCGAGATTAACATGGAAGAGTGACGCAATTTGTGGCATCATGTCTGGTTATAGTGTAAGACCCATTTCTTGCTAAAACTTTAGAGGTCTGCAATAAATGAGTTTGGAGACATCGGGTGTGTTCACACTTGTTATGCTAGGTTCTCTGTGTATGTATTAGAGATGCTCCGATCAGCATTTTTGGGGCCGATCACCGATCACCAAAATCATGATCTGCCGATTGCCGATCACAGAATGGCAGGGGAATGGGAATCTTTTATCTATAATCTAGCAGAGTTTGCCCCATTTGTAGAAATGAAACTAACTATGAATTAACTGTATAGGGGATATAGAAATAGGCTACAGTCAAGATCTTGAAGAACCACCAAGTGTTTATTTAATTGTATTTAGAAAATGAGATAACTTAAGGCTACTGTAGGCCATCTTTCCCAAATAAGGCAGAGTAACATAAAATTATTCCAAACAAAGAGGGGTCAGGCAGACCAACACACACCAGATCAGCTTAATGGGAGGGGATCAAGTTACACTTAGGCATACTTGGAAATTGTAGCCTCTTAATACACCGACTACATTTACTAATTGGCAGCAAAATGTACAACTAGTTACACCAAAACTGGCTACTGACAAAAGGACAAAAATATGGCAAGTTTTTTTCTGTTATTATTATGAACGTCTGATGTAGTTGAGCAGAATGCTCTTTTATGAAGTTACTTCATTAAAGGACATATTTAATGAAATTATGCCTGAAAGGGTTTTGGATTTTTTATCATATGTTAATTTAAAAAAAAATATTGCATAATATGACTTGTTGTTTATATTTGTTTTGTTTTATTGTATTTATATGATATTTGTATTTTTATAATTGAATTTTTGCCATGAAAATAGCTTTGAATGCTGACATGGCATTAAATAAAATAATCTGAATCTGATGTAGTTGAACCAACTAGGCTACATCAGATTAAAAAATAAATAAAAAAAAATACCACCACCACTTTTGAAACGTCTCGCGGCACGAATGTACCAATACAAATAAATAAAACATCTCCAGTTAACCAGCAGAGCATTCATTTTGTTCATTTGTAAAATAAGAGGCGATCTAGCGCTGAATTTTTTTTACAATTTTTTTATGAAGTGATCAAAGTGCTCGTTGCTGCAGTGATCAGTGGCGCGGATACCGTGTTCTGTTGTGGCCTGCGTGGGCCATGGTCTTCACTCGGACGCGCGCTTCAATCAACCGGTGAAGGAGAACTCATGTTGCCACTGCAAGCTCCGCTCTGCTGTTGTGTGCCCGTGCGCCGCGCATGCAGGTGGGAAAAAGTCGTGCAAGTAATTTACCTCTCGTGATCGGCTTTTTTGATTGGCGCTTTTGGGGTTCGCCGATCAATCTATTTTTAGCCAATATCGGCCGATCATGATGGATGGATGGATGGATGGATGGATGTGGATGGATGGATGGATGGATGTGGATGGATGTGGATGGATGTGGATGGATGTGGATGGATGTGGATGGATGGATGGATGGATGTGGATGGATGTGGATGGATGTGGATGGATGTGGATGGATGTGGATGGATGGATGGATGGATGTGGATGGATGGATGTGGATGGATGGATGTGGATGGATGGATGTGGATGGATGTGGATGGATGGATGGATGGATGGATGTGGATGGATGGATGTGGATGGATGTGGATGGATGGATGTGGATGGATGGATGTGGATGGATGGATCTGGATGGATGGATCTGGATGGATGGATGGATGTGGATGGATGGATGGATGGATGGATGTGGATGGATGGATGTGGATGGATGTGGATGGATGTGGATGGATGGATGTGGATGGATGGATCTGGATGGATGGATCTGGATGGATGGATGGATGTGGATGGATGTGGATGGATGGATGGATGTGGATGGATGGATGGATGTGGATGGATGTGGATGGATGTGGATGGATGGATGTGGATGGATGGATCTGGATGGATGGATCTGGATGGATGGATCTGGATGGATGGATGGATGTGGATGGATGTGGATGGATGGATGTGGATGGATGTGGATGGATGGGCTTATGCCCTAAATCCTACACATTCATCGTGAAGGCCTGCCCTATTGGCCAACTGATGTGATTTTTACAATTGAAATAAAGCGTTACATGGCTTCTGGTAATTCTGCAGAGATACTAAATTACACTTTCAAGTCGACCTAAACAAAATCATCTCCATTCACACTCACAGAATCATGAAAGGTGCCCTGTTCTGAAATCGAAGGCTTTACGCTATCAGCACAATCACAGACGTGCGAGCGACAGAAGCACGAACAAAAGCCTAGTTCAGACTTGCAGCAAAAATTACACGGAGAACAGGCAAACTTGACTCACGCTACACATCAGCCCGAGTGGAGAAGTCAGCTAATGGAAGCTCTATCTGTTGAGACTGCAGTTTTACGCCGGGATCTTATCTCCGGGGAGTACAGAGACTTGGTTGACGACTAGGGAGCGGTAATTGTTTTCAGGGCGACCCAAGTGTCAGAACGACCACGTCACTCTATCTAGCAGAGGCCCTGAATGAATGAAGTAGGTCAGCCTGGTTCATAAAGGACTCTTTCAGCAGGGCCTTCACCCCAACACCAAGCACACTGGAGAGGAAGCATCCTCTGCTGGCCACTGACCTTTCAGTAGAGCCCTGTGACGCCGATTCAATTTCCAAAGTCCAACCTCTGACAATGCAAATGGTAGAATGTTAAATAAGTCAAAAGGAAAGGCCAGAAAAGCAATCTCATCTCTGTTATGGACTGGACTCTTTAAAGAATGACGTTTTGATGTTCTGTGACGTTAAAATGCTCAATCGTTTCAGCCAGAGTGGACTTTATGAATTATGACTATACTCATTTTTGCCTGTACTGGATCACTCTAGTGTGGTCACAATGCCATGAGCCAAAACAAATACATCCCTGTTCATCTCAGCATCCCAAGTTCATTCACATTATGCCAGTCGTTCAGACTGAGAACTCTGACCTTAAGAGCCAAGTCAGCTTTGCTGCATGCGGTCTAATCCAGTTATTATTGGAAAATGACATGATATTAAAGTCGGCATGAATCGGAAAATCAACAAACCTGTTTTCTATTTTTGATTTTATTCTGAACTATTCAACCATGCATATCATTTATAAATCAAAATGTCAAAACTCAATCTTCAGCTTAAACTTAGTCTCTTTCTTACAATTGACTTCAAGCTCACATTCAGATCTGCCTTCATCCAATCAACAGCAGATGCACAGAACCAAGTCCCGTACATTTTTTTCGGTAACACTTTATTTTACAGTGTCACATGTACTTACTATAGTAATAACAGTAAATTAGGCATAATTACATGCAACTAACCCTCAAACAAACCCTAATCCTACCCTAACACTAGTAAGTACATGTGGTTAATTAATATTACTCAGTGTTACTTAAATATGTAATTACACTGTAACAATGACACCTTAAAATAAAGTGTAACCTGTTTTTCTTTTCAAAAATTCATTCGACTCGGATGTCCGTCACAATATGCAAAAACAAAAAAAATCTGTTGCTACTTTCCTTCCATTACGACTTTACAGAAACAGACATTTATAAAAGGATGCACATGAAATTTGAAATGCCAGCTGTCAAGTGTTACTGTAGTGGACATAACGATTACAATGTAGCATTACAAATAGCATGAACAACATATAAGCGCCACTGAACTGAAAAACATAATCATCACAAAATCCCTGTGTATTTGTTGGAGCAGCATGGCAAATTATTATGTTATCTAAACACAAATCCGCCAAACATTTGTAGTTTAATGGCAATGTCTTTCCTAAGTTCTCTTACATCTTGATGAAAGCAAAACAAACTGACAAGGCAAAACTACACAAGTCGACAGTGGTCCATTGTGTTCAACCCAAAGCAAACGCTTAAAAGTCTAGTTTACTGGAATCTAGTGAAACACCGACTCAGAGACTGATGAAGGGAACTACACTTAAACATATGTTCTTCGGTGGTTCTTTTGAAGACACCTTAGCAAAGAACATCACTGGGATCTAGATTCATGTGTACTGTATAGTTCTTTGGATTTATAGTTTTGTGATGTTACATTATACCTCAGATCAGTGAAGGCTACTGGTTTATCATGAGTTCTTATAGTTATAAATACAGAATACATTAAATGTTCCTGTTCCAGACTGCAAAACACATTGTAAATAATTCATACATTTAGACGTACACATATCACAGGGTGTCTACATTTCATACTCTTTTATAATCAAATGAGCTAAACATAAGAATCAAATAACATATAACGTTACTCATAAAGTAACGTTATATAAGAAGTGGAACATTGATAAATCAAACTGTAAACATTGTGTCTCTGAGGACTTGTAAGCTAACTTAGCTACTTTAACTAGGGAAAGACACTATATGCTAGCAATAGAGATAAAATGAAAGCGCGAAATATTGAACATTTTAAACAAATCTGAATAATCAACAAACAAACATCGCTTTTCAGAGTTTAAAAAGGATGTTTAAACTCATTCGTAACCTCAAACACGGTTAAATTAGTTCGCTAGCCACAGTAACGGCTGTGTGTCAAAATCACGCCCGCTGCCTAACCAGACAGCATGTTAGTTGTGTTCGAACGCTCGAAGCGCAGTCTAGGTAGGAAGTTCATTGTGGATTGAAACACAACCAGCGGCACTTAACGTCGCTCGTAAACAACCGATGTATTAGTATTTATTAATCCACATAAGCGTTGTGATACATACCAGCTCATCTTGTGCTCAAATTCAGTCCAAATCAATCGAAATGTAATCCTTTTCTGTTAAAAACATCGCCTTTTTAGCCTTTTGAGACTCGGACAGCGAGCAGGAAGTAGAGAAGTTTACTGCAAGTCAGAGGTCGAGAGGATTTAAACTACGGTAAGCGAAGAGGTCAAACAAGAAGCGCGCAACAGGTATCGCGCGAGCCAGTCACACACACTGACAATGACATTAGAATACGTTAATAATGATTGTAAAACAACTAAATCATTGTAATAATACATATATTCTTAGTTTCGCTTAGTGATTTATTTTTATCGTTATTTGCGTGCATTATTTAAAGAAAGCGTAGCCTATTACGACTGTCGACGGATCGAGAAAACATTCAAAAGGTTTTCTAAAATCAGTGTTAACCAGAGCAAAGTGTTATTAACGTTACTCGGAGTCGGAAGTTGCTTTTCAAAGCTCTGGGAAGTTTGAGTTCTCAGGTATGTTAGTTTAAATTGGCCTATGAACTTTGTCTCAAATGTTTCTCCTAAAAATATTTAGCAGTAAAGTAGAAGTTGTGACACAATGCAGATCAGGTAACCTGCTGAGTGCGTAAAATGGTTAAATCTGATGAGAAATGTTGGGAATCAGGTTGAAATATAAGATTTTTGTTGAGCAATTAAAGACAATGTCATTTAATGGGTTCTATTAATGAAATATTTCAATGCCCGTTCACATAAAGGACGATTATTACGATAAGGGCCTTTCACACCAAGGATGATAACGACAACTAATTATACCGTTTTGATAATCGTTCTAATTCTATGAGAATAATGCCTCGTTCCAGGCAACCTGTAACCCGTGTTTTTGCAACCTTATACCCGTGACGGGCTGGAAAATCACGGGTTATTAATATATATATATATATTTTAATAAATATAGGCTTAAATATTATTATTATGTATTATTATTTTGTAAAATGTATGCATTCAGACAACCCATTTTGGTCATTTATTCTTAATGTTTCCTATTGTTTGCATAGTTGTTTGTTTTTTACATGTGCAACCCAAAAAAGACAATCAAAAATGGATTGAGTTGTATTTTATTCAGGTGTGTATTCAAGTACGCATCAACTGGAAAACATTTAATTTACAACAAAATCAGAAGCCAAGTGAACATTTCCTCTCCACTAAAGGATAACATCAATTCATTTTGTGAACAATTAAAAGACTTTACCACTGGGCCTTATTATAAGGCAATGGAAGTAACAGGAGGTAAAAACGTATCAAAATATCCTTTCTTCTACTGAGCTAAATCCCATGGTTGTGTGTCTCACACTCATAAAAGTGACCACGAACAACTCTAAGTGCCTCCATCTGAAAAGAGACATGCAAGACATGCAGTAAGAGATACAGTCCAGGAAAAAAAAAAGAATACGGATACCAAAATATCAGCCACACAACAAATTATTTATTTGCACACTATAAACCGCAAACATTATGAGAACGGCTGGCCATCAATAAAGATGACTTTCTTCTTTCCCTTCTGTTTTTTTTTTTTTTTTGTAGAGAAGATGTCTCTGATCATGTACAGCGCAGTGGACAGCGTCATGGTGAATGTCTTTAATGACCGGCCATAATGAGAGGGTTACAGGGAGCAAAATAATCAGGTAAACAACAGTGAATCAGTGTTGTGAAACAGGGCCTGCTTCAGAGCTGACTAGGGCCACATTTACTTCTCTGTTCGCTCCTCTGTGCATATTGTTCCAGGGCAGCCAAGCCTGCAAGTTTGGGACAAACAAGGCTGTTCATCCTGGCTCTGATCCAAAGCCGGACGGTGAACAGTCATGCTGAGACCACGACGAGGAGGGGGGGGTGTTGTTGTGAGACTCGTCACGATATCTATTCACCCCAAAAAACAGATCGACTCCTTAGTAACGTTCATAAAGTTCTAGATTAAATGCAAATGATGTTGAGACACTGCAATTCATTTTTGGCCATTCTAATGACATTGACTCACATATTTAAAAAAAACAAAGGAAAATATGGACATGGAAGCACTCAGCACAGATATACAGAAGCATGCATGCATGCTCAAAACACAAACACACACACACACACACACACACACACAAGTTTTCCAGAGGTCACGATTGCTTGTTGCTTCACAGAACTTTATGAGGAAGACTTCTACTTGTAGTAGCATATAATAAAATCAGAGTTATGATGGACATTGAGTTTTACATTTGAATTACTTGCGCACATTCTAATTGTCAAACTAATTTCTTTTTGAATCTCTATAACTTTTCAGCTCCTAATGTAAAATGCTCTCCTCAAACTGGATAAACGCACATGTATGCACACAACTCCACCGGGTATCGTATCTGATCTGTAAGAACTGCTTCGCTATTTTTACCGCTGCAGTTTGGCCCTGGCATTCTGATGTGTCTTGGCACAGAAAGAAAAAAGAAAATAACAGATAAAACAAAAAAAAAGCCAGAAGCTGTTTTTGTATGTATTATTTCTTGAAAACAATAGTTCTCATAGCATGTGTGCTTCAGAAATGAAGATATCTCTCTAAAAAAAGGCTGAGGAGGGACCTTGAACAGAACCCGATATTACAAAACCTGATATAACTCAACATTCACACTCTCCAATCAGAAATCTAACCTATCAGCACTGTAATACTTCCCTTCTTCAGTTACATTGAGAGAGGTTAAGAGGTACAAACTAACTTGTGTACACAACTCTGACATTCTGCCATTTCGATGCATTATTCAAGACAATAATGCCAATGTATACATTCAGAATGCTTGTTTAGTTTTCGGCAAATTTCAGCGGGTATGTAGATGAGTTTTATGGATCAATATTTGATTTGTATCATTACCCTTTTGCACCCCAGATAAACTCTGCATTTTTTTTTTTTTTATCTCGGATGCAAGAGCTATAACCTGATGAACATTTTCTATATTGCCTATAAGGAGCTGCATTTTTAATTAAGGACTGTCACATATTGGTCGAATTATATCGGTATGTTTAAGTATTCAGAATCCAAAATAATCCTGAAATACCACTGTTCTAATAATTATTCAAAAAAGAATAATTCTGCCAGACGATACTTTGCGGACGTTGTTTGCCTAAGATGGTGAGAGCCTACCCAAGAGTATGACATGGAATATTTAAAAAAAAAAAAAATGTGGGAATGTAAGCCAAGTGAAGGGTGTATTTATATTGAAAACTCAACTTTTTATTTTATTTTAAATTTGTTAAACATAACTGTAGTAAACTAAATGGTAGTGCTATATATTTAAAATTATTTGTTTTGTATGCATAGATTGCTTATAAGGTAATGAGATACCCAGATTTTGCTTTGATTTTTTTCACCAAATAATCTTACTGTTTATTCATTTATTAAACACATCATTCAGTGTGTCCGCAAGTCATCATTTGCAATGTTGCATCAATAACAGGTAATATTTGAGACTTTAAAGAAATGCTGAAGAATGCATCACATTTGACACAGTCAATACTCGATTTTCCCTGCACACACACACACACACACACACACACACACACACACACACACACACACACACACACACACACACACACACACACACACACACACACACACACACACACACACACAGACAAACATTGTAATACTGAAAGACATTGCTTTGTACATTCCAAGTAGAAAACATGTAGTAATATGTTTGTATAATTATCTGTACAAAACCCCCTCTCGTTCTCATCATTAATATTCAAAATCTCTAGGCATGATCCAGATATGAGTAACCGTGGAGATACCACATTATGGTTCTGCCCCTGAGAGCAGTATAAATGTCGAAACTGTTCCCATCCAAATACATCTTGAATGGCATGCATATAGCAGGCAGGCCTCAGCCGGCAAAAATGCAAAACAATGACTCCTAAGATCAATCCTGCCCAGTGGTGATGCTCATAGGCAAGCATTACCATCATTTTGGCTGATTTTGTTTTTTGAAAACCGTTTGTACATGTGTGTTAAAATGCGTGCTGAATATATAATGTGCATAAAAAGGGACCCAATGAAGAATATTGGATGATGAAAGCAGGGAACACAACTGTCCAGTAAAACAATGACAATAAGGACAACAAAAGGACAATTTTCACATAAAAATAACATAGCTCTCATTGATAGTCTTCATGGTTTGAATTGGATGCATATTGCTGTGGGATTTCAATCATGACTGATGCAATCTTTTCAGTTCTAGCAAAGACATGATACTAGATGCATGCAGGGATACAGGTAGCAAGAACAGAAAGGCAAAATGTTTGGATCGGATCGTTCTACTAGAAGTGATTTGCAGAACTGCAGGTTTGGCTCTTTTGCGCACTGAATTAAGCGAAACAGATAAAGGCCACAGCTGTGTCTTAATTTCATCCCTAGAAAGTAAACTTGTGGAAGTTAGCCAGACTGTTTTGTTATTGTTGTTGTTGTTATTTTTCTTTTTTATTGCACTGAAAGTCCATTGCTGAGAACAAACGCCATTCGCATCCCTTAATTGTCCAGATGGGATTTCGAAATCTTAATATAATGCAACAGGCTTTTAAAGTTCACCTGAAACTCAGTCTCCTTGAGCCTTCAGAGCTCGTATAGGCTTTCCCCAAATCAACATCTGAAATGAAGTTATTAGATTAATACAAACAATATTTGTTTTAAAAAACTGTCTGCTGTATTTAAATACATTTGGCACATTCTGTTGAAAAACAACAACAATAACGCAGAAACATTAAATAATTAACAATCATTAAAAAAAGACTGCAAAACATTAAGCAAATGAAAGTGCACTTTTATCTGACAACTCACTGACAAACCAATATACAAGAAAAATAAAAAAAATAACTGAAAAGCCTAAATCTCAAGAGATTGCTCTGGTCCCCAGAGCTGAGAGTCGAACCCTTATGAAGTGCTCCTTCTGTCGATTGACCTGACTGCTTCAACCATCATCTTTACCGCCTTCTCCTTCCCATCCATGCAACACTAGTCCACTTATTCCCCACTCGTTTGACCTAAAACAATAGTGGCTACAGAAACATGCCACTGTGATCAATGAAAACGTAGCAAATGGATGGGTAATGTGAGAAGGAGAGAGTTTAAGAGTCAAGTGTATTTAAGAGGTGAAAGAAACCGTCACTTTTCTTTCTCCTCGCAGTCTTACTTCGCAAGTCCATCTCATGCACAAGTAGTGACGGTCATGATATTGGCACTGCTGGGTCCCGTGCTCCCACAGGAACTGGGAGGAGAAGTGTGGCTCCCCCCAGCCCCAGCGCTACTCCCCTTGTCCGTGGGTTTCTTGTCCTTCTGTTTCAGGTGCACCTTGGCGTGCCTCTTCCGCTCGTCGCTGCGTGCAAACTTGCGTCCGCAGAACTCACAGGAGAAGGGCTTCTCGCCGGTGTGTGTGCGGATGTGTGTCGTCAGATGGTCGCTGCGACTGAAGGATCGCATGCAGATGCGGCACTGGAAGGGTTTGTGTCCCGTGTGGATGCGCAGGTGGCGCGTCAACTCGTCAGATCTGGAAAAGCGTCGGTCGCAGTTTTCCGCCGGACAGGCGTGCGGGCGCTCGTGGACGGGCGTTTTGCTCGGCCGGTTGGGGTACTTTCTTGGTCGAATTGGTTTGAGAGCAAGAGTCTGAGAGGGTTGATGGTGTTGGGAAATGTGCTGTTGCCCACCGAGAAAGCTGGGATGGATCTGTTGCTTATCCTTAAAGGCTCGAATGGTCTCGAGGGGAGTTATGGGAGGTGGGTTCACTCGTATAGGGTCCATGGTTTGGAAGGGTTTATGCTCCATCACCCCTACGTCTCCCTGGTGATGGAAGAGGTTGTAGTCTGGGATCATGGAAAAGAGACTTCCGTCCATGCCCGGTTTGGAGGTGGTGTGGTAGTCGGAGCTCGGGTAGGGTAAAGACGAGGACGTGGCGGGGCTGTGGTGGAACGACACCTGTTCTGGGTATATCTCTCCACAGGTGGAGTAGGCAGGGAGGGGTGGCGCATAAACCTGATCCATGTCTGACGACTGGCCGCCCATGCTGCCGCCCGACGAAGACGTCTGGGTAGTGATGTTCCCAGGTGACGGTGACACCCCCAGGATTCCCGCACTCACCAGACTGATGATGTTGTTGTCGGGACACCACCCCGAGCCTCCGATGCTACCTGATGGAGGGGTGTCAAACGCAAACTTGCCCAGGTAGGTGACGGTTTGTCCGCTTCGACCAGACTGGAAACTCCCGGAGCCGTACTGAATTTCTCCGTTGCCCTTCTCGCCGCCCATCCCCAAGTCCATGATATTATCTGTGGGTCAGAATGGACATGTCAATTCAGATTGCCACCAAAGAGTGCTCAAAGGATTTATGCATGGGAAAGACTAGTGGAAAAGTTCTAGGAGTCTCTAGGAGAATATGTACTAATAGACTAACTACTGACTTAACTTTCTCCTGCTCGTTTTATAACTTTATTCTTAAGTTGGTCTCAAAAACAACATCTTGGCATGCCTCTGTTAATCGCCTGTTCCAAACAAAAAGAGAAGAGAGTGAAGCACATCAGTCCAAATGAAGGCGTGGATATTGATCTTTGACAAAATCAGAAGTGTAAAGCGATTCAAGACTCCAGTGAATATCTCTCACCTCCCTCGCCAACTTATTGTCTTTCTATCACGAAATCTAAACGGCTGCGTATCAATTGTAGGACTGGAACTTATTTGGCTTCTCTGTATACAGCAAGATGTCACGACTGACATCACTGTTACTCTTATACTCTCTCTCTCTCTCTCTCTCTCTCTCTCTCTCTCTCTCTCTCTCTCTCTCTCTCTCTCTCTCTCTCTCTCTCTCTCTCTCTCTCTCTCTCTCTCTCTCCCACACCTTTTCAGAGAGATGTCTCTTGACACTTGACGGCTGTTCTAAAATGTACCAAACAAGGATCTGCTGTATTGTAGTCACTTCAATCACTTCTAATATGTCTGACAAAAGTATGGTGTTGAACACAATACAGTGCTGATCACAATGCATGTCTGAAAATTAAATATTTTTTTATGATGGCTCACTAAGTTTAGTCTTGTACGTGCACTTACACCAATCGCAGTGTGTACACCAAATTGTGGCTTACGGTAGAAACAAACAAAATGGAAATTACAGATGGTCCTCGCATCTGTTCAACACACATAGGGTACATGTGTGAAGAGATGCTGTGCTGTGTCTGATGGAAAAGAGTCATTCGAGCAAAAATCAGAGAGAAGGGGAAAAGCGAGTAAAGTAAGAAAACAGGAAAAACTGTGTGGGGATGCATTTCACACACTTGTTGGGGATCTTTTACAGGGGCGTTTGATAGGACACTTTGTAAGAACATGAAGGGTTTGTCACCTTGACATATTGTGATAAACAGAGATAACAATGAAGTGTGCTTACAAAAACTTGTCATGGAGTCTCAAAATCTATAAAGAGTAAATATATAAAATCTATGCAAAAAAAATATTTATAGGCTACATCACAATAGTGGTTAAGCTGATTACTTTTTCTTTTCTATATTCTTTTTATAGATCTATATTCTGAATTTTATATTTTATTTTTACAATTTGATTGAGATGAACTAGTGATTTTAAAAATAAACTACTCAAGAAATGCGTAAAAGAGAAATTATTCTCAAAATAATCTTTTTTTTTTCTTTTCTTTTTTCAAGAACTCACGCATTTGTTGAGGACTAGCCTAGTTTTCAGCCGAAAGTTAACATTCATATTTCGAATTAATTTTGATATTTTAATAAACGAAACGAGGTCAATACTCTCCCGCAAGTGTGGGAAGCATCGCCTCTTTTGACCTGCAGAGTGAAAACCACATCAAGAGCTCTATGAAACTCCATCAGAAGACGAATGATCTTACCCTTTCACTCTCTTTCACCTCACATTATCTTTCACAATAATGACTACGATATTTCACAGCTCCTCGTCAGATTATTTAATGTAGCAAATTATTAAGGTTTGAGAAAGGCTAATGACGTTAGGCCACTCCAATAGAAAAAACTGAGCTAAAAATTCCCACGTATTTAGATGTTTTTCCTGTATTTTTTTGCAGTAACTATTAAAGCTTTTAGCTTAAATATTTTTGATAGTTCAAAAGGTAAAATCAGCGACAATAAGAAAAACAATATGGCTATAGAGAAAAATTCTAGCAATTCGACGAGCTGACTGGGAATAATTCCTCATATTCTGGAACCATTATCTTAATCAATAGTCCGCTTTAATTTATATTTTTATTGTTCACTGGATTCTAGGCAAAAATACTGTTCCAGAAAAATGTATAAATAGCTACTTTTTTTTAATGTGCGGAGAATGATTTTTAAAAAGAACACACATTTCAAAGGGTGCGTGAATAAAGTGAAAAGAACACAAAGAACAAGCGTGCATGTGAATTTCAGGCAATAAACCCTTCAGTGCCTGAATACATTTTAATTTAGAGATTTTATATTTCACGTGTTGTGGCCCGAGCTTTTTTAAGACCAAGAGCGCGCTTATAAACGCCCACCTGCGCGTGCGGAGGGTCAGAAACAGGGTCAATACTGTATAAAGCACTGACTAATCAAAAACCTTTAAATAATATAATAACAAAATATAATATTTAGAACAGAATAGATTATAAGACTGGTGCAATACTACGGGGACAAACCGACATTAAGAGTTTTTTACGGAATTTTGGCGCACAGTGAAAAACAAAACGGCTTTTGACATTATTTGATATGATTGAAATATATGAAATATACATTTCACGACTGTGCATGTATTGGCAGTGAATAACGAACGGGTTTCTGCGTGTCCCGTGACGCGTGGGCTATAAATGTTACCTATTACCTGATATTAGGCTACCTGTCCACACTCATATCACGTGACTGTAACATTTTAACTAGGCTACTTTCACACACTCTCTTTATAGAATACAATTTGGCGACAAATTAAACGAAATTTTATCGCAGGATTCCATTGAGAAAATGCGTGTCTATGGCTGTCTATAAATTACAGTGCTCATTCTAATGTAATGGAATAAATACATTTGATTATAATAACAATATCAATATCTAGGCTAATAGCCATTTCATAAAATAATTAACCTACATAAACATGCCGTTTATTGTTATTACTCAGTATTTCGGTAGCCAAATTCACTACAAAATAAAGCCTGATCAATCCGAACATTTTAAAATCTGAATGAGAGGAGTATAACCTAATTCTGACAACATTTTTTTCATTTTTTTCCTTCAAAATATATAGTCTCAAATAGCAACTGTTGCAGTATCAGGAGTTCTGCTACTAAACTGTAACTCGTATACCAGGCGCGCGTTAACAGGTGCTGCGGGGCCGCGCAGCGCGCGTTCAGCGGGCTTCAACACAACTGATGGCGCATGGATTAACTCGAACTAGCAAACACAACAGGTTAAACACTCCAAGAACAGCTCACTGAGGAGAAGTGATTTAAAACTTTTTGCCCTTACCTGTATTCATCTGCGAGTAGTGCGAAATGGAGTCCGGGTTTGTGAAAATGTTCATAGAAGTGGGAATGTCTTCTTCTGGATAGAGACTGTCAGGTATGGTGTTGATTAAACTGCTCATGGTAATAGGGATCTTGTCCGCTAGTTTACCTGTCATAGCAGTCCTTCAGTCTGTCATGAATGAGCACGCACAGGTGTTCCGTCCCGATCAATCTCCAGTCTTCTGAAATCTCTCGAAAAGCGTCAGAAAGAGATCTCAATCCCTTTGAAATTGTATCCAAGCGCGCGACGAGCACCGCGCAGAAGTCTCTTCACGAGGCTTTGTAAATGATTTCTGTGAAGTGTTATTTTCTCAGGAGCAGTAGATGTTGAGATGTTGTTGGTTGTGGTGATTGCACAAGTGTAGAGCTGCTCACTCTATTGCGAGCACAGGGAACTCCAACGCTTTCTTGTTCAACAGGGGGACGGAACAACCGCGTGACGTAGATGACCATATATGGACACACAAAGCTAGACGGCCGCTCCACGTCACATGGAAGCTCCTCATAGTGGAACATTACAGTCGGTAGCAGAAGATAAGTGCTCGGTGGAGCAGTGAAGGGACATTTTCATCGGGTTAGGTGACAATTGGACCCGAAGAAGAGTAAAACTGGTTTAAAGACACATTTTGAGCATGGATTTCGCTGTATCTGTGAGAACGCGTGACTGCATACCGGGAAACTTTTAAACTACACTGCAAGGCACCACAGAAGACGCACCTGAAGCTGCATTTCTAAAACGGAAAAGTGCATTTACGCACTGTTTCATGCAAAAGCCGAATAAATACATTTACAAAATATGTTATGAAATCAATCATTTAAATCTAAAATTATAAAACGGCGATGATTTATACAAAATAGCCTGCTGTCTTGACTAAAAGTTTTAAGTCTGCAACGATCCTGCACCATTTGCACAAAAGCACATATACCAGCATCAGTGCCGAACACTGTAAAACAAGTTGCTACTTTAAATGTTTAAGTACTATAAACTTGAATGTTTAAGTCATTTCAACTTAATTTACATTAAACTGAAATCTTGTACAACTAATGGAAAAAGTAGAAAATGTCTTCACTTATTTTGATGAGTTAAAGCAATGCAAAACATGTTGTCATAACTTATTGATCTTCTTTTTTGATATACATTTTAATCACTTAGCAACCCAACTGTGTTAAGATGCCATAAGAGCATTTTATTAAAGTATCCTGTATAAGGGTCTTAATTAACATAGCTTGATTATAATATATTTAAAATCACCGAATCAAGGTTACACCAGCATATCCACTTTTTACAATGCAATATGGACAAACTCTTCAGATTAAGATTAACATTTACATTGCAAGACATTATAGATGTAGCCTATACACAATGACTTGTCATTTTGCATGTGATTTTCTTTTCTCATCTTTGCCTCTGTCAAAAGAAATAGAAAAAAAAGTCTAGAGCCAGGTCTTGAAACTCATAGCATGTAGGGTTAGGGTTAGCCTTGGGATACAATAGCCTTGTATCTTGATTACAAATTATTATGTTATTATTACAAATGATAGGCTATTGCAGTTTACTATAGCATATATGGTCAGAGTGGGCTGTCAGACTGTCCATATAAAGGTCATAAATCCGTAAGAATAGATTATCATTGAGTGATCAATGGAGACTGTTGTTTGTGCTCAATAGTTTCTGTTGCGAGTTAAATAAAAATCAAAGCCCAAATTAATCATTTGTAAACGTCAACTAAAGTGCTTTAAGCAACTGACTGCAACAGATGCTCAAGACCAGAAAGAAGCAACAGTGACTGAGTCTGGGTTCTACAAAGACAGTAACTGCCAGAGAGTTAATCGCGTGTAAATACTGCAGGCGCGCGGCAAATCTGTAGGCTTGGCTTTGGCCTCGAGCGCCAAGTTCGCCACTGAAGTGGAAACTCCAAATAAGGGCTTGATCCGGCCACGCCCCTCGCTGTCTCTATATGGTTCGCAAGGTTCCGGTTAAGAGCAGCAAAGTGGAAAAGAGATCGGAACCCGCAGCCATTAAAGGAACCGCAGAGGGCAAAACGTCATGGGTCGTGTTTCACCAAATTAGAAACCTGGGAGAATATATCTTATCTGTGACTTTTAGAAGTAAAAAGAAACTGTCCCTTATTACAAATGTTTGACTTTGTTTAGGGAGAATAACAGTGAAGGGGAAACACAGATCTTGCAGCCAGTGGTTCACACAAGATTTATGCGACCCCTGAAACATTTTTCATAAACATGTTACAAATAATTATAAAATGTTATTTGACATAAGTAAACTTTAAATTAAACAAGCAGTTTGATAGACATTTCATGATTAAAATGTATAATAATATTAATATTTACAAATATCACTGAAAAACAACAACTTTGCTATACATAGAATAAAATAAGATGACATACTTGTCTGTGTGTAATCCAATTAGGAAGCCAGGGTGGCCCATGAGATTTCCCACGTGTCCAACTAAAATTCCTCGCTCCTCATCCAAGCCAGTCACAGGCACAGCGGTCCTATTACCCACCGAGAGTAGAAATCCAGGCTGCCATGCATGCGCTGAAATGCTCAGAAGATGCTGATGCAATAGACAGAGTGATGAGGTAACAATTTGTAGGCCTACCCGAGACCCGGTTGACATGTGTATGTTGGTTTCGATCCCTGATAAATTATGTACCAAAAATATGTTCAAAATAATAACTTCATACCCCCACTCCAGGTGCCAGACCTGATTCAAACTTATGTACAGCACCGCAGTTTTACACAGTTATACACATCCATTTCAAACAGTATATTCATAGTTTAATCATTTAAAACCAAAATTTGTTTGTGTAATTTTATTTAAAATAAATGCAATTTGATATTTTGTTATGGAAGACATTAATACCTTTTTAAGCATGACTTAAAGGGATAGTTCACCCAGAAAATGAAAATTCTATAATCATTTACTCACTCTGAAGTTGTTCTAAAGCTGTATAAATTTCTTCTTTTCAACACAAAAGAAGATATTTTGAAGAATGCCAGTTGGACCCCATTGACTTCCATATGGGGAAAAAATGGAAGTCAATGGGGTCAGTCAACTGTTTGGTTACTGGCGTTCTTCAAAACATCTTCCTATGTGTTCAGCAGAAGAGAGAAACTCATACAGGTTTGGAACAACTTGAGGGTGAGTAAATTATGACAGAAATGTTCATTTTTGAGTGAACTATTCTTTTAAGTGTCTATGCTTTTCGAGGCATATGCACATATCCACATAAAGACAATGAATTGGGCGCATTCATCCAATGAACAACTCCCTCAATTAACCTCATCGCATCCCCAGTAATCCCCAACAACCACACGGCTGCCAAATCAACAACACTCCATTCTGAACTCTGGAATTATCCGTCTTGGCTTTGGATACATAAACAGTGTAGTAGTATTAGCTGACAGATATGGCCTAATGAACTAGAAATAGAGTGTGTGGGAGGGGGGTCTGAATCATGCTGTGTGTTCTGGGGGCCACAATAAATAAACACAGAGACTGACACACACTCGAGGGGGACTCCAAAGGCTAAGCTTTACTCAATTGGTGAGATGCAACGTGTGTGTAGGTGAGCTGCTAAAATGACGCTGTGAATCTTTCATTAGGGGATTCAATGGGGATCTCCCCTAAACTCCTACTTTATATCCTAGACATGAATATGATCTGATTCAATCAGGATGGAAATGTGTTAAGAATGAGCCAAGAATGTTGGCAATGCTACAGGCCGTCTCTGAGGCCTTGTTTACTCCTGGTATTAGATGTGTTTTAGTCGATCGGATCACAAGTAGAGGAGGGAGACACATTCCAGTTTACACCTGGTGTTTTAATCCGTCTCTTCTGTCCACTTTCAAACACTTCTGTCCTGATTTCTTCGAGGGGAGGGTCTAGGGTCTATGGGTGGGTAAATGGATGGGCTTTTTAAGATATTCAACCAAAACACATCTTAATACCAGGTGTAAACAGGGCCTAAGGTACGCTTACAAAATCTGTTTTTGTCACATTAAATCCAATGGCTATGAATTGATATTCTTGAAAGATGTTTTTTGTAGGGTACTAAAATTAAGTCTCTATTCATGAGCACTGTGTCTATCACCATAGTACTGTTGTATTTGAAGAGATAAAGTTAAAACAATTTCATGGAACTTCTATTTTTGCAGCATCTGCTTATGCTTTAATTTTGTACACGAGAACCCTGTCGTTCATACCAAATGAGGAAATACACACATACTTCAAGTGGCCTGGTGGCAGCAAATACTGAAAAAGAGAATGGAGACTTAGTAATTTGAATATCACTTTTTATAGACCAAAATAGAGGAAGTAAACAGTCTATTTCCACTGACTGAACCCATGACGTGTACCAGCTCTACTGTAGACCAATGCTGAGACTGTCAGTGTCCATTCAGCAGTGCAGAACAAAAATATACAAAACAAACAATGATTTTCATACGACTAAAACATGGAAACATAACCATAACCCAGTGTTTATTAACCGTGTTGAGAACCCCCATTGCCTACAGCATTATTTGAAGTTTATTTTAATACATAATCTAGTTAATTCACAGGATAAGAATTAAGGATACATTTTTTAAAAATATTTTTGCTCACAATTTCTACATGCTAAAATATTGTAGAACTTGGCATGACTAGAAAATTGTATTTCAAAATGCTTTAACATCTTATTAATTTACTTGACTTTGGTGTAGAAATCACAAATTGAACTTTTTTAACAATAATTCCCAAAGAGAATTTAATTTTTAATGGAATTTTTGATTTGGAATTAATTATGACTGATAAGCAGCGATTGCTGCTGTACCTCAACAATATCCAAATATAACATCTTAACTGATAAGCAACATAAATCACTCTGTACTTACAGAATCCTCAGAAACATTTATTCATCGTCCTCAAATGAATCTCGAAAGACCCTAAAGTCAGGTGACAAATCGCTGAACACAAAAAACCCCCCTAATAAATACACTATAAATAAATTCTGACATTTCTAAATGTTTACCATTACATCCTTATAGCCGCTTTGGAGGAAAACCATGCATTGCCCACACTTATCTCATCAGAGCCTGATCCCAACTGTTCTTTCAGGGATGCAAAACAGACAAGGGAATTCCCTTTGCATAGGAAAACTGCGGCCTGTCAGGGCACTTTCCTAAGGGAAGCCTTTTCATGGAGTCCAGACTGGAAAAACTGCTCAACACCTGTCGAGCTCCTCTTGTTTTTATTTCCACAACTATTGTGAGCGAACACACAATGAATGATTGACATGAGTTTGACCATGGAGCGGTTAAAGGCTGAAAAGGATACCCTCGTGCATTTTGCATGTAGGGATTCCGGGGAAGAGTTCGCTTATCCTAGATATTCATCTCGCTAATTTCAATATGCGGCGGAAAAATACAAGGCAGCAACGGGTGTATAATCAAATTAGTAGTGTGTCTTTCCAGGCTGAGCGAGGGGCATTTCCAGTTGCTGTTCCTCGTTGCTATTATGTCCCAGAGCCGAGGCTTATTCCTACGGGCTGATAGGAAGATTATTCATATAAATTCTGGAACACTTATTTAGGGACTGTCAGATGGTTGAGCACAGTGTGTACTGTACAGTCCTTATGGGATAGCATGCAAAGCAATGCTAAAATACAAGCATGTGTAAAATACAAGATTGACTTAAAGAACAATGAATGGGGAGGAAAAAGTCTATATGTACATCAACATTATCTTTAATAATTGTTAATTATGAATAAAAGCGTGATGCTGATGCTTATGAGTATGTGTTCATGTGCAAGCAATATGTCAGAATGTTGGAAAACTGCACACACACATAGACATAAAAGTTTATATTAATTCAAAACCATTTGAGCCTTGTAAATAAAGAGTGAGTTCAGTTGGTTATGTTTTTGTTTGTTTGTGGTAATGTCTGCAGTTCAGATTAGTCTAAAACAGCATCTCATCTTATCTATGTGCCGTCAGTATATTTAGCAAATATTTTATCGCGACATACGTGCATATAATAACTTAGTTATTACCAATTTAGTTTTACCAAATTAACACAAGTTTCATAACCCCGACATCCAAAAACACTTTGATGGGAAAAAAATTAGTTTGTCAATCCAATTTCACTCAAGTCTGCTCCAGTACGGGTTTCTGTTTAATCCTGCTCCTGGAGTTTAGCTCTAACCCCAGTCAAACACACCTGAACCAGCTAATCAAGCTCTTCAGGATCACTAGGGCTGAATACGAAACCCGAATAGGGCATTATTTGAGGGAAAAGCCATTTGTAATGGTGTCCAAAACCATAGTGGACTTCAATCCCATATTGCACCGCAATAACGAGTGTACAACCGATGTACGCTCAACAGCTGTCCGAATTCGCTCACTCCTTTTCATCCACTCCTTCAAGTGAACAGTATTAGTGGACTAACGTAGGGAATAGTGAATGGTTTAGGGGGCGATTTCGGATTCAGCCTAAATACTTCCAGGCGTGTGTGTTTGGTCAGGTTGGAGCTAAACTCCACAGGAGGTTGGCCCTCCTGGATCCAGATTGAACACTCCTGATTTAGCGATTGTAAACGCTCACTCACACCTTTAAGCTCAACATATTACATCTTGCTCCTCAACTTGCTCTACATCCCAGAAAAATTGCACCACTATGCAACCAAATATATATTTAATCAAATTTATTGAAGATAGTGTGTGTCACGATCAGGTTGTGTAAACACACACGAAGATGAAGATGAAGATGAGAGTAAATAGGTCATCTTTAATAATCCACACAGGTTAAGTACAAAATAGAGTTACACGATCCAACACAACCACAGGATAACGAGATGATTGATTAGTGCACAGCTCAAACTAATGACAACAAACTAACTATTAACTTATTAATGAAAGGGTTACTTGGTAATTGTGCTTTTCTTAGAATTAAAGTCAGCATGAAATGGGAATTATGGTAGTTTCCTTATTGTGACGTATGTCCGAGTGAAACGGCTTCTCGAACAAGAACATTTTTTAGGGCTGGACTTGATTTTGTTCACAGGGAATTGATTGGATGGTTGTGGTTTGCTATTGGTGGATCTCTTGTGAGTGACAGGTTGTCCCGCCCTCACACCAGTATACAGGTCATCAGAAAAGAGAAGCAATTTTGTTTAATGAATACGAGGGCACATAAAATAATAATAATTAATAATAAACACAGCAATATTCCATTAAATATTCCATAAAATGTTCCATTATGTGTAGTATTCAAATACTAAATCAATAAAAAAGAATCACTTCCAGAACCTTTAACCTTTATGATCTGACCTTTAACCTCTACAATAAGAGATGTCTCATGGATGATCTACTTTTACAACCTGTTGACCTTTAAAAATATTAATTAATCTGAAAATATTTGCTTATTTGACTAGTGCGGCATCTCTGACCTTTCACTGCTACCGATCCTTTAGAAGCTTGAGGAATTGAGTGTGTGTGTGTGTGTGTGTGTGTGTGTGTGCGTGTGTGTGTGTGTGTGTGTGTGTGTGTGGAGGAGAGACCACTGAAGTCTGAGAAAATAAACAAATGCAAACAGGACAAACTGATCAATGCTCTGCTGAGTTCATGCAGGGGACATGTGAGACTCACCAAAGAGTGGCTTAACCAGCACAAAGACCTGCAGGAGCCCTGTGTGTGTGTGTGTGTGTGTGTGTGTGTGTGTGTGTGTGTGTGTGTGTGTGTGTGTGTGTGTGTGTGTGTGTGTGTGTGTGTGTGTGTGTGTGGTGCTCGTATTTGGGGTATGTGAGATAAATGATCTGTCTGTCTGTGAAAGTACGAATGCATGTAGTGTGCCACAGTGTGTGTGTGTGTGTGTGTGTGTGTGTGTGTGTGTGTGTGTGTGTGTGTGTGTGTGTGTGTGTGTGTGTGTGTGTGTGTGTGTGTGTGTGTGTGTGTGTGTGTGTGTGTGTGTGTGTGTGTGTGTGTGTGTGTGTGTGTGTGTGTGTGTGTGTGTGTGGTGCTCGTATTTGGGGTATGTGAGATAAATGATCTATCTGTCTGTGAAAGTACGAATGCATGTAGTGTGCCACAGTGTGTGTGTGTGTGTGTGTGTGTGTGTGTGTGTGTGTGTGTGTGTGTGTGTGTGTCAGATGAGACACTATTGCCTGGTCAATTAAACCACTATCTTACATTGATCATATCCACATCAAAGTACCTTCCTTAAATCCCGGCCCTTTTTTCCAGACATCCGGTGTATTGATATCAAACTGGCCTCTGAGACGGAAATGCTCGACTGAAGCCAATAGTGTTTTTTTTCAGAGAGGAGCTTTTGTGACCCAACCTCACACACCCAGGAGTGAAGCGAAGAGGGATTACATGCTATAGACATTTTGAAGCTGTTAGGGACTTCACACAATACAGCTCGACAATGTAATGATGTATCATGATGCACAATACAACAATTAAAGATAGTTCACCCATCATTTACTCACCCTGGTGTTGTTCTAATGCCATATTTCCTTCTTTCTTTTATGGACCACCAAAAGAAATTAAAAAAATAAATGTCCCTCTTGCGCTCATCCATATAATGGCAGTGAATAGCGATCAGATCAAGCTTTTTTTAACGATCCCATGCAACACGTGTCGTAAATTAGGATTTGCTGAAAAATAAACAGAAATTGTATGTATTACATTTAGGTTGATAATTTTTTTAATGTTTTCAATAGCTTTAAAGTCAGGGGACTGGAGGACTTGAAATCACTTGAAGACTACAAAATGCTGATCTAGAACATGATCCTTCACAGAGTTTGGGATTGTTATTATGTTGTAAAAAACACATTTGCTCTTCAAACAGTTCCTCCATACTTGGCTGCATAACGTTAAGCAGGATTCCCAAATATTGGTCTATTATCCTTGCAAAATGTGCAGCATTCATGTGTCCCCAGTACCAGTATGTGTTTCCCCTGCCGTGTTTAATAGCACCACTCATGCATTCGGTATTAAAACACTCCAGTCGTCTCCTACAAACCTGACACCATCCTATGATAGAAAACAAACATCTCGAATCTAAAAAACAACAACAAGAAAAAACCCTCAAATCTTCCATACTTAAATCCAAATTATGCTAATTATGTTCTTTGGAAATGCAAGGTGTTTTTTCTTTTTCTTTCCTGGGTCACAACCTGTCAATCTAGCCTTTTGTAGCTGTTAGCTCACAGTTCAATATTAATCTCTCATCCAGGTCTTTAGGCGCTGTTTTGAGGTGGTCCCACATTTGGGTGATTTTATTTTGGATCCAACATTTGGGTGATTTTTTTTACCAACCACATCACTTTTCATTCTGCATAGTAGTGCTCTAACTGCGCTCTGAAATAATTCTGTAGACATTTACATTTACAAACCGATTGACCAGATTTAGCCATTTTAACAATATCCTCCTTGGTTGTAGAGGACAACTCCTTCTACCATCTGGCCATTCACACTAAAAAACATCTAATAATATATAATACCTGCCACATAGTGATTTATTAAATTATAGGCTGAGGATAGTGAGTTCAAGATTACTATGACCACTTCGCCAAAAATTACATCCACACAGTTTGACATGTTTCATTACGTCATGACAAAAGATAAAACTGAAACATGGAATTAATACATTAGTATCCATCCATCCATTAGAACACTCCAGGCAGAACTTAACGACATGCATACAAAATATTTAATTAATATTTAATAAAAAGTTTCAATAACGTGCAAAGAGTCCAATTTTCCTTTTCATTTTAGGCCACTAATATATATATATATATATATATATATATGCAAATGCTGTGTAAATGAAAATACTGTATATGTCTGAAGTAATTTTAAACTAGTTGTTTGTGAAATTGTCTGCCTTTGTTTTGCATGTCTATAATTATTACATAAGGCTGCTCAGAAATAGCGCTCTATGA
Organism: Meda fulgida; assembly: GCA_030578275.1. NCBI lineage: Eukaryota > Metazoa > Chordata > Actinopteri > Cypriniformes > Leuciscidae > Meda > Meda fulgida. The sequence goes on from CM060623.1 coordinate 4,823,892, forward strand.
AAATGCTTTGCCCAAAATAAACCAAAAGTTACTCAGGCAAGACAAAACCTGCTGCATCGAAAAAACTGAGGTGCATTTACAAAAAGTTAGTTTCTTAAACCGTGAATGTGTGCATACGTACAACCACGGGACACACACACACACACACACACACACACAGCTTGTCGTGAACCTGTGCCCTTGAGTCTGGCCTGAAGTAACATGCGGAGAGTATTTTGGTGGTAGTTCCACTGTGTCTTCCGGCTGAGCTGTGGCTCAACACCCCGTTACTACCCCTTCACTTCCTCTGTTGCCCCTGACGTACTTCCTGCCTCCAGTTTCACTCATTCCACACACTCTTTCTAATGTGTGACAGCACTGAAGATACTTTCACACCTCTTTCTGTCCATCTTTTCTCGTTCCTCTGCGCACACAGATACTTCACATTGGCATGAAGTCATCATGTGCCTAAAGCACCTCCACTGCATGTCTGACCTCAGAGCTCAAACAGCATTACTGTTGGTTTGTGGATATTGAGCTGTCTGGAAGAGTCCAGGCCTCTCACTGCCAAGAAAACAGGAATGCTAAACTACAGCGATTTGTAATTGAGGGTGGATTATGTAAGAAATTCAGAGAAAGAGACGGTCCGTTTCAGGGAGAAACAGGCAGGCTGTGATGGATATGTGTGAGTGTGTAGGACACGTGGTTGGATTTTATCTTGTCTTTGTGATGTTTAAGATTGGATGTTATAGTTCAACAATATGCATGTAAGACATACAATGTGACAGTGTTATTCATATTTATTCCATTGACTGTCTACGCAAAAAAATAATAAAGAGAATTGAGCACATCGCTTTATATGATGAACAGATTGAATGTATTGTCAGATGGCTTTCATTCACATATAAACATTCATCAACTCAAACATCAGTTGTGGTAAACAGAAGCTCAAGAATGCTCGCTTGATGTGCGAGAACCAATGAGGTTCATTCTCGTGTTACGTATCACGTTTGAGCTTCTGCAAGAACCAATGAGGTTCATTCTCGTGTTACGGAGCACGTTTGAGCTTCTGCAATTGGTTTGTTCCATTTCTTTGCCATTGGCTTGTTTTGTAATATTTGAAGTTGATAGGCTTTCTAAGCGAAACCCCATTTCGTCGTCATTCGATGTAACGTCTCCGTTCCCTACTCAGGGAACGAGGGTTACATACGTAACCGAGACAGGTTCGGTTGAACTTCTGCTTATGTTCGCTGATCAAAGTTTAAATGTGAATAAAACACTCATTTTGATGGATGGGGATGGGAGTTGGCTGCTCTCTGATTTGCTCTACACCGCTGCTTTTAGGGGTAAAGTACACAGATGCTCCTTTTGAAAGGGTAGATAAGGTGCACATTTGTCCCTCTAATGTACTGTACCAGTGACAAGTTGTATACCCTAAAAAGGTACAATTTTTGCAAGATTTTTTTTCTAAAGGCATCATATTGCTACCTTGTTTTACCCGAACTCACATGTCCTTTTGAGGAAAGGCCAATCACAGAATCAGTGTCCCAAAAAATTCATCCAAGATTCTGGATGAGTGAAGAACAATGCAGATTATGTATATAATATTCAAACAAGTACAAATGCATTTTATAAAAAGTTTTGGAGAGAAATAACGCAGACACTGGACAAAGATGAATCTTTCCAGTGTGCATGTGTCAAGCACTTGTTTTCCTGCATGTTATCAATTTGAGTCCATAAAGGGTATGTGATTTACTAAAAAAATTAAGCCCATATTTTGGACTTAAAGTACTATGGTTTTAATGTTCTACTATGCAACTTTTAGGTGTAAATATGGTACAAAGTTTTCCCTTTAAGGGTATTGCCCCAGTGAAAAGCTGTTTCTCCCCTAAGGATACAATGTCTGCATGTTTTCTGCTATGTGGAGTCGATTTAGGAGGTTGCATTACGATGCCTTGAAGGCGGTCCCCTAAGCAGTCCGCTGGCAGCAAGGCAGCACACTAGGTTTTGGAACAGAACTAGAGAGTGAGAGACGTTCTCAAAACACACTTTGTGGGATAGTAGATTTCTTTTCCATTAATATGCACAACATTTCATAGACATGCTCACATTCAGAATCTTGAAATGATATAAATATGGCTTTTATTCAAAGTTCTGTGATATTACTTCAAAATACTACAAGTTACAATTCAAACATGAGGAAACAACACTGTGTGTCTTTTATTAGTTAAATATGATCCTAAATACTGATGTGCAATGGAGTATTATGGGATATAATATCAGAACTAGGCAAAAAAAAAAGCCATAGAGTGTAGTCGAGAGGTCAAAGTTCAGTTGCAGGTTGGAGGGTTTCTTTAGTCCTTGTGGTTTTGGGTGAGGAACTGAAGTGAAGCCACTGGGCCAGCCAGACCAAACCTCTGAACAAATGCCTGTGGATCCCAGTTACCTAGAAAAACAGCAGACACTCATTGCTCTGGATCACGACTGTAAAGTGTGCTTCTGCCTCACTGTTACATGAAAAACTGTTTCTACATGACCCACGCCAACATCATGTTTCAATTAGAAATCCAATAAGAAAATCAACACAAATTTGAAAGATGCAAATTATGTCATGTCTTTCTTTCAGAAAAATGTGCCACATGATAAAAAAGTATCCTAAAATGTATAATTTCATAATTAGTTTAAATAAACAAAATAAAATATTGTTTGTTATTATTGCTGCTGTACATAAATCAATAAAACATTTATTGCACTATTATTATCATTATTATTACTACTGATTTTAAGTCTTCAATGCTGTACATAAATAAATAAGTCAATAACACACTATTATTATTATTATTGTCATTGTTTCTTTTTTTGCTGTACATAAATAAATCACAAATTATTCATGTTGTTGTTGTTGCTATTGTTTTTTGTTTCTTTTTTGCTGTACATAAATAAATGACTACATTTTTGTTGTTATTGCTATTGTTTTTTATCGGTTTCCTTTTTGCTGTACATAAATCAATCAATCAAGGCTTTACTTATTACTTATTATTTGTTTCATATTTCCTATAAAGAAATGAATACATATTTAATAAAGAAACATCACAGAGAAAAGTGTTTGGCACTATAATGGCCTTTTGTCACAATATTCTATATTCTACACCATGTCAGTTGTATCGTGTGCAACAACATGTGTCCCTTTAACTACTGTCTGCACTTATCACAGGTTTTCTGTGACTGAGCTACTCGGGCTAAACATTTCAATGTAGTTGTTACAAATGGTAAATGAACGTGTTTAATGGAGAATCTTGTAATACCGCACGTGTCTCAGGGCCTCAGGTGGGCTGTGAATCACTGCAAGCGTCTCATCTCGAAATAAAACACACAGCCTGTCACAGTGCTGGAGGTGGCAACATGAGAGAGAGCGTTTTGGCAGGACAACCAGATAAATACCAGACGTAACTCCGGCTGCTATGACAATATCACTTCTCCAAATCCGGCAATAATCACATTCCTAAAAGCAAATGTGAAATCACAATTTGGAATAAAGCGCCAACAAACTGCGTCCAAGACTGAAAAATGTAAAGTTCTGAATTTGGAGGATCTTTAATTGATGTTTGGTTTATATCAAGCGAATTGCAACTGCTGATATCTTTGTAAAACTAGATTAAGTCTATAAGATATTGAGAGATTTTTTTATATAAAAAAAAATATTTAAAAAATAAATAATGTACTTTGAGCCTCCAGCCAATTAAAAGTAAATTGTAGAACAAAAGCAGATCAGCGAAGATACCCGTTTAATATCTAAACGAGTTCATTTGCCAGTGTGCACTGGCGGAAATGCTGTTGTGGTGAGAAGGGAAACCCCGTCCAAGCACACAGCACAGCACCACATCCTGGAAACATCGATGTGAGTGTGTGTACACTTGTTTGTATGTTTGAATGCAAGTGGATGTGAGAGTATGCAAGTGTGATTTTAAAGGAAAATGTCATAGTTCCCCCGCTGGTTGTGGCCACTTTATGGCTCACCAGACACTATGAACAATACCAGTACCGTACCAGCATTTTGCCACATGCTTGAATCTAAAGCAATTTTAAGGTATATAGACTCCAGCAAGTTTGTACCCTAGGGATTAAACTTGTGACCCAAAATAATTCTACACACTTAAAGGGATAGATCACCCAAAATGATCACCATTTCCCCTTGTGAAAAAGAAGTGCACTTGATTGAATGTAGTTTATTTCAAAAATGAAATAAATCCTGAATGCTTTAGAGCACAGACTTACAGATTATTGCTGAAAAAAGTTGCAAAAGTGAAACTAAAAAAGGTTATAGAAGATGCACAAAAATACAATTTTTTTTTTAATGAAATTTACTCTAAAAATGTGAGAAAATCAAAGCCATAAATCTAAACAAGCTGTGTTCCAAATTTGAGGTTGATATCTCAGAACTTTTTCTTTCAGTAAGAATATGTTTGGGCGGAGTAAACGCTTCCACTAGATGACATTTGTCTCCCATTCATTTATAATAAAAGTGCGACTATTTTTTTCCTAGACAAATTTTTTAACCTTTTCAATCATGTCCATGATTTGTGTGTGTGTGTGTGTGTGTGTGTGTGTGTGTGTGTTCACACAGCAAGTGCCATAACCTTTACCAAGTTTCATACCAGGCGTTCTGATGAAGTAAAAAATTCAAAAGAAATAAAAAAAATAATAATTTTCAGTCAAAAATGACTGAAACATGCACAGCACTCAAGGGTTAAATGTCTAATATGAATGAAATAGGCCACTTAAGTGCACTTTGAATAATGGTGTCACATTTATGTTCAGTTAGTTTCACTTTCATGCATTTTATTTTTTCTCCTCAGTCACATGTTCCTTTGTTCTTTCATTCATCACAGTAGTTTGTCATTTAGTTCATCAGCATGTGTATTTAAGTTCGTCTCCTTCACTCAGTGTTTGTCCGGACTCGTTCATGTCAGCATCTGTGTTAGTTGTGTCTGTTCTAAGCCGTCTGTGGACGTGTATTAAACTCTGTGTCATGAATCATCATCTTCTGCTTCTTCATCTTCACCTTGCTGACCAATGGCAAATTTAAAGTTTTAATTTTAGCGACCCTTCAGACACACACGTTTCAATAAAAATGACATTAAAGTATATTTTAGTTTATCATAAATACTTTTCATTTGACAGTACACCATCTTTAACCAAAGAAAATACAGACATACTTAAGTTGTACTTAAGTATATTATTTATTTTAAAGTATATTATTTCCGTAACAAGCATGCTAAAGTGTAGTTTATTTTCACAAGGTTATTCACATTTCGCCTTCATGTAGTTCCAAACCTGAAAACCTTCTTGCTTCTGCGATCACAAAAGAAGATTTATTGAAAATGCCTCAGCAGTCCAATGTCATATTTTTGGGCCCCACTGACCTGGCCAAAAACAGCTGAATCATTCTTCAAAATATCTTTTTTTTGTATTCTACTCAACAAAGAAAAATCATACGTTTGAAATAACAGAATTTTCATTTTTTTGGGTGAAATATCCCAAAATGAAGATTTGTTCAGAGAAGATGTTTGCATAACTCTTATAAGAGAAAGTGATATAAAGTGCTGATTGTTAGATAGTAGGTGTGTGTGAGTGAAAATCAAGTGTGCATATGACTCATTGTGTGTTGTGTGTGAAGATGTCAGGTTCTTTCTAATTGAGTGTTAGAAATGGAGTAAAGTGACCCAGCATTATGAGGCCATGTGACCTTTAGGCCTCTGAACCTGAGAACATGAGGAGATAATGTTCCGCCTCTGCAGATCATGATCCCTGTCTGACCCCACTACAGTCAGGGCATCTATCACACACACACACACACACACACACACACACACACACACACGCACACATGCACACACGCACACACGCACACACACGTCAAACACACGCACACACACACACGCACACACACACACCTGAGGAGCACCTGCAGGATTTCATCTGAGGGTATGCACAAATGTTGTTTTCATGTTCAAAATTGAACAACTCTGAGAGGAGTAAAAACCAGTTCATTAGTTAACGGTAAGTGCCCTTTACTCTATACAGTGAAAAACTGTAACAAATCGAATGGGAAATTTCATGTCATTTTATATGAAAATACTGTTAAATTGCGACATTCTCAGAAGTCCCTGAGTGATGCTTCAAATTGTATAGTTCTTATCAGTTATGTACATTAGGGTTGTGTTACATCTTATGTTGCCAGATTGCATTATTTTGGTCATGTGTAACCAGGATGGTGTTTTGTATTTTTTTGCATGACACTGTGTGCACCTTCTGTTAATATTTCCCTCAGCGTGTGGAAAAACTAGTGATGAACTTTTATTCATCATGTGAATTTCTCTTTACCACCTGTGGTTGTCAGTGTATTATAAAGATACAAAATAACAACAACATCTGAGTACTTTGGTAGGTTGGTATATTAACATTATATCAGTTAATTAAACAAGCTTTTTATTGTAAATTTAAGTTTAATACATAACATTTTAAATGTTACTACTGTATTTTTTATGGTTAAAATGATTTTTTGGACAGACTTTTATTTGGGGAACACATACTCTACTACTTTTGCCTCAATAATCTCCTAATTACTGCTTATTAATAGTTAGTAAGGTAGTGGTTAAGTTTAGGTGTTGGATAGGAATATGGGATGTAGAATATGATCATGCAGAATAAGGTATAAATATGTGCTTTATAAGGACTAATAAACCGCCGATGTCCTAGTAATATGCACGCTAATAAGCATGAGAATTTTACTTAACAAAAGTGTTACTGATTTTTTTAAGTGTACCATTAATGTAACTATTACGCACTTGAGACTCTTCAGACTAAACCACCGGAAAGAGAAGAATAAAGGTTTAAAAGCTTTAAAACATGAAACCGGCACAGAGCAATGAAATGATGTCTGTTTCACTGAGAAACCGCTTCAGATGATTCAGAGAGAGAGCGTCCAGAACAAATCCGAATCGATTCAGACCGCTTTGCAAATTCATGAAAATATAGAACTGGCCTCATAAGAATGATTCCCTCACGTATGACTGGCATGGACAGAACTAGGAACGGTTCCTCAGGTCGGTCAATGCTGCTGGTGCCACAAACCGAATACAACCACCTGTTTTATGGTCCGATCGGTTAGAATAGAAATAGCACTTCTCCTCAACAAAACAGCTGTTTATTGTGACATTGATGTCTGCAGGACAAAAACATGTGGGATGAGTTTATACTATACCTAAGTATGAGCAATAGTGTGCCGGCAAACAGCACTAATACAGACATCTTGATGAGGAGCACCAATCTCCCCCAACCGAACTGAATCACAAGCAATGAGTCACAACTAAACTATGCCTGCATTACGACAACGTGACATCAGTTCAATCCAGCGAGGAGAAGTGTTTGCTTGATCTGTTTGTGCGCTGCTATAAAAACCCAGGTATTCTTCAATGTATACAGCTCACAGTTTATTCAGGCCTCAGAAATAGGCCAGCGGGGAAGCCCCGATGTAAGCTGTGGTTAAGGGAAATAGCCCATCAGCTTGATCCTCCGCTGGTATTGGTGACAGCTCTCGATGCGATGTCATCATGGAGTCAAGGGGGCGGAGTGATTTACAAACGCCGCTAAAAATAGTGTGTGTCTGTGTGTTTGGGTTAATTCGGTCTCTTTCCACTCCTCAGTCTGTCGACTCATGGAAAACAGAGATAGGAAGTGGGGAGTGATGCGGCACTTTCTTCCTCTGCTCGACTCCACCCTTTCTTGTCTGTCTTTTGATTTGTGCAATACAGGAAGCCAAGTCTTTACGCGGTAAGATGTCTTTGTTACTTAAAAGAGCACTTTTTTGTGAGGCGTACATGCAGTATGCACTGGTGACAATGCATCTGATGAGAATTAGTATATTAATGTAACAAATTAAAGTCACTTTTAATTGGCAAACAATAGAGCAAATGAACAGAGAGCTAATGGAAGATCGAAGTAAGACGGTATATTTTGTTGATCCTGGAGGAACAGTCCTGTCTGAAAACATAGTCCCTATCCCTAACCCTTAACCCTAGCCATAATTCATCACTGAAATCAATGAAACTATAGGTGAATAACACTGATGTAGGAGCACCTAACCCTAACTGAAAGCCTAAACTTGACATAAACTGTAAACTTGTCCCTCAAATCTGATTGGTTGTTTGTTCCAGGATCAATAAAGCTGTAGTTGGTGACGTTAACCGATCTGACCACCAGGCCACTGCTCTTACATTTGACTTTTTAACACTAAGTGGCTGAATAGTGTGCGATAACGTAAATGATATAATTCTGGTCCTGAATTCTGATTGAATAGGATTTCAGAAGTGCTAAAATAAACAATATAATATCAGCTGATAATGCAAATCACTTATTCTACTGTTATTACTGCTCAGAAACCTTGAGACCAGATTTTAAGTTGATTTCAGGGACTATATTGCGTAATAGTGATTTTTTCTTTTTTAAAGAAACAAGACACTCAACACAGTACCGTTCAAAAGTTTATTGAACGGTACATTGTACTGAAAGTTTATAGTGATATATATATATATATATATATATATATATATATATATATATGTGTGTGTGTGTGTGTGTGTGTGTGTGTGTGTGTGTGTGTGTGTGTGTGTGTGTGTGTGTGTGTGTGTGTGTGTGTGTTGTGTGTGTGTGTGTGTGTGTGTGTGTGTGTGTGTTGTGTGTGGGTGTGTGTGTTTGTGTGTGGGTGTGTGTGTGTGTGTGTGTGTGTGTGTGTGTGTGTGTGTGTGTGTGTGTGTGTGTGTGTGTGTGTGTGTGTGTGTGTGTGAGAGAGAGTGTGTGTGTGTGTGTGTGTGTGTGAGAGAGAGAGAGAGTGTGTGCGTGTGTGTGTGTGTGTTTGTGTGTGTGTGTGTTTGTGTGTGGGTGTGTGTGTGTGTGTGTGTGTGTGTGAGAGAGTGTGTGTGTGTGTGTGTGAGAGAGAGAGTGTGTGTGCGTGTGTGTGTGTGTGTGTGTGTGTGTGTGTGTGTGTGTTTGTGTGTTTTGTACTGTAAAGGGGTCTGAAATAAACACTGGTATATTCTGCTATATCTGATGTGGGCATCACCCTGTCTGAAGCCTAACATGCTTGCAGGAGGTGTCTGTCTGTGTGTGTTTGTGAGAAAATATTCAGGAGTTCTTGCTAATGTATCCAGAGATAATGCTAATGTATACAGAGCTAATGCTAATGTATACAGAGATTTGTTAAAAATGAATTCACTCCAGAATTGCTAACTCTCATTCTCAGTTTTTATCAATCTCAATACAAGGGCTGTCAAATGAAAGAGGCTATAAACTTGTAACATTTTATTAACGAGACCAATTATAATATAAGTCAAGGCTTCTAGAACCTAAAACGTTTGTAACTTAGATTTACACTAACAGTTTAATAATACATTTAAATAGGTTTTTGTGACTGTGGAGAAGCCATTTTTGAATGGCTGTCCAATAACCTGGTTTCATCAAGTACAACATGTTCCTGCATGTTAATTCCAATTAACCAATCAGATTTGAGGGACGCGCTGACAGTTTACGTCAGGTTTAAGCTTACAAGCAGTGTGAGGTGCTTCAACATCAGAGTTATTCACCTATCATTTCCCTCTGATTTTAGGGATATGGTATGGGGGTGGTTAGGTTTGGGGTAGTTACAGGATCCACCAGCAGGGGCTAATGCAACTTTCCAACATCTTGCTTTATTTTCACCAAATGAATGCGAATCAAGAGCGGAAACCCCCAGCAGGGGTCCAGCGTGCCGTTGCAGGTGCTATTGGACGGTGAAGCTGGTCAAGGAGTGTTTGATTAATGACTGAATCAGTTAGTGGGAGGAAGACTCGTGTGGGCCCATTACTACACTGCAGTGCTGCTAATGGTTTCAATTACATCCCAGTAACCAGTGCTGAGCTCACACATTCTGCTGAAGTGGACTACGAGCGCATGGCAGGAGTCTCGTGAAAGTGCATGTGTCATCATGCAGAACTGAACAATGTCTTGGAATTGAATGCATCCTTGTTGAATCAAATAATATTGACACTGAAACCCCAAACGGTAGTGTACAGTACATATTAGGAGTTCTGCAGAGACGTAATGTAACACATTACTTTTAGTAACGTTCTTGCCCATGCTGCATGATTTTGTGTCAACTTATGAGTAAGACACAAAGTTACTTTAACACAGATGGTGAAGTATGAATGTCTTTTCACTTTTACAAGTCAAAGTGATTTCCTCTTCCACAGTTGTTATCACTCTCCCAGTCCTCCTTTCTCAACTAATATGAGTCAGTGTGAGTAGGCCATGATCTCTGAACTAACCGTGTCGAGCAGAGAAGTGCTGACTCTGAGATGCTGGACTGATTTCATTCTTTTGAAGTACTCACACTTCAAACACCAGCACTGTTGCCGCACTTGACTTTCACTCCACTCTCATTGTCTTATGCGAAGACGGCTCAGCTGTAGCTGTGGTTTATATACAGTATAACCTCACTGATGGAGTGCAAAGATACAGAGTTCATAAAGTATAAACACATATGGACACCTTTATGTATTGACCTTATTCAAATTAGGGTCTGGATGTCATATTGGATATTTAGGATATCCAATATAACATCTTGAATTTTGGCGTGATCTTAAAGCTCTTGTATTTGCTTTATTAGTCGAGGTTCCTAAAGACAATTTCACCTTTTATGCTTTTTCAAATATTATCTTCATTCAGTGTGTAATATTACGGAAGCGTATTGCATTCACTTGAGGAAAAAATTCCACTTTGTTTTTCTGAATTAACGAGTTAATTATCTCAGAATTACGAGATAATTTTTCAAGGAAAAAGTTTTTGCTCTGTTTTTCTGAATTAATGACTTAATTATCTCAAAATTATGAGTAACTCATTAATTCATAAAAACAGAGTGAAAAAAATGTTTTTCAAGAAAAATGTATCTCATAATTCGGAGATATTAACTCGTTAATTTAGAAAAACAGAGCAAAAAAAAATTTCCATGAAAAATGATCTCGTAATTCTGAGATAATTAAAGGAGCAGTATGTAGGATTGTGGCCAAAACTGGTACTGCAATCACTTTAAAAATACCATAGAGCGCTGTATCCCCTCCCCCTACCCCCTGACTCGAGGTTGCCAGATAAGCTGCAGGATTCAGCAGAAACATAGGCTGCTTCCAATGGCAAGTGAAGACGAGACGTACACAGTACGTTTTTTTTCTGTTCATTATGTTTATGCTTCATGCCAGATATATTTTGATAAGTAATTATGTATTTTAAAAATGTACTAATTGTCATTAGTTAAATATAATCGTAAAGATTTATGCTCGTATATGACAGTATAATCGTAAAGATGTATGCTCGTATGTGACAGTATAATCGTAAAGAAGTAGGCCTATGCTTGTATGTGACAGACAGAACGGTAGCTGTTAGTCTAACTTGTAACGTTATTTATCTGTCATTAGTGTACGGTAAGCAAGTTGTCACAAGTAGGCTAATAAATAACCAAAACATTTGCCACAGCAATTATACAGCGGGACAAATTCAATATCACCAATGGCTATCACAGGGTTGTTTTCAGTTCATCATAAAATATTGTTAGAGTAACTAAATTTCAGTGAGACACCCGCATTTGAATGGTTTCACACGCTCACACGCCAGCGAGAGCCAGTGTTGGAGAATGCCATCGTCCACGATATACCCGAAGAACGAATGACGAATCATTTTTTCTAAGGTAAAGTTAGGCTTCTGTCTCAATTACGTTTCAAATTGCCATAATGGGCGTGCTTATGTTGTTTTACTCTATGTCTCAGCATAAGGACAAACCGGCTCCTATAATGCATTGCTAATGTTAGTTAGTATACGTCCATGTGAGCTAACGTTACGTTACATTGCACGAACATGCATAACTTTGTTCGACTGTCATGCATATGTGAAATGTCCATTGACATCAAGTACAAGTTAGCCAAGCATAGATGAATCTTACCTGTCCAGGAGAAAATTAGCTACGTTGGCGTCTGTGTTCAAATTCTTCTCCGTTTTCAGCCGTCTCCATCTTTCAAAAGCATCTCCAATACAAATTCTGGTTTTATTTCGGACTTTGTCAGACGAATTTCTCAATTATAACGAGGTATTTTTGTTCGACTAGAGTTAGGGTAGATTAGAGCAAAGCTGGCAACCCGGATCCCGAAACACTACTGACTTCGTGATTGGTAGATAGGTGGAGGGTGGCGCATCAGACCAAAACACAACATGACAACATCAACATCAGTTGAGGGCTGCAAGTCAAAAGGTTTAAATGACAAAATCCTAGCCATACTACTGTTGTCAGTGATATAAGTATTTGAAATGAACATGATTTCTTAATGTCTAGTGACACATCAGGGCCTTTTTATGAATAATTGAAATAAATTTCTTACATACTGCTCCTTTGACTCGGTAATTAAGAAAAACAGAGTAGATTTTTTTTTCTTAAGTGAATGCAATACGCTTCCGTAAATATAGCTGTCTGTGAATGTAAAAGGTCTGCAAAGTTTTAAAGGTCTAACTGCACAACAAATAAAGTTATTGTCTCCTAAATGAAAGAATCGATTCTGAACTGCCTGAAACGAATCATCAGTAATTCCAGTCTTCCTGTTACAATCCTACATGTTGAGAAGACGCCGTTTTCTGCAGCGAAAGCAAATCTACTTTGATGCACTTCCAAAGCATGAGGAATTGGGCTGGAATTGAACCAACGCCATAGTTATTGTTCGTATCACTGTATATCAAGTGCTGAGGAAGATCCAGAGCTGAAATTCAGATATGGTAATGGGCGTTTCGTTTTTGACACGCGCTGTAAGTGGTTGACCAATCACAACAGACTGGACCATGTGACCAAACAGAGCAGGCTCCCGGAAAGGAAGGGGTTAAGGTCTGTGTACTTTTTCAATTTAATATTGACAGTAGAAAAATTAGAAAACAGCTCATTTATTTGTTCTTTTTTATATGTGGGTAGCAACGCATCAAACTGAGCCACTGTCATCCTGAAGTAACCTTTGAATCGCTCGGGATAATCCCGCAGATCCTTGATAAGGTGGAACTCTACTTCCTCTCTATGCAATCTCAGGATTGGACGGACCCAATATTTCCTCTTTCTTTTTCTCTTTTTAAGGAGAGGACAACAAAATCATCCTCACTGCTTGAAGACTCTTCTGCTTGAAGAATTTTACTCAAAATATTGCAGAGGTGTCTTCAAGCAGTGAGGGTGATTTTGTTGATTTATACGTATGGGACTCAGTGCGCAAGGTTTCTGTGCGTGTCGAATTTTTTCGGATTGGGTATACGAAAAGACACATATGAAAATTTGGTACGCAAGTGTGCAAGGACTTTAAGGAATGCTCTGACACAAGTCGCACTGAGCAGGGCCTAAAGGGTTTTCTTCTCTGAAGGCATATGTGTTCGCCAGAGAAATATTAGCTGCTTTTTTTCAGAAATATTGATGTAGGTTATCTCACATCTGCACCCACATTACCCATCAGCCTACTTCTTTGGCACACCACTGATTTTATTTAGCTGTCCAACAATCACAATCTGTGTGTCCCACTTGACAGCACGGAGCAGATGATTTTATGTTGTAGCGAAGCGCAGACCAGTATCGATTTAAGTGTAAATATGCAGCAGTCATAACTTTTATTTTAGCAGCAAGCTGAGTTTTGAACAAGGGATGAAGTTGAAATATGCTAGATATGAAAATTTATAAATGACATTATTTTGTATCAATGTCAGTTTACAATCACAGCACATCTATTGTTTTCGGTTATTTTTCTATTAGTTTTTTATAGTTGTTTTGATACATACAGTATGTACAGTTAGTAAACTTATTATGCCACGAACAGCTGTGTGCCATTCTAAAACAGCATCACATACTTTAACAAAAAGTTCATAATCTTTCAATTCATAACTCATGTCACACAGGTAAAGCGTCTAAATGAAAGAAGGGCTCCCACACACTCAACGATGAGAGAGACAGTAAAAATATCCCTTTCTCTGAGAGAACTCCACCGGCAGTGTGTGTGTGTGAATGTGTGGGCAGCGTGAGTGTGGGTGGGATGGTGTTTAGGGAGAGTACAAAGTAGTGGGTTGTACGCCCTGTGTTTGAGTCTGAAGGCCAGCGTGTGAACAGACGCCGCCATGCCAGCTGGCATCTCGAGGACGCCGGGCACTACGTGCCCATTTGCCACCTCCGCTTGGCTTGACCCGTGGCCTGTGAAACCCCTGGCACCGAAACGGCCATTGAGAAGAATACGGGACACAGAGGAGGCGTGGGGATTCCCCACCAACACACTTCTCTCATGCCCACTGCCGCCCGCATGCCATCCAATGCCAAATGTGTAACAACCAGCTGTCACTGTCCTTTCCGTGACCCACATTTTTCTTTCTACCCACACACACACACACACACACAAGCCCAGCCCTGAAGTCTGTACGGCACCTCTCCCTGTACGCTTGAAGATCAAAGCTGAGACTGAAATTGAGTTGAGCTCAGCATCAGGGGAAATGGAGTATCACCATTAGAGCGCTGTGTGTCGAGAGAAGAGTCGGGGAAGTGGAAAATGATCATTAGATGTCTCCACACCCACAGTCAAATGCTCCAAGCCCTCCAATTAGATCAATTAGTCAATCAATGTCAGCAGAACATGAAAGATGGGTACCAGTTACAGGCCACACGCAAAGGAAACACACGTTTGTAGTTGAGACCGCCACATGAGCACAGAAACGCTCTGTATTAAAGAAATACTTTACCCTGAAATGAAAATGAAAGGGTTAGGGATTATAGTTTATAAAGTTATAAATATTGATATTTTTCAAACAAAAACGTATCACTTGGCCTTTATTAACCCCTGGATTACTTTTATGATAGATGGATGGATCCACTTTTTTGGGCTTCAAAATCAAAGTTACCATTCACTCCCATTATAAAAGCTGGGACGAGCCAGGATATGTTTTTAAAATAACTCTGTGTTTGGCTGAAAGAAGAAAGTCATATACACTTATGATGGCTTGAGGGTGAGTAAATTATGGGATAATTTTCATTTTTGGGTAAACTAACCCTCTAAGTCATCATTTACTCACCCTGGTGTTGTTCTAATGTAGTATGTCCTTATTACTTTTATGGACCACAAAAGGAGAATTTTTAAACAATGTTGCTTGTCCATATAATGGCAGTGAATAGCAACTACCATGAATCTTTTTAAAAAAGATAGCAAAGTATCACAGAATGATCCAATGCAACACATGTCATATATTCCAAGGACTTAGTGAAACACAAAATTGTACGTATTATTAAAGAGATTCTTGACGTTGGCCGCTGGTCTTCAGTGCAGGGCTACACGAAGTGCAGACTCTATTAGTGCCGCAGTTGACTTCGACTCACCCAGAAAAAAGCACACAATTTGTGAGAAATCAAGACTAATAAATACTAGAAATCACAAAAAAAGTATCTGTATACTTTCTCTACTAAGTCAAATATCTCCACTGAGTCAAAACAGTCTTTATTTCAGTAAACACAAAGCACAGGAGAACGCTGGAGATAACTAAGGCATACCACACTTAATCCAAGTGAGAACTGACAAAGAACAACTGAAACACAGGGCTACAAATAAAGGCATAGAACAAAGGAAACTAAACTAGACACCGGTTCCTAATGCCAAACAAGGGCATAATGAGTACCCAAAGAAAACCAAAACTAAACAGAGCAGGATACAGAACAGAATGTCAAAATAAGAGTCCTCATAACAGAACATAAACCTGACAATAAGCAACTCAGAAGATAATAAATAGGGCTGTCACAGAGTCATCAGTAACACCTGCCACACCATCAGACTCTGATAACCCAAATCCACTCATTCGCTCATTATCTCCTGAATACTAATTGACTACACCTGCACCCGCTCATCACTTCCAACCCTTAAATACCCTCACGTCCCTTCATTTATTGTCTGGTCTCGTCAGAGAATGTTAGACTCCCTGTCACTCCTGAAAGATCCTGATTTCTTCCATCGTCTGAAAATCATCAATATCTACCTCAGGCTTGTGAACTTCCACCATCTGCTTATTAAATAAAGCTTCTCACCTGTCATTCTTCTGTGTCTCTCTTCTGTTTGTGACAAGGGCCCTATTTTAATTGTTTTCTGTAACTGCAAAACAGCACCAGGGAACGTTTGCGCCGAAACACGCCGCCTCTTTTAACAATAGCTTTGCCTGGCAGGCGATAAAACATTCAAAGAATATCTCTCACTTACTTTTTTGACTTGAGCCAGTAAAAGAACTACCTTTCAAAAACACCCATTTTCTGCAAAGATTTGATATCACACACATGTCCTTCCAGTCAATGAGACAAAGGGATCAATTATCTCTGGTAGATTGCAGATGACAACAAAGACCGCTGAGCAGGAAAACTGATGAGTATTATGGCTAGTATGCATTATGCATGGAGAGTGATTGTAATATCTTCTACTTTTAGGGCTGATATAAAGAGACTGTTGCAACAATTTGATCAGAATACAATACACATACAGGAAATGACTCGAGGGGTCCGCTGATGACATCATTTTGGCCTGATCAGAGCCAATAAAAAATACTAATGAGAAAATGATTAGGAAATCAAATTAGGCATCAAGATAACAATATATGTTTTGGCAAAGTCCGACGGGATTAGAACATGAGCAGGACAAAAATCATTAATTATTTGTTTTCTTGTTTTAGTTTCAAATAGTGTGATGCTTCAATTGACTCTTTATATATATATATATATATATATATAAACATTTTAAGAAGGCCACTGCTTTTAATCCATGTAAATCATATTAGCGTGAGTTCCAGTCTGCCTCGTGTCCTGATCCCGTTAAAGATACCGTGTTTAATAAAGTCAAACGGCCATAAAACTAAATGGCCTGCAGTTAGCATGTAGCTGTGGTGCTCATGTGAGCAAAGCATGTGCAAATTCAACTCAACATTTCCAAAGCCCATTTCAATTTACAAATTATTTTATGTTCTTTCTACTTTCCTTCCAATAAAACAAGCACAGAAAAATTAAGGGGGGGGGGAGCCTTTGTCTTCATTGTTTTGTCTTTTAATTGTATGGGGTGATGGTTTTCTTCACAATCACCTTAACTTAATTAGCGAATTGTTTCCTCTAACAGAACCAATCACAGACTGATATTATTCACATGTTTACTCAAGGTTTAGGCAGAACCAAAGGACTTTTATTTTCTCTGTGCAGTGAAAGTAAAAGTTGGACAAAAAAAGCTATAACCATTACACCATATCCTAACCAGTGACTCGATAAAGCAACAATTGATAAGTCATTAAGGGTGTAAAATACTCATTTTATTTGATTACTACACTTAAGTATTATTTTGGTAAATTGTGTACTTTACTTCAACGCAAATTTCAACTGAATACTTGTACTTTTACTTAATTGTATTTGAAAAAATATAGCTCTTTTTACTGAAAACATTCCTAAAATCTTCTGAATCCTACAGTAAAAATCCCTGCACATACTAACATTAAATATCTAGGACTGTTTAAATACATGCTGTTCTGAAAAATGTAAAGTTTTCCTGCTGAGTCTGCACAAGTATATTGTATCACATTGTTAAGTACATAGCAATTAAGACCACCTAATATAGAGTGTGACCAAACATTTTAGTTCACTCACTTTGCATAGAATCAATAACTGCTTTTATTTTTGCTAGGTTACTTTACTCTTTTTAATACTTAATAACAATTTTCTACTTTCACTTAAGTATGTTTTTGTCTAGATACTCGGACTTAATTAAGTAAACGTTAATTCAGTATAATTTTCAAGTTTTATATTTTATAAGCAACAGAATCTTTGTCAATAGTTTAGTTTCTACTTCTATTTTTTGTGCTGGGTAGTCCCGCCCATTGTCAAATCTCATTGGTTTAAAATTCGACTAATGCAAATATATATACTTTAATGCAAATATATATATATATATATATATATATATATATATATATATATATATATATATATATACATATATCTTATGATTGGTTGATTGTCATGTCGTGCAGCAATTTCACTTTCAGTGTAGATAGACAAATGACACTTGAAACTTAGTTCATTACATCTGGTTAGGTGATCCACAGGTAGACTTATTACGTCATGTTTTGACAGAGCATAGATATCATTATCACAATATCATTGTAACGGGGTTAGATGTTATGGGAAGAAGGATTGGACGACTGCTGGCCACACAAAACAGAAACAAAACACAACGAAAGTCCAGGCCTGTTCCTCTCTCGATCTGCTCTGTCATCGCTCCTCCTTCTATGCTTCCGCTCCTCCGTGCAGGCGTCGCTCATCAGTAATCGCTCGCGCCGTCCTCCCACGGCCCTCGACCTCGTCCTGCTCGACACGACAATGCTCATGATAACTTTTGCTAACTTAAAAATAAGTAAAACCACTTCACCAGCTAATTACTCTTCGACAGCAATGCCGCAAAAAAGGAAGTTCAAAGGCAAAATTTGGAAGATGGCTGCGCGCTTGTTTCTCTGGCGCACACGGTCTATAGTAGCTTATTCACGTCAATAAATAGTTCTGCCCTATAGCGGTGTAAGGGCAGGTGTATGATGCTGGATACACACTGATACACAGTTCCCAAAGCAGACACACCAAATGCATTTCCATTTCCGCTATTAAATTGGCTCACTTAAGTCTGATAAGCTTTGGAAACTGTCTTGTCTTGGCTCTCAAAGATCAAACACTTCCTATAATTCATAAGGCCATCTGTACAGGAAGCCACATATGCAGCTGAAACCAACAGAACCTTTCAATAGGTACAGAGACCAATGGAAAAACACAATTAGAAATAAAGAGAACTAGTTCAAGTAGTGACTGGTACAAGTGCTGAATGTGACGAATGGTGTCATTTGACAAATGTGACTTAATGCGATTTGCTGTTTTTGTACCAAGCTGTTTGCTGCCATCAGGAAAGCCGTGGTCATCATATACCATATAACAAGAGAAGAATAATTGGATCATGTCGGTAATGGGAGCGGTTCACAGTCTCTGTAATTGTGTGAATTGCATTTTTTATTTTGAAAAACAATATAATAATAATAGCATGTCATGTGCAGAAATGTAACAAGTAGAAATCTATTAGTGTGTGTATTTAGTCTTCAATGTTATTGGCACTTTTCAATTCACCTCTTTTATGCGATCAATCATTCAGATATAAATGTTAAATTACAGAGCAATTACATAAAATATAAATTAGAGAGAAATTTCAATGTCTTGCTCTGTGGTATTTGTCATTTCATGTTGAGATGCTAATTACAAGTTATGCTGAATGGCAAGACCGATATTTTCAGGAAAATCAAAAATAGGTGGCCGCACAGTATGCAAGTGTTTGTGTCTGTTTTAGACGTGTGTTTAAAGTTATGTGTATTAAAAGGATAGTTCACCCTAAAATCTCAACCCATATTCACTTTTTTCAATCCCACTTTATATTATGTGTTTTTAACTACTATGTAATAACTGCGCTTATAATGCACTTATTGTGTACATACATTGTACTTATATTTAAAAATACCTGCATGTAATTATAGCCGTAATTAATTTTCTGTATTGACATCTGTAATTTTACACTGTTGACCCTTGACTTAGCCGTTAACCCACTCTTAAACCTATACCACCAAACCTGTCCTAACCTGACCCGTATCAACATTCACTCAACAGCAGTGGTTTTTCCAAAGTGTTTAGCAACACATGAACAGAATAAATACACTGTACCTTTCTATTTGTATGTAAGTTAAATACACCTAATATAAAGTATGACCCTTTTTTCTTCAGTGGAGCACAAAAGCAGAAATGTATCACAATGTTCATGCTGCTACTTTCCATGAAATGAAATCATAAGATGACCTAGGGCTGTCAAGCTCCAAAGAAACCGCATAAAATTCACCCATAAACTTCATGCATTATATAAAGGAAGGTTTGGATTGGCTTGAGGGTGAGTAAATGATCCCATACTCCTTATTTCTGGGTGAACTAGCACTTTAAAATCCACACACACAGTGTGTTGTGGCTAAACCCATTACAGCGTCTGTGTGATTACCCAGTGTGCTCTTCTCCTGTGAGCTGAGGGACAAGGTCTGGTCTTCAGGCTGCTCAAACACAAGGAACTGGTAGCGGTGGAGCCCAGTGCCTTGAGGTGGAGTGGGGCGGGTGTATGCTAATGAGGGAAAACAAGCACAAATCTGTTTTAGAGCTCCTGCTAGAATCTGTTTTCAAATGGTTTATGTTACAGCTCAGAACAGAAAACTAGACTTAAACATGAGAGCGATGCTTGTCCATGTAAAACTCACCACTAGCATGCTAGGGTGGATACTTGGATACATCCAGCCCGAGGCCTTGTTTACAGCTGGTATTAGATGTGTTTTGGTCGATCGGATCACAAGTAGATGAGGGAGACACATTCCAGTTTACACCTGGTGTTTTAATCCGTCTCTTCTGTCCACTTTCAACCACTTCTGTCCTGATTTCTACGAGGGGAGGGTCTATGGGCGGGTAAAAGTATGTGATCTTTCAGATCTTTCAATCTAATGGACAAAATAAGCTTGCACAATTTACAAATGAACGCACCCGGAGACAACAGAAAAACATACAGAGCATCAGATTTAGTTTCTGTTCAAGGTCAGCCGAACGCTGTGAGTGTGTGTTAGAAATCAGGATTGGTGAGAGAGCATTGTGCTTGGTGTGTTTTTCATCTTCAAACCAAACTTGAGTCTTCAGCCGACAAAGTTTAAATCCCGTCTGTCTAGTGTGCTTCCTATCATGTTTAATCATTGGGTCAGTAGACGGAGAGTAGATGGTCTTTCACATGAGCGTTTACACTACGAAAGCAATCCGGTCGAATGGGTTTTCGAATACCTTTGGAAGCGGTCAGAAGTGGACAAACTCATAATGTTTCAGACCCCGTTTACACCTGTGTTTAGTGTCGTCCACTTGTTATCCGATTGACCAAAACGCATCTTAATAGCAGGTGTTAACATGGTCTAAAGGTTGCGCAGAAACACTGGAAAAATAATGTAAAATGTGTTTAGTGATCAGAAATTCTTTCTGTCCAAAAGCGGTTTAAATTTTTTTTTTAAAGAAATCAATGCTTTTGTTCAGCAACCAAGCACAACGTTCTCTCATCAGTCCTGATTTCTAACACACACACACAGCGTTCGGCTGATCTTGCGGCTGCAGAGCAGAAATGAAAGCCGATGCTCTGCATGTTTTTCCATCTTCTCCAGTTGTGTTATTATGTAAATTGCATGAGTATATTTTGTCCATTAGATTGAAAGATCTGAAAGATCACATACTTTTACCCGCCCATAGACCCTCCCCTCGTAGAAATCAGGACAGAAGTGGTTGAAAGTGGACAGAAGAGACGGATTAAAACACCAGGTGTAAACGGGAATGTGTCTCCCTCATCTACTTGTGATCCAATCGACCGAAACACATCTAATACCAGCTGTAAACAAGGCCTTAGAAAGAGCTAGCCAAACATTTAGTTATAATTAAATGTTTATTTAGTCAGTCTATCATTGTTAAATTATTGATTTTTGCTAAACCCGCCCGTCAATGGTTTGTAAAAACAAAAACTCTGTTTGGTCACTTTACATGTCAGTCAGAGGATCTCTTCCTTTCTGAGTGGGCGCTTCTTGGCCAGAATAAGCTGCAATGTGGACTTGACATTTTGCCATTTATTCAAAGGTCTGGCAACTTAAAACTAAAAGGTCCCAAGTTTAATATTTAGGATTAGAGGCTAGTTTAACTCCAAATGTGCAATTGCAATAGTGATACATGCATATTCAGTCAAATTTTTTTTTTTTTTGTAGAAGACACTCACAGGAGAGTTCGATGCCTCTGACATCTCCCGTCTTGAATGCTTCCCCCTGCAGAAAGACACATGAGAGAAAGAGGGTGCTTAAAGCACAAAGACACTGTTGTACATGTGCCATTGTCTTGTGCTCTATGCTTCTGAATTAAAACAAAGAGAGCCTGGGGACGTGTTGCGATTTCCTCATTCATTCATCACCCGAGGGTCACAAAACCACAGCTTAACTGCAGCGCAGAGCCTCCAGGACCCTGACCTAACCAGGCTTAGATGTGTCGATGTCGGCCCCGCACGGGATCTGCCATATTTAATGTCCTGAGACAAAGCCAATTCCCAGGCAAATTAAGTGAGTGATTGGATTTCAGAATAACAAATTCCCATATTATTAATTGTATATTAAGTTTTCGTTGCTTAGGAACAGAGATTCACGCTGAGCTTTCTATGAGTTGAGTTTTTTTTCCTCCCTCCCCCAAAGGACACTCCTATATTTGCTGTTTTAAACCCATATCCTTAAGCAGATTTAATGCTGCACAGTTTCACTGTAAATAGCCCACTGGAATATTTAGCTGATATTTCTGATTCCTCTGTGCTGAAGCTGTGGATTGCAGTAGTTTAGAGTGCTTTGCTTCATACAGTAGCCCTGTGAGATAAAACACTAAAAAAAGATGAATAAGCATAGTGGGGAAAAAAAGTTTGTGCTCAAAACCTATTTAGAATTGGAAGTCCCCACTTATAAATGCCTTTCATGGTTTGCCAGAGTGTCAGCACTCTGCTATTGTCAATCAAGCAGACCCTGCCATTGAAACACACTACTCTCCATCACCCCCTACAGGACCAAAGAGGTACTGTCCTGAACACCTTTAGCTGGGTTAGGGATCCAATAAGTGTAACACTAAACACATGGTAATTAATGTACGAATATTCAATATTATTTTCTGCATTTGTAAAAAAACAAAAACAAAAGAGTCAAAAATGTGTAAAAATGTATTCCTAAAGTTATACTTATTTATTCAAAACATTAAGATTTCATGTCACCGTGAAAAGCATTCAATTTTACTTCTGTAACTTGACACATTTACAAGTGAAAATTTTGAAGAAATGTAGGATGGACTAGGTTTTATCTATGATCGACTCAAGGGGAGGGGTAAATTAAAACTAAAACAATTTGGTCTTTTCATAAACAGAGCAAGTTAATGTATTTTGAACACTTTTCCCATTTGAATAAAATGAACTGATGAATCATGCACAGTAAGACCAGACATGTGTATAAAGAAAGTAAACACGGTCCATTTTTTATATGTTGACTTTAAATATCTTTTACAAGAGAAACCTGGACAAGAAAGGCATCATAAACGTATTTAAATAAATATATAAAATGACATCACATAATGATGTCCACAAATTAACCATTTTGAAGTTTAAGCATGACAGATGTAGTCCATTATTGTGTTATTTTGTTTGTTTGTGTGTGTGTGTGTGTGTCTGTATATATATATATAAATTAGTTCAACAAGAACATTGTGACAAACATAAAAATGTGCCAAACATGAAAACATAAAGATGACAGAGCTATGGTCTAACTACATCTGCACATAAATATGAATTGTATGTCACCTTACACATGTTGCACAGTGACGTTCTGGAAATGAGACATGGTGCGAAGACAGACAAAGACAATTAGTTTCACGAAGCCGCTTTGCTTCATTTGCAACAATTACATTTAAAGTAAGAGACGGCTTTATTTAGACATTCCGAAGAGTTGCGTGTTCTAGAGCCCCGTCGTCATGGCAACAGGCGTCAACAGTGCTAGGAGGGTGAAACGCTCTTTTTTGGTTTCCCACTTGGTCTGGTTGAGATATTCGCACTCGCCCCATTGCAGAAAATCAACGCTCCTTTGTGCTGATGTATTTTGGGGAGAGTGATATTCACACTTTGCAACAAGCAAAGAAATATTCAACATCAGTGAACTGATGGGCATATTGTGCACAGATGGCAACATACTAGCGTGTAGAGCCATTTTAGGATGCCGATCATCATTATAAACCTGTTGCATTTTAGAGCATTACAATCTAAGAGAGAGCCCTGGGGATGTTTGAGACTGAAATTGGAGATTTTGTGCAGCCAGAATGGGTCTGACCCCCTTTAGCCTCTCGGCAGTGGAGTGGATGGATCTCTGGGAGAGTCACACCTATTTTTCATGACATTTACACCTGAGGACCAGCGTTCCTTGTGAGAGGCGATGTAGGCGTAACTGCAAATGCTTACAATTTGACTGAATGTATTGGGGTTTATTGTTAGAGGAATTCAGATCAGCTCTACTGTCAAATTTCATCAACTGTTGACAGCTTAGATGGGCCCTTTTATTCAGCGCAAGTATGACAAACATGGATGCTCCAAGGACTTGAGAGGGTGAATGTTCTGTCATTTAATCACCCACATGTCATTAAAAAACATGTATGAAACCTTTTCCGAAAAGGAGAGATACAGAAAAGGAGAATATTTGATAAATACCCTGGCGGCTTTTTCCATTATTTAAAAGTCAAAGGGGGCTCGGGCAACTAAGCTATAAAAAACAAAAAACAACAAAAAAAACACCACATTTTTCTGGTAATTAATTTGAATTTAATTTTTTTTCTCCAAATTAAGTTTTTACACATTCTGTTTTAATGGTTAGATTAAATAAATTGAAATCAAGCTTCTTCAATATAACGTTTTCTCTGAATTTTAACAAATTTGTAGGCCTATAAATGAAATCCATTTTTTTTTATTCAGTATTATTTTTCTCATTTTATTAGGGGCCAAGCACCAAAGGTGCGGAGGCACCTATTGTATCGTTCCCGTTCTTATTAATCTTCAGTTTCTTCTTCTTTTTCCGACTGGGAGTCTAAGGCAGCCTATAGAACCGCTTGCGGGAAAGTTATGAAATGTGATACACTGATGGAGGACAGTCTGAAAAGTCTTCATAGCAAATTTGGAGTCTCCAAAGTTCAAAGTTTCACTCATGTTTATGCTTTTGAACCATAATGGCTAGAATCAAAATTCTTTTGTCCTCTTGTAACTACGCCACATATTGGTCGAAAGTGATAATCCATTAAATCACATTTTTAGTTAATGTATGTGTGATTTTTCAGCCATTTTGCCTAAATTCATCTTTAAATGTCTTCAATTGCTCCTTGCTGGAGTTGGTCTGACACATGTTGGCATGTCTTTTCGTCGTCTTTGCACTTGGTCCCGGTGATTGCTGCTTGCAGCAATATTTATTTTTGAATTCGATTTTAATGGTTTAATTAAATTTTGATAATCAAAATGCATGTCTAATCAATTAAATCCATAATTCTACGTTTATTACTTTAACAATAATATGGCCCTATGAAATGTTTAATTTTATAGGAAATTCTCTATCGTAACGGAGAGTGATGAAGCAGACAGGTGAGTATTATGTAACTGAAGTTTACTATGCACAGAAGCCAGCAGATGTAAATGGTGAGTTGAACACAATGAAGAGAGTTGAATGGAACTTAGCTGATGAATAACAGTATTGTCCTTCACAGGTGGAGAACCATACTTTCTGTCCTGGTTGATGGAGTGGAGGTGCGTCGACGATCAGCCTCGAGTTTTGGGTCTCCGCACTGCCCATGGGAGATGCACGTGAGCTGAGTCCCATACCCTCTCGCTCTGCTCAAACCAGTGGTTGACAGCTGTAACCTCCGAGGGCTCACCCGACCAATGAAACAGCAGAGGTTGGTAACCAAATATGCACTGGAACGGGGTGAGCTCAGTGGTGGACTGGTGAAGAGAGTTTTGTGCATATTCTGCCCAGGGGAGGTATTGGCTGAAGGACAGAGATTTGGGCCGGCCTTTGAGGGAGGAAGTCATTGGATGAACTGATGAGACTGTAGTTGTGGATGAATCAGCGGTAGAAATTGGCAAATCCTAGGAAATGTTGAAGTTCCTTGACAGTTGTGGGTTGTGGCCAGTTCCGTATGGTGTCCACCTTCCTCTGGTCCATCTGTATGCCGTGTTGATCTATGACGTACCCAAGGAAGTGGACCGAGGTGGTGTGGAACTCGCACTTTTCAAGTTTGAGATAGAGCTGGTGGTTTTGAAGTTTTTCAAGGACCTGCTTAACGTGATGATGTTCTGAGAGGTTCCGGGAGTATATGAAGCCCCCGTCCTTCTTGGCGACAAAGAAGCTGGAACTGCAGGGGATGTGGATGGACAAATAAAACTGTTGTTGAAGAGCTTACTCGACATACTCATCCATGGCCTTCTGCTCAGGAATGGACAAGGGATTTACCCTACCCTTAGGTAAGGTAGCAGGTCGATAGCACAGTCCCATGGGCGATGAGGTGGTAATTGGTAGCCAGTTGTTTATTGAAGACATCCTGGAACGCCCGGCATTCTGACGGAATTTCAACCCTGTGAGTGATGTCTGGACTTTCCACGGAGGAGGAGTGGATGGCGAGGCTCTGATGATTCAGGTTAGATGAAGATGAAGAGTTGCCAGGAATTATTTGAACAGAAGATAGGCAGGATATGAAACACTCACCGGATCCCCAGTCGATGTGTGGTTGGTGTTGGATCATCCATGGGCGTCCCAGAATGAGATCTGCCCTGGATTCCTCCAGCACCATAAAGGTAATGTCCTCCGTGTGTAAACATCCAATGCAGAGTGTCAGGGTAGGTGAGAAGTGACGAATGCGACCCCTTCCCAGCGGCTTACCTTGAATGGTGTGGATGTGAAGATTTTGGGAACATCATTTCTTGGGTGCATTTAGTTTCTGAAGGAGTTGGGTGGAGATGAAGTTCTCCGCTGAACCGGAGTCGATGAGGGCTTGCGTTGAGACACATATATGAGGTTAGAACATAAACTGTGGTACGAGATAGGGTTTCTACTCTTGGAGGAGGTTGAATTGTACTTACCACCGGGCGCTGGGGTCGCACAGGACAGACGTTGATAATATGACCTTCTTTACCACAGTACAGGCATAAACGATGTTGGATTCTGCGTTGACGCTCCGATTGGGTCAGGTGATAACTGTCGATTTGCATGGGTTCTGCTGCTGGAGGAATGACAGATGGTGTCGTGGGCAGAGGACATGCAGCGGAGGAAGAGCTGATGCAGGCGGTTAGGCGTTGAGAGACGCGGATGGTCTTCTGTATGAAACTCTCCAATCCCATTGAGTCATCATACACAACCATGAGTTGATGGATGTCAGCGTTAAGACCATGGCGAAAAGCAGTGAGAAGGGCAGTCTCATTCCACCCACTGGATGCCGCCAAGGTGCGAAACTGTAAGGCATAGGAACAGACTGAGTGTTTACCTTGAAGTAGATTAACGTTGATCGTGGATGGAGAGTTCCGAAGCAGTCTGACCGAAAACCTCCTTGAAATGACGTTGTTGAACGATTTAGTTACTTGGGCATTGGAATTCCACAGTGATTGCGCCCACTGGAGTGCAGACAGTAAGGATATCACAAAAGCCACTTGGGCAGAATCGCTGGGAAATTGATGAGCCTGTATTTCGAAATACAGCACTGTAGAATTAATCCGCTGCAGTCCTCCGCCTCACCGGTGAATGTCGATGTTTGGGCCATGGGACTGGCAGAGGCAGCGGATGGTACGGTTGATGACGCAAGAAGAGATGGGTGAGCAGCGTGATGAACATCGGCGCGAAGGGAAGGTGGATTATCCGGAGAAGGTGGCTGAAGTGATAATTTGACTGCGTGAACCAACTCAGCAAACGGATCGTGGGGTGGATCCGCAGCGGGTTCCGTGGGATTCTAAATATAGTCTGATCTTCTGTCACAGAGAGTGATGAAGCAGACAGGTGAGTATAATGTAACTGAAGTTTATTATGAACAGAAGCACGGAAACCAGCAGATGTAAATGGTGAGTTGAACACAATGAAGAGAGTTGAATGGAACTTAGCTGATGAATAACAGTATTGTCCTTCACAGGTAAAGAACGGAACAAGGCTGATGGCAGATGTGGATGAGAGTCACTGACGATGATAGCTGGTTCGTGGAACGGGATCAGAAGATGATGATGATGATGATGATGATGATGATGATGAGAGGTAAGGATCGAGGTAGAGTCTGTGTGTCCATGGAAAGACAAGATCAGACAATAAAAAGTGGTGCAAGTGAATGTATATAGTGAACAGGTGACGGGGTACAGGTGTGGTTATTAGTAATCAGGGGAGAGTGAACGAGTGGGTGGAGTATGATGATACATTTTCTCAAATCTAAGAGTGAAATGCTGGTGAGGTAACTCTCAGAGTGGTTCATGTTCATGTTCAAAGTTCGTATGTTCATGTTCTCATTCAGTGACTCAGCAAACGAACACCACAGCTTTAGTATGTAGTATGTATCAAATAGTATGTAGTATGTATGCTTGAGTATGTAATATGCATCAAATAGTATGTAGTATGTATCAAAAAAGGGGTCCACTTGACTAGTGCACTATATTTCTAATGTTCTGAATGTTTTTCCTCACTTCAGACTTTGACAGCTCAATTCTCCATTCAGTTTCATTAGATGGAAACCAATGGCCAGGATATTCTTCAAAAACTCTTCTTTTGTGTTCCAAAGTCATACAGATTTGTAACATGCAGATAAGGGAAGTATGAATCTTTTGCCATTGATACATAGAGCAAGATGTGATTAATGGGATCACTTACACACTCATTTAATCAGGTAAAGAACAAGAGTGCGACTCCAATGGTAGTATGAGAACGTTTCAAATAAGATCCATTCATGCACAGAACAGTTGACACAGAGAACACAAGACAACACCCCAACACAAACATGAGCGTAACGCATTCTCAGAACAATAGTTATTCTGAATCAAAATAATAGCTTTGGGCAGCCCCTCTCATCATGAATAAAGTCGATGACTTAACAAATCGGTAAACAGCAGATCTACTTCAGTCTTTCCGCTCAGTATGTGTTTTTTCAGAGTCACGTGTCCATCTTTGAGGGCTCTTAAAATTCTCCATAGTGGAGCAACACAAAAGAGCATCACCAGTTTGTGAACAAAAAAGGTCATACACGCATATTCAACCAGCAGCAGGCCACTGGGGTAGCCGTCTTTCTCCCGTATGGTTAGGCAGATCCTCTGTTCTGCTTTCATTGTGGCAGCATGTGGTTCACAGGTTGTAAACCCGGTTGAGAAGAGGGTTTTTATTGAGACAGAGAGGGCAAACAGTCAGTGGCATTAAATCCATTTTCTGAAAGTCTGATATTGCCACAGTTGGCCTCTGTTCGTTACTGCTGGTTCAGTTAGGTGGCAAACGTGTTCTTTCAATATCACTGGCTTCAGTTATACTTCCAGTTAAACAAAGGAAATATTCACTCTTTCTCAAAATGCACTGAAATGATGTAAACAGATTGATTCTGCATCTCATCAGATCTCTGGCTCATCTTTTCTTCACCCTCCATCGCACATCTAAAGTAAAAATGCCTTCAATGCCTTTTAAAGATACTGGGAATAAAAACTCTACTGTTGGTTTTACTGGAATATGAGAGTGAAAGCAGCTTTGTGCAGATTATTGGCTAATTTTCAGGTTATGATTGGCTCATTGATACACAAATCCCTGATGCACAATACATTTATTATTTATTATATAATGATCTTTAATTAATACATTAATTAATAAATTACTTATTAAGGTTACACTTTTTAAGGTGTTCTTGTTGGTAACTCTTTACAATACGGGTCCACTAATATGCATTAATTCGTGCTTAACTAATGCACAGATAATCACGTGTTAATGAATGACTCATAAAGAACTAAACCATTTATTAATGATACTGTAACTGCCTCAGCAAATAATAAAGACTCTATATGATTAATAGATTAAGCAAAAATATGAATTGCTATTAATTATTACTAAAGGCAAAGCTTGAGTTAGCAAACACCCAAACAGCCATTCAACATTTTTGGCACTGAGATCTAGCAAGTCTTGAAATTCAAATTCACAAGATGGTGTTCTAAAACTCAAGGCAACCAGCAGATCTCAAGGGGGTTTGGAGATTCATTACGCTCTAGCCTCAGCAAGCTGGAACCTCGAAATGGACATTTTTCTTGGATCTGTAACAAACTTCCAATAAAAGTAAACTTGCCCAGAATATCTCTTCATCCTTTATCTGGTGATAGATGCATTCACTATAAAAAGCACACCAAGATCCTCAAAACATTTTCTCATGACAGGTTACTGGAGGAACAGTTCACAAAATGTAGAGTTCTTCCAGGAACTTATGGGCTCCATTAAGTGTTGTTCTCCAGTGAACTGTGTGTGCGAGTTTGTGTGATAATGACTTTTGAGGTTGTTGCTACAGTCAGGGAGGAGAATGATCTTCTAATCAATACTGATTAGTTGTGAATAGTGCATATTAACTCTTTCCACACCAGCATTTTTTTAAGTTGTCAGCCAGCATCAGCATTTTTGAGCATTTTCACAAAACTTTATGGCCCTAGGAATATTGAGTAGTATGAATATATGAATATCTGATATATTTTACTATATCAAAAGAAAGAACAGAGCCTCTGCTCAACAACAACATAATTTAATTCTAGCTTCATTTATAATTTTTAGCAGCACTTGAATGTGGGTAAGTTTCATAAAAAAAAAAGCTAAATTTTGAACAAAAAGCTGAGAAAATTGCTTTTTTGTCAAAGACTACATTCAGATCGGATTCAGAACGATGATAAAAATATAGATGGAGTAGATTGAGTCCATTAACACCCCCAAAGCTTCATGTTTCATTCGATCACGTTAGGCAGTTTTTATGCTGTTTAATGTTTGGTGATCACGTTATGTGTGTAAGCAATGCTTCTATTGCTTATTTCTGCTTCTTTTTCACCTGTCTTTAGATTCTGTACTCTGATTCTGATGCGTAATAGCCCCCCCCCCCCACCCCCACCTTATAAAAGTAAAAACATAAAGTGTTAACACAACAAAAAAACAAGAAATCCTTAGTCTTGAAATATACTAAGTGTTTTGGTCTTATGTGGCTTGAGTTTCAGGAACTCAAAATCTGCTGGTGTTCTCAGTCTCAGCCTGTTTCAGCTCAAAAATCACACCTGTTGAAACTAGCTAGCTAACCATTTCAGCACATATTTTACTATCGACGTCTTGACAAATATAGCTTAATGAATGCTAGACTAACTGTCTAATTACTTAATAATACAGGTGTTAGGATCCAGCAGACAGACAGCTTCACAGGAGATAGCAGCTGTTTAGGTGTACATTTGGCTTTGAATAAAAGTGTCTGCTAATTGTATAAATGATTTCCCTGATTTGTCTCCTTTAATGAACACACATGAACTGAACTAATACAATCAATTAGAAACCATAGAAACAAACAGCGAGATAACTGAACTAATTAACAGCCTAGAAGATTAACAAAGAAACTCAAACATGAACAGAACAGAGAAAAAGTAAAAAAAAAAAAAAATAAAAAAAAAAACTCAAAACGTGACAGTACATCCCCCACCCAGAACGAGCATCCCTGCGCCGTAGTAAATCAACAGCGATGGGAGGGTGGGCACCGGCAGCTCAGGGAGCCAGGGAGGCCCCAGTGTCTATATTAATGGCCACTGGACTCTGGTCAGGGGCTGTAGCCATCACTAGACTCTGGTCAGGGGCTGTAGCCATCACTAGACTCTGGTCAGGGGCTGTAGCCATCACTAGACTCTGGTCAGGGGGTGGAGCCCTCACTGGACTCTGGTCTGGGGCTGGAGCCATCACTGGACTCTGGTCTGGGGCTGGAGCCATCACTGGACTCTGGTCTGGGGCTGGAGCCATCACTGGACTCTGGTCAGGGGCTTGAACCCTCACTGGACTCTGGTCAGGGGCTGCAGCCATCCCTGGACTTTGGTCAGGGGCTGTAGCCATCGCTGGACTCTGGTCAGGGGCTGGAGCACTCACTGGACTCTGGTCAAGGGTGAAGCCATCACTGGACTCTGGTCAGGGGCTGGCAGGGTACCCCCAGGATCCTCCAATTTAAATTCAAGGCTTTTAAAGACCTCTTTAATACCATTTCAAATGAAGTTCAATGCCAACTTCGTACTCCGACTCCAACTTCCATTCCGACAGAAGTATAAGGGGAAAATGTCAAATCTGTATACATTTTAAACCCTAGAAAATAATTATGTTCAAGTAAGCTACTTGAATTAAATAAAACATTTTATTTAAATTATCAGTCATATTTAATACATGCGCAACCGCGTTGTAGCGTGCACGTGTGTGTAGGCCAGTGTTAATTTTGACAGCCATTTATGATGTAGTCTTAGTCTTAATCTTCAGATGAAAATGCTTATTGGTCTTAGTCACATTTGAGTCATTTTGTCTTTCATAGTTTTAGTTGAAGAAAAGTCTCTGCATTTTTTGTCAACTTTTAGTCCACTTCAGTTACTTTACTTTTGGTAGCTATTTTATATGTAGTCTTTAGACAGAAAATGTCATAATAAGTATTCTCTCTTGGCCAATTCAATTAAGCTTATGAGAAATTATTGACATTGCACTCTTTAGCAGTAGCACTTGTGCAATTCTACATATCCCTTTTCCTTAGTTCCGTGGTTCTCCAATTTTTTAGAGTGCCGAACCCCTCTTAGACTGCAGTCACACCTTTTCCATTTTGGATTCAAACATTTTGAATGTTTACAACTATCATGCCCCTCCCCCACTATAAACGAATACCCTCCCACCGAGTTCGTGCTCGTCAGTGCGTGTGCACCAGATTTTCTGTGAACGCGCCCGTCTTATCAGCATCCATCAACACCATGGAGTATTTGGAGATAGCACATACAATAACAGTAGTTTTACTACTGTTCTTACTCTCGTAAGAAAGATAGAGTAGCATTGATTCTTCCAAAAAGCCGAACTTTATCCCTTCATCTGGACATGTTTATCCACCTAACGTTATGTTCACACGGATTTCAGTGCAGACAAAGCTAAAGAACCTGCCCAACAAGTGCTAACGTTAGCTATCCATACCAACACATTTGGGCAAACATACTTAGATTACTAACATAACACTAAGAAATAAAGTAACTGGTTGATAAAGCACAATTACCTGTCGAGAAGAAATGTTGCAAGCTCTGCATCCAGCTTGAACCCAATTAAATTACATAATCTCTCCACCTTTCAAATGCCGATCCGATGTTGATCCTGGTTTTATTACGGGCACTGTCACTTTCTTTCTTTTCAGCAAGTGTTCTCTTTTCCTGTGTTATTTTTGACCTCCTAGCTCTTGAGGTTAACCGAGGAATTGGAATCTTTTCCGCCATCACTCTTCTTTAGCGCACGAACTTCAGGTGTGTGCATGTGATTGTAACGAGGGGTGGTGTGTGCACAACCTGTGATTGACAGTCAGATCTCACACCCCCCTGCGCTGATTGGACCCAATGATCCAGGAGCGGTGGATTTTTGCAAAACAAATAACACGCTCCAGGTGGAGTTAGAAGCTCGGGTTTTTTTTCTAAAACCACTTTATTTATGTTGTTCTGTCGGATTATAGTGTCTATTTCACTGAATATGATAAAAAAAATGTTGCCTACAGCAGCTTTAAGGGAAAATATTTGCCCCCTTTATTTATTCTCAATTTTCATTTTTTACTTTTGTAATACCTTTAAAAAATAAATAATGCCTTAAATAAAACAATGTTCAATAAATAGGCAATATTAAAAAACTCTTAATATTAATAAAAAATGTTATATTAAAATCGCCAGTAGGTGGCGGTAACTCACTGTCTTTATGAGTGAGTCATCGAGTCATTCACTGAATCTCACGATTCGTTCAAAGCCACAGATTTCGTTGCAAAATATAGCAATAAGCCTGACTATACTGTTTTAAATGTAGTACATCACTTAATGTTACCCTTTTGTTTTGTTTTTTAACTGTAAAATAAATGTCACATTTGAAAATCGTGTGGATATTCGGGAAACATGGCAGAACATAGACCGACTGAATGACACTTCAATTTAAGTAGAAAATCTCAAATGAAGATTGCTGAACTCCAGGTTGTCTGTGTTTTCAGATCATCCGTGCTTCTTCAGCAGTGTAGAGAGCGTGCACGCATGGTTGCCAGATACTATTGAAAAGGTCGGCTAGAAAACATGTTCTTTTAACAGAAAAGCTCTGATTTGGAGTTTAAATTATTGAATTCTGGCATTTGTGGCCACAGCGGATTAAACTAAAACGTTCCCATTTCAGACGACAAACTACGATTGGCTACTATCTTGTTCTGTACCTCACTTGTCTAGTAACCATAATAATGGGTGCGCACTATTTCGCGCTTTCTGCTATGACGTGGAGCGCGAGGTAACAGTTAATTTTGTTACTTAATCCTAGTAAAGGCAAAAAGATGTAATACCTTTGTAACGAAATCCAAGACTTTGTATACTAAATTCAAGGCTTTTAAGGCCTTAATTTGAGATTATCAAATTTAAGACTTTTTCAATGCTTGTAAGACCCCGCCCAGAACGAGCATCCCTGCGCCGTAGAAAATCAACAGCGATGGGAGGGTGGGCACCGGCAGCTCAGGGAGCCATAGAGGCCCCAGTGTCTATATTAATGACCACTGGACTCTGGTCAGGGGCTGTAGCCATCACTAGACTCTGGTCAGGGGCTGTAGCCATCACTGGACTCTGGTCAGGGGATGGAGCCCTCATTGGACTCTGGTCAGGGGCTGTAGCCATCACTGGACTCTGGTCAGGGGCTGTAGCCATTACTGGACTCTGGTCAGGGTTGGAGTCCTCACTGTACTCTGATCAGGGGCTGGAGCCCTCACTAGACTCTGGTCAGGGGCTGGAGCCGACATTGGAGTGGACTCAGGGGTTGGAGCCGATACTGGACTGTGCTAAGGGGCTGAAGTGTATGTGTGTTCGGCCCAAACACACATAAAAGCAGCAATATAACTGGCAAGGACCACCATTTAGATCCCACTAGGGCAGACAGGATGGGCAGCCTCTGGAATTTCACTCACTGGAACGGACTGGGGAATTTCACTCACTGGAACAGACTCAGGAATTTCTCTCACTGGAATGGACTCTGGAATTTTCTCTCACTAGAACAGACTCGGGAATTTCTCTCACCGAAACAGACTCTGGAATATCTCTCACTGGAACAGACTCTGGAAATTCTCTCACTGGAAAGGACTCTGGAATTTCTCTCACAGGAACTAACTCGGAATTTTCTCTCTGTAATGGACTCGGGACTCTAGGACAGGCATGAGGGATGATGGTGGTTCAGTGAAGACCGCTGTTGATAGGAGGACTGGAGAGGACTGTGGCTGAGTGGTGAGTGGTCTTCATCCACCTCATCAACCGTAAGGGAAGAACCACTCAGCCACAGTACATACTTAATATATTGGGGTAGGGAACAAGTGGTAGCTGCTGTAGGTACCTTACAAGATGATTGTCCAGTCCAGCCCAGAAAATGGACTTCAGGTTACCATTGTTCCAGGGCACCAGATGGACGAGCTCAAGGAATTCTTCTACATACTCCTCTAAAGGGCGGCCATCTTGTGCCAGGGAGATAAGCAAATCCGCAGGGTCATTAGGAGTGAGGAGACTGCCCATGGTTGTCGTATCAGTGTATGGTCCGGTATTCTGTCATGCTGTGTAGTTCAGACACTTGCATGAAGCAGGAATCAAGATCCAAAGAAAGTTTATTTGAATACGCCAACCAAAATAAAGTAATTTACAGGAGAAAGCACTACACAACAACTACATAATGTAGATAATTAATGAAACACATCTGAACTGAATTGACACAATCAATTAGAATCCATAGAAACAAACAGGTAGAGAACGGATGAAAACTGAACAATTAATCAACCTAGAATATTAACAAAGAAACTCAAACATGAACAGAACAGAAAAACAGATAAAGAAAACTCAAAACATGACATATTTAACTATTAACTTATGTGGTTCCTAAAACAGTGGTTTTGAATATGTACGTTCAGAATAGTCCCCCAAACCTGTTGTTTATTTTAGTTCGGGGATTAGATCCCACCAACCCCACATAATTGACATTCAATATGCTTAATTTTCGTTGGTCATAAAATAGGCCTTGTTTTCATTAAGCAAAACATAATTTCTTATTTCGTTTTGATTTTGGGTGAAATATGACCCGGACATGTTCTTGACAGGTTTTCTGAGATTCACCCGAGAACAGCAAGTCTCCTGTTCAGTTCTTGAGCAACGAGAGAGAAGAGGTCCTGCTGGGGCAACAGCGTAACAGACGGGAGAAAGAGAGAGAGAGAGAGAGAGAGAGAGAGAGAGAGAGAGAGAGAGAGAGAGAGAGAGAGAGAGAGAGAGAGAGAGAGAGAGAGAGAGAGAGAGAGAGAGAGAGAGAGAGAGAGAGAGAGAGTGGCAGATGGTGTTCACAGCTCTATTTCTGATACTGGACCTTCACCATGAGCCTGGTCCCCCCCCCCCTTCCCCAAACCCCCCTACCCTCCCCTCCTCTCTCTCTCTCTCTCTCTCTCTCTCTCTCTCTCTCTCTCTCTCTCTCTCTATCTTGTTCTCTCCAAATTCAGCCTATCCTCTTCCTAAACTCCCTTACTCGTGCCTACAAACCCTCTGACATTTTCTTCTTTTGACTCTTGTTTTCTTGTCGTCGTGTCTCAATATTTAATCTATTTCCAAAGAGCCGCCATTCTCCCATTCATCCGGATTTAACATTTCGTTTTTGTTGTAGAGTCACTCTTAGATGTAGGCCATGTGATTAAATTACATAATCCCAGCGCATGCTGTTAGAATATGCTTTTTGGCATGTATTTAATTCGATTCTTAAAAGGTTAGAGGCATCACAGTGTTGTGCTGGTAAATAGCTTACATTTCCTTTTTGTTGGGTTTATTAGGGGATTATCTGGCTTTTGTCAAAAGATGTTATCTTGGCAAGGCAACAGTTCAAAACCATTCCAATATGACACCTTCCAAAAGTCTGCATGCTTTAAATCATTATATTTTCAAACGGTTGTATTAAACCAAGGCTGAACCCAGAGCAATCTTCTCATCAGTAATTGAAAAGAGTGCCGTTTCAGGCCCAAGTGAGCACTGTGAAACTGTTGACTGTGATCTTATGCTCCACTAACTCTCCACGTCTACAAATTAACTCACCCAGTGTCTTAATACACTTGCAACCCGTCCATGTGACCTCCTGGACCCAGACTGCAACAGTTACCATAGCGATATTCATTACGACCATTACCTCATTATCACCTCACTGGCCTAATAAATTACAACTCCTAAATCCATTAGAGCACATTTATTTCTTAGAATTTATTCAGTTATATTTTAAGATGCAGACAGATAATTAACAGATAATTAACTGTGCAAAAAAAAAAAACAGGTGAGCAATTCAATCAATGAAATTTATATGTGGATTTATTTATTTTTTGCAAACATTAAGCAGACTTACGGTTCCATTAAGACTTACGGTTCCTCTTCAGTCGGTCGGATGCCACGTTGAGACCGACGAATAGGAATCTCGCTAGAGAGGCCAATCTACTTCGAGTTAAACTAAACGAGCCATTGCGATACTTCGATACTATTGTCTACAAAAAAGAGTGTAAACAGAAGAGTTCTGAACAGGAGGATCTCTTGTGGCTGGTGCGGGCGATACAGCATGGCAGTGGGGTTGACTTTTCTCTCTCTCTCTCTCTCTCTCTCTCTCTCTCTCTCTCTCTTTCTCTCCGTCTTTTGTTGCTTTTAAACTGAGCAAAAACAAAAAGGCTGTTTTCACAGCAGGTAAGGTGCGCCGTGAGAGCGCTGAAAGGCCATTATTACGGCTACTAAGATCACCAGCGAGAGAGACAGTGCATGACAGGTGCACATTCCTGTCCGCGTTCGGAACCAAGCAACCAAGCCTTCTCCTGCGCCTCCTGCCCCGTGAAACCAGATAAGTGTTGCACAGCACACTCAGACCCCGCTACGGCCGCCTCCCAGAGAGAGCCTCCCGAGGCACATCTCTGCATTCCACCTTGCTGCCCCACTGTGGGTACGCCTACGGTCCCTATGGTCCCGCTTGTACGGCCTCTGCAAGCCTGGTTAGCGCTCCCCAGTCCATCTCGCTGGCTCATTCGGACCATCAGGCTCGGCTAGGCTATGTGATTCAGTTTGCCCGGCGTCCCCCCAAGTTTCGGGCCATCCACTCCACTACAGTGAGAGCAGCCGATGCCAATGTCTTGCGAGCGGATATCGCAGTCCTACTGGCAAAGGACGTGATAGAGTCGGTCCTTCCAGCCGATATGAGGTCAGGGAACTACAGTCCCTCAACTATCACGACGACTGGCTCATACTAGCACACTCTTGAGATCAGTTATGTGAACACAGGGACCCCGTGCTCCGGCACCTCAGTCAATTGGGTCTTCAGGTCAACTGGGAAAAGAGCAAACTCTCCCCCGTGCAAGGATCTCTTTTCTCGGTATGGAGTTGGATTCGGTCGCACAGGTCGGTCGGTGCTGAACTGCCTGAATACGTTCA
Organism: Meda fulgida; assembly: GCA_030578275.1. Taxonomy (NCBI): domain Eukaryota; kingdom Metazoa; phylum Chordata; class Actinopteri; order Cypriniformes; family Leuciscidae; genus Meda; species Meda fulgida. The sequence continues at coordinate 4,862,309 of CM060623.1, forward strand.
AAGGCAGGACAGCGGTCCCACTGAAATTCTTTCATAGGCTCTTGGGGCATATGGCAGCGGCAGCAGCGGTAACACCGCTCAGGCTGCTCCATATGAGACCGCTTCAGCACTGGCTTCAACGGCTGAGTCCCGAGATGGGCGTGCCATCACGGCACTCCCCGGGTGACAATCACACCGGCGTGCAGCTAGACCTTTAGCCCGTGGTCAGACCCCTTGTTCCTACGGGCAGGAGTGCCCTTCGAACAGGTGTCCAAGGATGCTGTTGTGTTCACAGATGCCTCTTCCACCGGCTGGCGTGCCAGGTACAACGGGCATGTAGTGTAAGGGGCCCCCAACTGCATTGGCACATCAACTGCCTCGAGTTGCTAGCAGTATATCTTGCTCTGAGCTGCTTAAAAAGGCTGCTACAGGGCAGGAACGTGCTGGTAGGGACGCTACAGGGCAGGGATAACACTGCGACCGTTGCGTACATCAACCAACAAGGTGGTCTACGCTCCCGTCGCATGTCACAACTCGCCCGCCATCTCCTCCTCTGGAGTCAGAAGCATCAGAGGTTGCTTCGGGCCATGTATGTCACAGTGTGCTCAACCATGTGGCCGACAAGCTATCATGAGCTGTCCTCCCGGGAGAATGGCGACTCCACCCCCAGGCGGTTCAGCTGATCTGGAGAGAGTTTGGGGAGGTTCAGATGGACCTGTTTGCCTCCCACTGCCAGCTGTTTTACTCCCTGACCGAGGGAACACTCGGCACGGACGCACTGGCACACAGTTGGCCCCGGAGCTGCGGGCTGGGCGACACATAATATATAGATATTATAGCCTACGTGTAAAACCCGTGTTCTCACCCTAAACAGATAGAAGTACTGAGAGGCCTGAGAACCGGGTCTAGGCTGGATCTTATATGTGTATTTCTCCCAAGGTTGCTCCTAAACTGAAGTCCGTATCTTTCCCTTAGCCTAAGTCACCCAGTATTCATATGCAGTACAACCTTCGGGTTAGTCCACATGTATATCTCCCTTCGGGTAAGAATGTGGATTCTCTTTCCTAACAGAAGGGCAGGCTTTCCCAGTGTTATCCAATAATCTCACTGTATGGGTTATCACGGAACAACAGTGACAGATATAATCTGTGAAAGCCCTTTCCTATCATCCTTCCAGGCAAGAAGGGGCAAGAAGCTTGCACAGGGCGATGGATGGGGTCAGCAGCTGTGGTCCTTTGGTGGGGATTCCTATCCGTCGGTCTCGACGTGGCGTTTCTTCAGGGAACGAGGTTTACCATATGTAGCCTAGATGTTTTTTTCACATTTCCAATATACTGGCCGCAAAAAGCATTTAAATATTTAAGTCAACAATTAAAATGTTGAAATTTTGTTGCCGAATAATATATCAAAGCAAATCTGGAATCAAATGCTGTGTGATCTTTTCTTACTTTTCTGGCATTTTTTTTTATCAATATCTTTTAATCAACTTGGGTTTGATGATTTTTAGAGGATGTATGAAGTCAGTTCTCCTCAAGTTCACACAGGTGTGGTATCAGAGTTATGTCCTATCATATTCATGAAGTCAAAACAGTAATATTGTGAAGTATTATTACAATTTAAAATAACTGTTTTCTATTGAAATATATTTTCAAATGAAATGTATTCCTGTGATCAAAGTTGAATTTTCAGCGTCATTACTCCAGTCTTTAGTGTCACATGATCCTTCAGAAATCATTCTAATACGATGATTTGCTGCTCAAGAAACATTTCTGATTATTATCAATTTTGGAAACAGTTGTGCTGCCTCATATTTTTGTGGAAACCATTATACATTTTTCCAGAATTCTTTGATGAATACAAAGTTCAAAAGTTAAGTTGAAATAATAAATATTTTTCCTTACTGTCAATTTTGATCAATTAAATGTGCCCTTGCTAAATATAAGTATTCATTTCTTAAAACAAAACCAACAAAACTTACTGAACCAAAACTTTTGAACAGTAGTGTACAGTATATATAAATATAGGCATATATATATATATATATATATATATATATATATATATATATATATATGGGCTGGTCTGAGTATTTCGGAAATTGCTGATCTATTGGGATTTTCACACACAACCATCTCTAGGGTTCACAGAGAATGGTCTGAAAAGAGAAAATATCAAGTGAGTGGCAGTTCTGTGGGTGAAAATGCTTTGTTGATGCCAGAGGTCAGAGGAGAACGCTCATACTGATTCAGCTGATAGAAAGGCAGCAATTGACTCAAATAAGCACTCGTTACAACAGAACTGACAGAATCTCTGAACGCACAACACGTCAAACCGTGAAGCAGAAGAGCTTTGGCAGCAGAAGACGCACATCAGTGACATTCCTGTCAGCTGAGAACAGAAACCGAGGCTACAATTCACACGGGCTCAACAAAACTGGACAGTAGAAGATTGGAAAAACGTTGCCTGGACTCATGAGTTTTGATTTCTGCTGCAGCATTCAGATGGTTTGGTCAGAATTGTGCGTAAACAACATGAAAGAATGGATACATCTTCATATTATCGGTTCAGGCTGCTGGAGGTGTAATGGTGTTTGATTGATTTTGATGGTTTGAATGATTTTTCTTGGCACACTTTGGGCCTCTTAGTACCAATTGAGCACTTTTTAAATGCCAGAGTCTACCTGACCACCTACCATTGTCCATCCCTTTATGACCACTTCTTCTGATAGCTACTTCCAGCAGGATAACACTCCATGTCACAAAGCTCAAATCATCTCAGACTGGTTTGAGCCTCAAACAGCCTCCACAGTCTCTAGATCTCAATCCAATAGAGCATCTTTGGAATGAATTTGGGAGATTCACATCATGGATGTGCAGCCGACAAATCTGCAGCAACTGTGTGATGCTATCATGTCAATATGGACCAAAATATCTGAGGAATGTTTCCTGCACCTTGTTGAATCTATGCTACCAAGAATTAAATAAGGGGGTCCAAATCGGTACTAGAAAGGTATACCTAATAAAGTGGCCCGTGAGTGTATATGTTTTGTTACAATAAATTATAACTTCCATACACTTTTAAAAGTGTCCAAAGTGACCTTTGATACATATTATTATTAATTATATTAGAGAAGATATATAATATGATGATGGAAAAAAGGGAGTATGGTTCAGAAAAGTGATCATTGCATAAGCACCATGGCTTGACGACTTGTTATTACCATAAAACTTCAAATAATAGCCCGTTCTTTTATTTTCCCAAATCTCATTTAACCAGCTGATTTATGAATGTAAAACTAAATGTAGCCCATATTGAAGCACAGGGTGAAGTCAGTATACATAATGACGATTTGAGACAAATGAATCTATATTTAATATAAAACTATAACCCTTTAGATTGTTGGCAGCCTAAAAAAAACGAAACGATGTGACAGCCATGGGCTAAATAATACAAGTTACCGGTAATATCCATTGAGCCTATGAACTTGTTGCCCGTACAAGTGGACCATTGATGAGTAGGCGGATCCTAACAGACTGACTCCTAGACAGTCCTGTTCGGACGGTGACTACTTAGGGGAGTCTCTGCTCCACTGACTCCTCAGCTAAATTAACTCACCACACAAGTCATTCGGAGGTTTAATAGTGGCCAGAAAAAAATCAATTAGTGAGGGTAATAAGATGAGTTTGGTAATACAAACAGTTCATTTCATGACGTGAGCTATTTAAGAGAGAACACCAAGCACTGGACCGCTTGACACTTCTTAAAACCCACACACATTTCTTGTAAGCTAGGCTTGAATGAGTCTCGTTATTAACTGAAAAGGTACTTCACACCACGAGCTAAAGAAACAATCACCCATGACCCATTTGAGCAGGATTAAGTTTAATCTAAATGCCAAAACATTGACTAACTGAAGGCAGCAGGATATGCTTGGACTCTTTACGGGATCCTGGGCAATGAGAACACTGAAAATGAGTTACTGGTAAAGAAAGCCAACGAGGTGGGGGAGGATTATAACTGTGAAAATTCAATAAATGCTCATTAGGAGCGTCACCAGCCTGTGATCATCTCTAGTGCTCTACTAGTTATCTTATATTGCGAAAAATATTACATCTTCTAAGCCGCCCCTTCTCGCGCTGTCTTGTAGTTCTTGTCCTTCTCTCTTATCTGTGAATTGCTTTATCGCTCTAGGAGAGAGAGAGATGATTGTGGAACAGAGTGGTGCTGATGAGGGAAGCCCCCGGCCCGAGTTCCCTAGGTAACTCTTCCGAGAGTGGGCCGAGCGGGGGGCCGACTGCCTGCCTGACTCATTTGGAGGGAATCCTGGAACACGGCGACTGCCCACTCCAGTACACCCCCGGATTCATCAGCAAACAAACACACACACTGAACCCACACTGTCCTTCGCAGACAAGAACGCTGGCATTTCATCCCCTAGGCAGCAGGGGAAACCCTGTGTGTGTGTGTGTGTGTGTGTGTGTGTGTGTGTGAGTCATACCTGCACAGTTGATAAGAGAGATACAGTAAAGCTGAGTGCAGAAGAGTGACACCGATAAGCATTTGCTGACTAACAGGAAGAGAGTGATGCAGATGAGCTCTGATTGGTGGAGGCCACATTGAAATTGGGATACGCTGCCGAATCATCATGATCTTAAACATTTAAAGTTACACTAGTCAAAAAAAAAAAAAAAAATTATATAAATATATATATATATATTTTTTTTTTAAAATACACATTCTTGGTCTTATAGTGAAATTGGCATGAAATGGAAATTATCAGTCATGATTTGAACAAATGATCCATGCATTATCCATACAACTGACGCGATCCAATCAACAACGTATAGGCTGATACATAGACTTCGGCCTACATTGGGCCTGTCTTAATGCCCACACTTGCAGTCTTTGCATTTGACTGCAAATATGTGTAGAACTTTTGATTGCATGATGGGACTCAATTATACATTGTGTAAAAAAAAGAACAAAAGACTTTTCGAAGTTGTAAATAACATAAAGGTTTTACTTTTGCTTTATTTACTCATTTTGATTTTCATATGTATGTACATCAATTGTTACTTCGGATGCTATCTGTAATGTTTCTGTACTTTTCAGATAGGATAAGTCATAAATTGTTAAGATGGGTGTGTCTACTGCACATTGCTTACACAGGGAACTGAATTAACACTAAATAGATTTCTTTATGTATGTGATTATGAAGGAAATATTAGGCATGAACATATATCTGGAATTATTAGCAGAAATTGATTTGAATGTACAATAAATATTACAATACATACAAGCCCCTTTTATTATATTGCACCATATTGTATTAAAATCCAAGGTTTACCATGCACAATCTTGCTCGGAGCGACAGTATAAATGCTTCATACCTTTAGCTGTCACAGGTGCACAGGGCTCTCTCTCACCACCCCACTCAAACACGCTCTCTCTTTCCCGCTCGCAATCACCTGAGTACTGATTGCATGCACCTGTAACTAATTCCAGTGACACTCGGAACTCGTTAAAAAAAGCAGTGGCTTTTCAGTTTAATGTTGTCTGACAACCTTTTGTCATCTCTTACTGCCCAGGATCAAAGAATATCAAGGCCTATGCTCTATCTCCGATATCTTCTTTGACCAGTCACTAGAACCCATCCTACCTCCTTCTGTGTTCGTCGCTCCTATCCAATGTGACACCGATGCTCAGATAACGCAAGCAGTCACCACAGAACCCGCTCCGCCTTATTGTCCTGGGGAGAGACAATTCTTTCCATCCGCCCTTCGAGCCACCCTCCTCGAAGCAGCACACTCTTCACTTGGCACTGGCCACCCCGGCATGCAGTAGGCCCTCTCGCTCCTCCAGAATAAATACTGGTGGCTTTGTATGACACTTTGTGATGGGATGTCCCGAGTGTGCCATCGCTAAATCTCCTCATCATCTTCCAGCAGGCAAACTCCTCCCACTGGTCCATGGACCCACCTCGGAGTGGATTTCCTCAGGCTCACAGTCTTGCCTATATCAGAGAACCATACCTGCATCCTTGTAGTAGTTGATCGCTTTTCAAAAGCATGTAAACTGATTCTGTTAAAACAGCTAGACTGAAGACTGCAGAGAAACTGTTTAATAATGTCTTCTGAAATTATGGCATCCTTGAAGACAGTCTTAGACTGTGGACCACAATTACTTGGTGTGACTGTCAGTATTTCTTCAGGATACCACCCTCAGTCGAACGGGCAGTCAGAAAGGAAAATACAGGAGATTTAGTCGCTTCCTGAGGACATATTGTCACACCAATCAACACAGCTGGGGCCAGGTCCTTCCATGGGCAGAGTATGCCCAAACCTCCCTGAAACAAGCTTCTAGAGGGTTAACATTGTTTCAGTGTATGCTCTGCTACCAGCCTCCCGTTTCCCTGGTCAGGGGAACCATCAAAAGTTCCGGTTGTGAACCACTGGTTCAAAGAGAGCGAGAGGGTCTACTTCCATCTACTTACTCCACAGAGCCACAGATGGTCCTCTACTGTCGCTTCTCTTGAAGAACGGGCCGGCATACATCGTGAATGAGATCTTGGATTCCAGTTGTTGTGGTGGTAGACTTGAATACCTTATTGACTGGTAGGGATATGAACCGGAGGAACGATCTTGGGTGACAAGAGATGACATTCTTGACCCATCACTACTTACCCGGTTTCACAAGAGTAATCCCAATTGCCCAGCACCTCGTCCGAGAGGGAGACCCCGAAGACGGGATCGTCGGCCCGCAGGAACAGTCCGTGGAGGGGAGGGTACTGTCACGGGTGCACCAGGCTCTCTCTCACCATCGCACTCAACGCACTCTCGCTTCCCCTTTCGAAATCACCTGAGTACTGATTGCATGCACCTGTAACTAATTCCAGTGACACTCAGAACTCATTATAAAAGCAGTGGCTGTTCAGTTTAGTGTTGTCTGACAACCGTATTGGATTATAGACCTGCTTTTCCTGGATAAAGCCTTAGCGGTTGCTTTCCTGGACGTTTGTTTCCTGTATTTGTGGATATCCTGTTAGTTGAACTATTTTCAAGGACTTACCAGAGACTTTACCTGTTTTTCTGCTCATTGCAAGTTCTGCAGTACCGTGTTTCAGTTCTTCTGTTTTTCACTTTGTGTTTTCTGTTAGATATACAGAACTTTGTGCACTTCCAGTTTATTAATGTTTATGATTTATATGTGATGAAACACATGAGTACGTGTTTCACGTTTAATGAATAAACTCCCGCATTTGAGTCTATATACTTCTCTGTGTACTCTATATCATTACATTAGTGTTATTTCTCTGAATAAGTTGTGAAGCATGTATATTATTTCCTGGTGTTTTTTCTTGACCAACATCCACTTCAGACACTTCAGGAAAACGTTAAAAAGTCACAGGTCAGCTCAAATTCTACATCACTAGCATGAGAGTTTGCATATGAATAGAGTTGTCAGTTGTATATATTGTTGAACTAATTATTTATTTAACCAACGTTTAAGTCATTATCTTTACTGCTTCAAAATACATGCTGTTAATGAACAAACACTTGAATCACTAACAGTCACTGTATGAATAAAACCAATATTATATAACAAAATTACATAATTGCAGTGAATAACTACATGACGAATAAGGTTGTATGCGCATATGTTACAAAGCATAAATTTGTATTCAGTTTTCAAAAGAATAATTTTGACATTTGTAATACAAATGTGGAGGTGTCTCGTCCGTCAGCTAATCTGATATTCACTATTGTAATGAAGATGAACGTAACTTTTTAATTAGCAGGGGAAATTCCTGACTTTAACCACATAAAGAAGAATGTACAGAGAGACTTCAGATATAAAATGATTTCCAGATCAGATGATTTCCTATTAATTCAATACATTTATAACATATAAATACTAATTTTTGCACCAATAAAATGTGCAACACTTTATGTTTTACTACCAATCATATTACGGTAATTTAAAATACATAAAGTTTTCCATAAAATTTCACAATTTCGGGCACATGCATTCTTGAACATGATGAATGCTAATATATGCTTGGCTTTAAATACCGCTTCGATGTGATATTAAATTAAATTAAATGTATGTCACAAATTACGGAAAAAAAGATCTGTCGCTACTTCTGTTATATCTTGTATTATATACTCTATGGCCAGTTTATTAGGTACACGTACCGGGTTGAACCCCTTTTGCCTTCACCGCCTTAATTCTTCATTGCTTACATTCAACAAGGTGATGGACATTGTCAGTAACAATACTCAGGTAGAATGTGGCGTTTAAGTGATGCTCAATTGGTACAAAGGATCCCATAGTGTGCCAAGAAAAATCCCCAACACAATTACACCAGCAGCCTGAACCGCTGATACAAGGCAGGATTATCCATGCTTTCATGTTGTTAATGCCAAATTCTGACACGACCATCTGAATGTTGCAGCAGAAAGCCAGACTCATCAGATCAGGCAACGTTTTTCCAATCTTCTCTTGTCCAGTTTCATTGAGTCCGTGTGAATTGTAGCCTCAGTTTCTGTTCTCAGCTGACAGGAGTGTCACTGGTGTGTGTCTTCTGCTGCTGGAGCTCTTCTGCTTCAAGGTTGGACATATTGAACGTTCAGAGATGCTCTTCTGCAGACCTCGGTTGTAACAAGTGGTTATTTGAGTTTCTGTTGCCTTTATATCAGCTGAAACCAGTTTGGCCGTTCTCCTCTTACCTCTGGCTTCAACAAAGCACTTTCACCCAGAGAACTGCCACTCAATGGTTATGGTTGTGCGTGAAAATCCCAATAGATCAGCAGTTTCTGAAATACTTCTGAACAGCTCGTCTGGCACCAACAACCATGCCTCGTTCAAAATCAACTAAATCACTTTTCTTAACCATTCTAATGGCCGTTTCACACCGCAAGCGTCAGCGGCACGTGAGCAGCGCGTATTTTTTTCGGCGTGCATTTTAATCAATGAGTGCGTTCACACCGCGAGCAGGAGCAGCGCGTGAGCGTCAAGCAGGAGCGTCGCGTTAGCAGCAGTGAAGCGGGTTCTCGGCTTCGAGTCTATTTTTGCTGCGCTGCTCACGCTCAATTAAAGTGAAAGCAAACTTTTGATGGACAAAATTTCACACAAAAAGTACCCAAAACGCATAGAATTTGCATGTCAAGTGTGTTTTAACAAGAACTGCAGTATGTCAGAAAAGGAAATGAAGACTAACATAAAGAAAATAAAATTTTATAGAAAACGTACCCATTAAACTTCAAATGTGTTTATGACCAACTTCTAAAAACAAATTTTACAAAAGTCTTTGTAAAGAAATGCTTGCTTATATGTAGCCTGGGAGCCGCTGTTGTGACGCTGTACAAACGCTTCCAGTGTGAATACTCGCGCGCGTCTGCAGCTGCAGTGACGATGTTGTTGCGCTGACATGCTGCTCACGCGCCGCTCATGCTTGCGGTGTGTCAGCGTCGCGGATGCTGGAGCTAATCGCGGCCATTATAGTCAATGCTCTAAAGTCCACCAGCTTGTGGCGGCGCGTCTCAGAAGCGTCCCAGAAGGGTCTCTCCGCGCTACTCCGCAGAGAATAGGTAGCAGTTCTATTCGCCGCTATCTGCGTCAAACATCGTACCGGGCAGGAAGTCAGACACAGCACGGCATAGAGGATCCGGTCGATTTTCAAAATAAAACACCTTGTAGAAGCAAAAAGAGGAAAATTGAAAAAAAAAAAAAATCAATAAGGTAGCACAACTGTCCGCTCCTGAGCCAAAAGAGGACAAATGAACAACAAATAAACAACGCTCCGATTCTGAGGAAAAAATGAAGAAGTCACCAACGCTCCGCTGCTGAAACACGTCTGAGACGCTTCCAGTGGACTTTGACACCGAGCTAGGGACGCATCAAAAACATGGCGCTGACGTTCCGCGCCGCAGACGGATCCAGTGGATTTTCGGGGTTAGTTTGAACTTCAGCAGATCATCTTGACCATGTCTACTAGTTGCTGCAATATGATTGGCTGATAAGATATTAGTGTTAATGAGCAGTTGAACTGGTGTACCCACTATGTTGAATGTGATTTCACCAAATACAACATGTTCCTGGATCAATTCTTTGTTGATCCTGGAACAACATTTCAATCAACCAATCAGATTTGAGGGGCAAGTAATGAGTTTATGTCAAGTTTAAGCTTACAACATGGGTTGTACACCATTGTTATTCAGCTCTCATTTCCCTATGATATCAGGGATAAGTTATGGGTAGGGTTAGGTTTAGAGGTAGGAATAAAGTAAGGACTACATTTTTGGACAGGAATGTTGTTCCAGAATCTACTAAATGTGTTGATCGAGGGACATGTCTGTCTTGGCAAAATCACGGTGACCATATATTTAGGCAGTTATGGAGAGAGGATCACACAATTTTTTAAAACTTTGATCCTCTCTCCATAACTGCCTAAAAATATAGCAGAGAATATATGCTACACCCACATAGCAAAGTACAGGAAATGCAATTGCTTGAGCCTTCTTTGTGAGGAGGAGGATAAGGTTGAAAAAAAAAAAGGCTATTTGGTGGTCAGGTCCAGACAATTAAAAATGAATAGCAATTAAATTACTATTAAAAGCTATTACCTCAACAGGCATGTAATAATCATTAATTAGCTCAAGGTCACTTGATGTCTTGAGGAGTTTCAAAGGACATTAAGAACAAACTTTGTGGGAGCTTTTAGGGGTTGTGTTCATATGGCTTCTTGGAAATATGGCCATAACCTCTCTTTATTCATGAAATTTAGGATTAGAGACAATAAATACGTTAATTTGATATTAAATTAACTGTAAGGATTTAGGTAAACTGTAGCAGAAAGTTACTGCAAAATTAGCATTTCTAACACTACTATGCGATTTCAAGAGCAGTTAGTTGCAATACAGTACATGCAGAACTTCAAATGACATTACGATAATCACACTTCAACAAGACTCCTACTGTATAACAGCATCTAGGGACTAAATTGGATCGACTCTGGGTTTTACACGCAATGTCTCTCTCTGTAAAGAGGCACTACTCAGTGAATCACTGCAGTGGCTGTTTAATTCTTGTATTATAATTGAGATAGAAGCAGCTCAGAGGTTATAGAAACTGCTGGGGAACCAGGAGCACTTCACGGAGAGGTTAACGAACCCCGCAGCCCTCTGGGAGATGGAGTATGCTGTTAATTTGACGAACGTGGGAAATGAATGCTTTTATGCTTTTATTGACGGTGACCAGAAAACGGCCTTTGCGGGAATGAAAGGTTTTTAGTCTTGCAGCCGCTCGGCTCACTGCGGCAAACAATGCCGCTGAATGCATTTGTTGGAAGAAAACTAAGTACATAATTGTTTTGACGGTAATTATAGGGGCAAAATGTTTCTTCATTAATTCCCCTTTTTTTCATGGAAATAGTACAATGAAAACATACAGAAGTGTGTGTGCAGCACTGTTTACATGTTTTATGCAATGAATGAGAAAGTTACCTGAATATTATATTGAGGGGGTCTACACAGTTCCATCATGAGGGCTTCGAAGGGAAGTGAGAAGTTTGACAGACTATCAAATAAAAAAAACTCATTGCTTTTGGTAGAAAGGGTTGGGTCTCTCAGTGTGTATATATATATTGACACTGTTGTCACTGTTGCTGTGAAAAATTATTTGCCCCCTTCCTGATTTACCTCTTTTTGCACATTTGTCACACTTAAATTATTCAGATCATCAAACTAATTTGAATATTACACAAAGATAACCCAAGTAAATGAATTTGTTAAAACATTTTTTATATAAGTTATTAAGGGCAAAAAGCTGTCCAAACCTACCTGGCCCTATGTGAAAAAATATGCCCCACCCCCTCCCCCTGAATGAATCGAGGCTGAATTAACACAATTCTGCAAAGAAGAGTGGGCCAAAATTCCTCCACAGCGATGTGAAAGACTAATTGCCAGTTATAGCATACACCTGATTGCAGTTGTTGCCACCAAGGGAGGCACAACCAGTTATTAGGTTTAGGGGACAATTACTTTTTCACGGATGGCTTTCAGATATGGAATTTGTCAATAACGGAAAATTTTCGGTTAATGCGACCTCTGATATATTATATATATATATATATATATATATATATATATATATATATATATATATATATATATATATATATATATATATATATATATATATATATATTTTAATGTGTCTGGATTTAGACCTCATTTACTATACACGGTTCTATGAATATGCAAATTAGCCAGACCTCCACTCACTCACACCAGTTTAGAGATCCACTCGTTGATCACAGAAATAAATTATATTTTAAAGTATGTTAAAATATAAAACAGTTCTTTTAATTTGTAATATTATTTCACAATATTAATGATTTTACTGTATTTTTCATCAAATAAATGCAGCCGTGGTAAGCAAAATAAACTTCTTTCAAAAGCCTAATTTTTTTTTAATTATTGCAATTTTTGACTAGTAGTGTATTATATTAAATCAATATTATAGAATTATATTATATAAAGTTTAATAATGTATATATATATATATATATATATATATATATATATATATATATATATATATATATATATATATATATATACAGTCGTGCTCAGAATTAATGGTACCCCTGGTAAATATGATGAAAAATGGCTGTAAAAAATAATTCTGCATCGTTTATCCTTTTGATATTTCATTCAAAAAATTGGCAAAAATCGAACCTTTCATTGAAGTAAAATAATTGACAGTGGAGGGGAAATCACATTATGAAATAAATGTTTTTCTCCAAAACAAGTTGGCCACAATTATTGGTACCCCTAGAATTGTTTACGAGTAAAATATCTCTTAAGTATATTCCCATTCATATTTACCTTTTTTTTGCACACCAGGGTGACTAGGAACATGAAATTGTCCAGCCATGACTTCTTGTTTTACAAGAGTTTAAATATGGGGAAACATAAAGGCCACATTCCCTTAATCATCCATTACAATGAGTAAAACCAAAGAATATAGTTCTGATGTGCATCACAAGATTGTTGAGCATCACAAAATAGAAAGTGGCTGTAAGAAAATAGCTAAAGCATTGAAAATCCCCATTTTGACCATCAGGACAATAATTAAGCACTTCCAATCAACTAAAGATGTTACAAATCTGCCAGGAAGTGGACGTGTGTCTATATTGTCTTAATGCATGGTGAGGATGAAAGTTTGAGTGGGCAAAGACTCTCCAAAGATCACAGATGGAGAATTGCAGAGATTAGTTGAGTCTTGGGTTCAGAAAGCCTATTAAAAAAAAAATGAACAACCCCTACATCACCACATGTTGTTTGGGAGGTTTTCAAGAAAAATCCTCCTTGCTCATCCAAAAACAAACCCCAGCAAATTCAGCTGTCAGACACGACTGGACCTTCAAACAGCACAGGGTTCTGTGGTCAGATGAAACTAACAAATAGCTTTTTGGCAGCAAACATGCAAGATGGGTTTGGTGCACACAAGGATAAAAAGTACCCCATGTGTACAATTTAATATACCATCTTTAATGTTGTGGTCATATTTTTCTGCTGGAGGTCCTGGACTTCTCGTTCAGATACATGCATGGCATCGTGGATTCTATCAAATACCAACAGATAAAAAAATCTAAACCTGACAGCCTCTGCTAGAAATCGTATAATGGGCCGTGGTTGGATCTTCCATCAGGACAACGATCCAAAACAAACATCAAAATCAACACAAAAATGTGTTAAGTAGCACAAAATGAAGCTTCTGCCATGACCGTCCCAGACCTGATGAGTGGAGTGAACTGAAGAGAAGAAGCACCAACATGGATCTGGGAATCTGAAGGATCTGGAGAGATTCTGTAAGAATGGTCTCTGATCTCTTGTCAGGTGTTCTCCAAACTCATCAGGCATCATAGGATAAAACTCAGAGCTGTTATCTTGGCAAAAGGAGATTGCAAAAAGTATTTAATAAAAGGGTACCAATAATTGTGACCAACGTGTTTTGGAGATAAACATTTATTTCATAATGTGATTTCCCCCCCACTTTCTATTCTTTTACTTCAATGAAAGTTTAGATTTTTGCCAATATTTTGAATGAAAGATCAAAAGGATAAATGATGCAGATTTATTTTTTCCATCCATTTTTTATCATATTTACCAGGGGTACCATTAATTCTGAGCACGACTGTATATTAAAAATATTTTTATATTAATGCAATATAATATTTTAATTACAATAATTTAATTTCTTTCGTAAAGAAAAACTTAAAGATACAGTAGGCCAAGCAAAAATTTCAAATGTACAGAGAAAATGTGGAAAAAGGTCAAATATAAATCTAAAAAAAACTACATCTTTACATTTTCTGAAAGTGCTTGGCCATGCAAAACGTAATGCTATGGTGTTGTGGGTAGTTGCTGTGTGGTGCCTAAGGTATTATGAGTGGTTTTAATGTGTTACTATGTGGTTGTTAGGGTGTTCTTGTGGTTATGAGGTCATGAATCCATATAAAAAAAAAAAAGTCTAATCACTAAGAAAAGATCTAGAACATCTATCTATAACCAAATGGAGATGTCATTCATTTCAGCAGCACAAAAAATGCGCCAAAATATAACTTTATAATGGTTTTAGATTTGTGTGAATGAATCGTAGCCTATTTGCAACAATCAAACAATAAACCATCCACCAATATGTAACAATCACCCCACAATGGTTGCTTTCTTTCTGTTAAGCACTGTAAAAACAGTCTTTTTTCTCTATACATGAAGTGAATCTCCCAGGGATGTGCGGCCCTACCGATCCGAGCTGCATAACGCCTCTCTTAACCTTTGAGCTCCTCTGTTATTCTTACCTGACAGCGCTACTGCGTCTGTAGCTAACGAATAACAGTTTTTTAAACGAGTAACATCCTCATCATTTAGAGCTGCGAGCTGTTTATGTTTCTTGACTGTCGGACAGGCAGGGGAGGAGAGAGAGAGAGAGAGAGAGAGAGAGAGAGAGAGAGAGAGAGAGAGAGAGAGAGAGGGGCGGGGGGCTGGAGGGAAGGAAGCAAAGAGAAGAGTAGGGGGAAGGGGACGAGAAAGAGGGGAGCGATTTAATCCCCCCCAAAGGAACTCCCCTCTGAACCCCGTATCGTGAACTCGCAGGCAAAACTCGTCGCCATGGGCAACACCGCACACAATGTGCTGTCTTTTTAATTTCATCAGCTGTGAGAAATCTATACCGAAGCGGCAAGATAGAAGACGAGAGAGAAGTTGCGCACGAGAGAGAGACAGGCAGAGATAAAACAACAACAATGCAACAGGCGAAAATAAATGCCTTGACTAATTGTTGCAGTTCAGAACGACACAGTGGGTATAACATCTCTAGGCTGTGATGGTGATGGTCAGTGGTCTGCAATTATGTAGAAACACTACAGTAGCGTCATTCAAACTTATGCTCTTTCATAGCTTGAGAGGTTTGGTTTCATTTAAGTACCTTCTTTGTCTGAAGTGTTTTCTCTAAAGTTCCTAGGGATGAAAACAAATGGGAAAAATATTGACATATACTGTAAAAAATTTTTTTTTAGAAAAGTTGTGGATACTGACAATTAGCCTACATATTGGCTCAATAAATCCTGATCTCCTAATAACTATCCCCATGGAAAAAGATGCATTGTAGCCTACTAATCAGAGCATAAGATCTTCACTTAAATTAAAACATTTATATTCACCTAACATATTTAATTGTCCTGCTTAGTCAATCTATCAAATCAGAGTGTTGGCTGAACAAGTCATACATCCAAAAAACTGTTTACGCATGCGCAAAATGTGCCTGAGGAAAACTGTTGGTGTGGAGAATTCAAATTACGGATGCGCGGGAAAGCAAACCAGCTGAAGACCGAAACAAACATTCCCAAGAGAATACAGATATTCATCGTCACAAGCTTCAAGGCATTACGCTGAGTATTGAGCACTGAAATTATTCTCCAAAGTTTAAAATACATTTTGTAGAATCGCAAGTTCATGCATTCATTGGTTTCATTATCGTGTTTTCCAGGTTACCATATAATTATCTGATGGTAGCCAATAGTTTCATTTTCTTCATGTCATATATGTCTAAAATACTGTTTGATCGACTTCTGAGATGAAATTTGTTTGATATGTGCGCCATGCGCCGTGAACACAGTGTCATTAGATTGCAGTTTTATTGCCTTAAAATCAAACTTGATTTTCTTATTCATCCATTGTTTTTTTCCGCTCGTGTCAGTAACTTTAAAGTCCCCCTGTAGTCAATAATTTTATCTCCAAATTGACATATTTTAAGTTTTTTCCTTGAAAAAAAAATTATCCATGTATTAAAATAGCTTGAATGTAACTCCCTCATTTAGTATACGCGGTTCTATGAATATGCAAATTGAGCCCCGCCTCCACTCACTCAGCTCAAAGATCCACTCGCTGAAGATCACAAGTTGATCTGATTGGTTACAAGCTAGTTTGTGACGTCAGAAACACCAGCGATTTCAAACCGCGTTTTTGAGACTGTCTTTGGTTCACTCCAGTTTTAAAGAGAAAATACTCAGCAATGCTGTCGACTTATGAATTTGCACATGATTTGTCTTAAAGCATATTAAAAACACCACATAGACATATAAACAACATTTAAAGCTTGATTGTCACCACTGTGGGACTGTGTAAGCAGTCCTGAAAAACTGGATACATTTACATATACCACGAAATAAACAATAAAGCAAAGTCTACATCGACAGACACAAGTCTCATCCTCATCATATAATAAAGTAACTTCTGTTTTTGAGCCCATGTTAACAGACTGTTGGAACAATTATTCAAATTCAGTTAACAGTAGGTCAACTGAAAAATGTAGATGTTGCTCACTAAAACCCCCACAGTCATCATGTTTTCAGGCCATTTCAAGTTTGATTTTGACGTGACATAAAGAAGTGATATCTAAGCGGCTGAGTTTACTTACTTTTTAATTCTTAAGTCCCATAAATGCCATCATTGTCTTCATTCAGGCCGATTCGAGAACGCGGACCAAAACAAGAGGGGGAATTTATTGCACAAACCAATCATATCCAATCATAGTGTGATGGAGGCGTCAATTTACCTCCCCTAATGTGACTTTCCTCCATTCATCCTCAACTACCCCCCACTAAACCCAGCGCACGCTTTAGGAGGTCTGTTAAAACTCAATGGGCTCAGGGGAGGAAAGCCTCCCGCGGCAACTTCCTCTGTGGGTGTGACTGTTGGACAGTTTTATTTTATAAAACAAGTGACTTTTACACTTTTTAATGCCTCCTCAGACTCCTGATATGTATATAGAACTACATGTTATGAGTAACAAGGGCACTAAAATAAAGTGTTACCAAATTTTATGTTTATTTCAAAGTATTACTTGGCATTTCTTTAGGAGCGTTCACACCAAAGGAACCTTTTGCTAGAACTAATGGTGGAAGTACCCACTTTTTGGCGTGTTCGTTTCACAGAACCTGGAAACAATTTTAGTTATCGCCTTTTGGGGGGGAACTAAATGAACTCTTACTTCATAGTAAGGTCTAACCTAGCACAACAGGAACCACCAGTGAGAAACTGTATGTTGATTGGTCGCATGCATGCCATACGAAAGAGAACATGCCATTTTTAAAAAAAAGCCATGTAAACGCTGTAATGACACCTTGAAATAAAGTGTAACCAAAAATTGTTTTTACACCATTTTTTTTTTTTTTTTTGAATGCAAGAGTTTGCAAATGCATGGTTTGCCGATGCATGGTAGCTACATTCACAAATTTGTTCTATTAACCACGATAAAAAGTAATTTTTTGGTTCAAGAATCCCGTAAGCCATTAGGGCATGTTATGTCTGAATTCAATGTGCTTTGTCCAAACATGAGAATCCGTCTGATTTCTTTGAAACATATAAACACATCTTACCCTCTCAACTCACTTAAAATGCTTACATTTTTTACTCTCTGACTTTTCATATTTCTTGCCGTCAGCATAAACAAGTGCAATGAACTCTGAAATGAACCGCCTGCAGTTCAGATCTGAGTTGAGGTTTCATCTGCCCAAAAAGTGTTGAGTGTTTCTTATTTGTGTAGAGAAAGCAAACATACAGTACCTTACAAGTTGGCAGAATTTTAAAGTATAGTTCTGAAACAAAGAAATCTGAATCAGCGAGCATTGCGTGCCCTCTTCTTTCATGCCATAGTTCAAGTTTACGTCCTTTGCAAAGTAGGCAGCAAGCTTCACACCACACCTGATCCATACTTATAACAGGAATAAGGGTTGGATAGCAGATTTTCTCATTCACTGTGATTTCAATTCACAAGCTTCAATTAGATTCTGGTTTGATTTGAATTAAATTGGGTATATTTCATTTACAATGTCTATTTTGCAACAGAGGGCAGTGTTTCAGACTGATTCAAACTGAAAACTGTTTTGCCTATAACTGCCTTTTTTGCCTTAACTTTAAGAGTCCTTTGTTTGTGAATCGAACTACATTGGTCTCTTTGTGTTAATTTTTGCATGCAACTAGCAAGGACACCTGAATATATAGATGTGTTTTGCCATTATTCACGGTACACTGTCTTGTTATTGGACAACGTTCAATACAGATTGCAAACTCACATTCACAATTCAAATAAAATATGAATTGTTTGCATGGTGCTGAAGATTTTGTGCAGGAAACACTGACACAGGGAACCTTCTACACTTTTAAAGAGGTCATATTATGCCCTTTCACAAAGTCTTGATTTTGTTTTCGGGGTCTACTATAATGGGTATTCATGCTTGCCTTTTTATCCCCCATATTTGACATAGTTGCAGCATCTCTCTTCCCAGCCTGTCTCTATGAAGCCCCTCCTCCCAGAAAGCGCAATGTGCTCTGATTTTTCGGCTGGATCGTGTGTTGTAATTGGTCAACCATTTCGAGCGTGTTTTGGGAAAAGTCACTCCCCTTAACATAACAGTGAATTTCAACTCACTACTAACTCAACCAAGCCCCGCCCCTTTATTTAAATTAGAAATATTGTGACGTGTTTCCACAAGAAAACTCAAGACTACAATCGAGGCGTTTCAGGGAGTTCACAAATAGTGTGCACTGATATAGAGAATAACTCCCTCTGGAGTGGTTATGTTACAAAAGGGTTTTTCACAACAATGCCATAGAACAGGGTTCCTCAAATCCGACCCAGAGGGCCACTGTCAGTTTAACTCCAACCCTAATCAAAGACACATGAGCAAGCTATTCAATGTCTTCAGAGTAACTAGAATGGTTTGAGAAGTGGCCCTCGAGGACCAGATTTGAGGAACCTTGTCACAGAAGAAGCATTTTTGGTCCCCCCTAGAACCTTTCAGTGAACAGGTCTTAAATTAACCTTTTTTTTTTCTTAAGGCCAATTCACGACGCACAGATATAAGCCAACAAACACGTTTACAACAAACACGTTAAACAACAACATTTAAAATGATTTTTTCCTCACTATTAAGAACCTTTTGTGGAATGGAAAGATTCCATGGATTTTAAATAAATGCCAATAAAGAATCTTTATTTTTAGGAGTTAATTAAGTTAAGTTTTCTTTAAATGTTCTGTCTTTAAGACTGAAAATAGAGAGTTAAATGAAGATTTGTTTTTCTCCTGAAGCAATCTCACGTACCTCCTCTAAAGTTTCAGAAGGAAACAATTTCTCAAAATATGCTAAGCCGAAATGCTGTCAGTATGAAAGGACAACACAAGCCTGCTGTTGCATTTACACTGTATTACGTGTACGGTGTGAAACACTTTTAAGTGTTAAAGTGTTTCAACTGCAAAAAAAAAAAAAAACTCTTTCTCAAACATTTTAAGTCACGCATGAACTTCAATTTAGCCGTTACACCCAATATAAATCTTTCTCAACATCTACCTCTCACTTATGACCATATACTTCTCTGTTTTTGTCCCTTATATTTTCTATCCCCTACTACAGTTTGTGTGTGTGAATGAGAGAGAGAGAGAGAGAGAGAGAGAGAGAGAGAGAGAGAGAGAGAGACAAAAAGGACAGCTTGTGAGGGGGTTACATTGTCTGCAGCGACGTCTCGGAAATCTACTCAAGGGTAGAACAGGATTTGGAGCACAATGGTTGTGGGTGTAAAGAAAGAGGGCACGTCTTACAAAGACGAGGTGTCTTAAAGTGTGAAGCTTCAACCCTGGCGTGGATGAGCTTCAGTCGGCTTGCCTGCGCTGTCTGGTTTGCTGAGAGGTTTTTCCCTATCTCTCGCTGTTTTCATGGAGAGGATGTTCACTGCGGATAATGCAGTGATCAAGGGAAGAGGACACTCAAACGTTGGGGAGATAATAAGCATTAGGCATTTAAACAGAATGGCACTTCCTATCTGCTCTTGTTATGGATGACTTTAGAAGCCATTTTGAAAGTTCAATCGCAACATAAACATCTCTAAATTCTAAACAAATTCTCTCAACCTTAATAACTGAAAGCTCTACTAAACTACAACACTAAACATGTTTTTCCAAAGAAGACTCATAAGCCTGATAAACATTGAAACATGTTTTCTTAAGTGTGTGCTCTCCATGTAGGCCTGTATGAAAATATTGGATTTTTTATGAATGTGTATGAATGAGTGTGTGAATGGGTGAATGCGAGGCGATATTTAAAGCGCTTTGGTGGCCCAGTGGGTCTGTGAAAGCGCTATATAAATGCAGTCCATTTACCATTTACCATTTTTACTATTAAACACAGTATATTTATGTACTGAGAGTATTTTGGAACTTAAGTCATACTACTACTACTAATGTTAACTAACATAATAAATTATAAGTACAAAATGTGACTTATAATACACACACACACACACACACACACACACACTCCAAGGTTTTTTTTTTTTTTTTTTTACTGATTTTTATACTGTCTGTATATTCCATCCCCGAACCCTAACCCTAAAAAACATAATTTAGTGTGATTTATAAGCTGTTTTCCTATGGAGTAAAATCACTGTCAAAAATCATCGTACGTAATTCAAAATATTTGTGTGTAATTTTAATATACTCGTGCGTAATTTAAAAATATTGTATGTAATTCTGTTTTTTGTCAGAGTTGGATTCCAAAATCTACGGCCACGACAGTTTACAGATCGCGATTTTGTGATTTTTTTTTTTGTGAGTACAAGTCTAAAATGTACGACTGTGACAGTTTACAGACACAGTACTTGTTTTCACAACAGCTCTGTTACACACACGACATGCGAATTACGACCACGAAGTGCGGCGTGCGAAACGACTGTCAAAAATACGTCATCAAGGTCACGGTCATTACTATCCGAGGGAAGATGAATCGATTCAACGAAGTGCGCATGCGCCCCATCAACGTTTTAAATCAGTGGCGCCGAGATGGCGGATCAACAACCGAGCGCTCACTCCTCGTCTCAGGTAAAAAAAAATAGTGTGTTTAAGGGTTAGTTATCACTAATAACAGAGAGGAGCTATATTACAGAGATATTATAGTAGGTAAGAAAAACTCTCAGAGTACATGTAACGTTAGGTGCTTGAAGAAGACGGTTGTTTAGGAGGTAATCACTGCAGCCTGTAGCGCGATGAGATAGGGCTACATAAAAGAATGAGCAATTGTAAGTGTTGACTTCATAAACAGCCGTGTTACTTACATGCACTGTAATACACAGGTTTTATATAATTTTTTATTTTTATATTTTATTTATTTTTCACAAATATCTTGTAAAAAGGGTCATAATAGGTCCCATTTAATTCCTAGTTCTGTCATGAATCTCTAGATGGCGCAGTCCTTACTGCGACCTGACGATATTTACATTGTTAACTGCATGGAAAAAGCTGTTTGGTTCATATCGCATATGCAGCCAGCATTTAAATAGCCAGTTCGCATTCACTATAGCAGTTTGCAGTGTGTTTTCAGAGTTTCTGCCCCAGCTCCACCTGTATAAATCTGCTACTGGTAACTTTATATGCTATATATGCTATTTGTACTGAAGCAGTATGTCTTACATGCTCACAGCTGCGTAGCATATATTATGGCAGTAGCAAGTTCCTGATATATGTTGTAATTAACTTGATGCTTATTGTAATTTAAATAAGCCATTTTGGGTTTTCTGCCTCTCACTACACAGCATATGAATTATACGTTCTTGTTTTTATTATATGTATTTTAAATTCGTGCAAATAAACTAAATTGAAATAAACCTTTATTTGCTCTGCAGCAGCAATAATCATCATCAGCAGCAGCGTAGCAGATCTATTCTGCTTAGACCAAATACATTAACATTGTCATATCCATTAGCATGCTAAAAATCGTATACCATATTATACTAGTACATGTTATGGTCAGGAGTAAATCGGTCTGGAATGATTTGGAACAACCTTCTGGCACCTTCAGATTAAAACAGAAAAAGAAAAAAGTCCTGTACTTTCAAAGTATGTACTGAATTCGATGAAGAACTTACTGCTCAAGAGATGACGCGTGGATTAAGGGCATTCGGGCATGTTCCCAGGGCACAACTTTAATTAAGTATAAGAATAAATGTTTCAAATAGTGGTTCATGAGCATGAGTCAACTAAAACCAAACTTTGAATGTTCTCAGCTCCCAATGCATTATGGGATAGCATAGTGTCCATCGGCTGCACACTTCAGAATCTCAGCAGATGCAGCCTGGTATTGTTAATCCACTGTATAATGCATATGCATGCTATATGAAGTAGGGAATTGTGCATATTTGGACTCAGACAATGATTGGCAGTTTGTTTGTCAATCCATTTAATTATTTATGTGAATGTTCCAGTCCAGGTTTTGTGTGATTCCAGTAGTGTGTCCTGGCTGAAAAACTCACACCAAGGACCCTCAATATGATGACCCCTTGGTGACAGACCAATGTTTTTAATGTATAAAAACATGCATGATCTAATGCTATTTTCAAAATATAAAAACTGAACTTTCAAATTTTTACAATAAATGTCAATCCAAAGCAGTTTTTAGAGAGAATACCGATTTAAAAAACTCCCACATAAAGGTGATTTCTGTACCCATCCTAAAAGATATTTGCATACTAGTTTTTTTTTTGTTGCAAACATGCTGTAAGTATGAGTGAAAAGACATCAGGCAGGATGATCACAGCTAAAGCTACATCTACATCTCCGTAAGTCTGACTAATGAGGGGGAGAGCGAGGGTAGTCGTCCTTTCCTGTGTGACACCTCGGTTACCACACAGTCGCAACACAGGCTTTTGGTGAGAGGAAAGTGGTTGTTATAGCAATAACAGAAGGTTGGAAGGGTAAGCGAGGCGAGTGAATGGTGAGCGTGGATGGAAGATGAGGAGGATTGTTACATAAGACAGAAACAGAGAGTCAGCAAGCGATATCATAGAAACCAAAGCAGCCCACATGACAACAAGGGCAAGCAACGTGTGCTAACAACGACAAGATCACAGCCTCCCCATACGCCTTACACTTCCACACAAATAAATACACCACCACAAACACGCATTTAAAGTGTCCTCTCATTTATGCACATAGAAACATGCATATGAAATGGCCTCAAAAAGTGTTAAAAGTCTTTAAAAAAGACCATATACTGGAAGAACTACAACTAAATGGAAACTGGAAAACACTTTACTATCAAAGACTGAAAACTGAACTTGGAATGACAAACTAAAACTAAAATTGTGCTTGTGTGGTTTCTATGCAATGGTCCATATAAAATACACGGATGCCATTATGCTTAAATGATCATGACCATGGTTGAGAAAACAGATTAATTATATTAAATCACACATTTTTATACTAAACAGTCATTAGGCACTAAATGTAAAGGTCTCTGGTATGACAAATTATATTGATTTAAATATATAATAATATTTACATTGTTTCCTCAAGTGAAGTGAACTTCTACAGACACCTGCTCAGTGTGTAGGCAGCAGTGAACACTAGGTAGGGACCCTTTGAAGTCAGATTCTCCTCAAGTTCACAGAGATGTAGTTCATCACAATAATAAAACAGCCTACATTTGACTTTTTGTAAAACTTTTTTTTTTTTTTAAAGGCTGCTATCTTTAAAATAAATGGCATTTGTTATATGTTGTTATGTGATATATTTGAAATGCTTACACTGACAGACAGCCAGAGAATGGTCCTGGTGACTCTAATAGCTGGTTAAGGCCTGTGCACACTTGACCCCAGTGTGTGTGAGTGTGTAGGTGTGCATATGGAAGGAGTGGCGGGTTATTGACCTCCATTCAGCAGCGTTCTTCTGACTGCCCCCCCTTCACCAGCAGCTCCAGATGGCCTCACATGTTAAAGACCTATTGTCAGCTCTGCTCTCCTATCCAATAGGGATAGAGCATAAATAAACATATCTGAGCGAAAACATATGGGGGGAGCAAACCAGCACTATTCTCATGGCAATTCCTAATTGCGATATAGTGTAAGTTATGTAAGAAAGAAAAATAAAGGTTAAAAAGTTGAAATTGAATTTTATTTTCATATTAATTTATGTAAGAAAGGAAAAATGTTAAAATCTTTGAGCTCTGAATTAAATGTTGATTTTTGTTTATTTATTTAATACTTTGTGGTATATTGTAATTTATATAAGAAAGAGTACATAAAAAACGTTTGAGCTCTGAATTAAAGATTTATTAATAATTTATTAATTAATCTATAAATTATTTATTTTTATTTTATTTTAGAGGTTGCTTTTATCACAGTTACTGTCGACTAAATTTATTAAACAGGACATTTTCAATGAGTAAAAAAGGTGAGCTTTGCTTGCATTGAAATATGATTTGAAAATATTCCTCCTGTGTTTCCTGAGTCTTGAGCTCATTATTGAAATTTAGAACTACAAATGATGCATATTAAATTATGAGTTATTGTATATCTACACTATGGCTTTATCTGCAGACTTTCTGATTGGCTTAAGATCATGTAAGATATGTGGAGCCACTGGAAGGCAAGCCTGCAACCTTTGGCCAAAAAAAGTGTACCGGCTAAAGCTACTGCTCCAGCTTTGTCAGTGCGCAGGGAAGGAGACAAGAGGCCGTTTAAAAAAAGAAAAACGATTATATGAGCCTTCACTACAGTGAATAAACAGCTTTTGTGAAGAAATAGTTTATCATTTAATGAATCGACAGCCTGTTCGCTAATCTTCAACATGGTTTACACTAAACAATAATTTCATTGGGAACTATTTATAGATTTTACTTTGATAAAATTTTTATTTTTTAAGAGTAGGCAATGTCGCGACAGGTAGGACTCATTTACGACATTACCATCACCAGAAAATGTGTAGTAGTATTTAATAACAGGCATTGTGTAATATTGAGTGATATTGTATTTTGTCTAAAAAAAAACAATATTGATGTTCTCTTTCTTTTGCTTTCAGGTTTTACCAATTATAATAAGACCTGAATGACTAAGACTGCCATGCATTATGATGCTGATATAATGCATTTTAATGAATAAAAAGAAAAGGAAAAATTGAATTATAAATATTGTATTATATTGTTGTTTAGTGAAAAATAATAATAATGATAAGTTCTCTCTATGGCTTCAGGGTTTCAACAAATAAATTAATAAACAAATATAAAGATTTTAATAAATAAATGTGTTCTTTCTGTCTTCCAGATTTCAAAAAATAAATTACCAATACATTTTAATGATGACTAGTATCACTGCTATGCATAGCTGTTTTTAATGAACAGATTCAAATCTAATCTTAAATGTGGTTTTATGACCAGTAATTTGCAGCTAACAGAGCAAATCGTGCTATTTTTACCAGTAAAACACATTCCACAGACATTGCAGTCCTGCTGTACGCTTACTAGCGATATAACACCAAATATAGAATATTATTCGCAAGACGAATGCGCTAGAAACTGTGTAACGTAAACTGTAACTGATTGTCATAATTTCTGAACGCTTTCCACTGACGTCACTGCCATAATATGATAGAATGAGGTGCCTCATGTGATCCCAGTTAGCCGTTACGCTTTTTCCAATGGTAAGAGATACAGACTCTCTCATCTCCCAATAATAAGACCATCTCTGAAATCTGTCTAGACCAACAGTACATGTTTAATGATTTACTTTAAAAGGATAATGCTAAAACCATAGACTGTAAAAAGGCTCAAACACAGCGAAACTTATAAAGTATATCTGTAAAGGAAGAGGGAAATAAAAATTTGTTGAATAAGATGTCAACTGAATCATTCAAGAACCTCTGACGGGGTCTAAATGTGATGCAATTCACCAGGAGCTCACTGGGACACTGAGACTGACGAATCTTAATTAACACACATCCGAGAGAGTGATGGATGTCGACATGCTGACGAGCATTTCATTTTCACAGCTCTGGAAAAACACACCATGACCTCACACATCTGCATATCCGCTAAATGTGGAATTAAAATCACATTAGACAAAAAAGGAAGAAAAACAGACTTCGCCACGCTCCTGCGCGGCGCCCACCGTCTCTCGGAAAGATACAGGTGGCTTGTAAGGTTAGCAGCACACGTCTGCAAATGAACTACTTGGAAAACAACAAGCCCTGCATATGTCGGTAAATCTGTCGGGTTGTGCGTTCGGGAAAAGTGAGCGGACCAGTGGCGGCGAGCGGTGTCTCGGGGAGCTGAGAGAAAGGCCAGAAACACTCATCATTAACGGGGATGAGATGCACTCCGGTACCTGCGCCCCATATGCCCCCCCAGCCGGCACGCTTCCCGCACAGATGTTTCCCCGGCAAGGTGTGAGGCTCACAGACATGGGAAAGAGAGAAAAAGTGCGGCAGGCGAAAAAGAACAGTTGTCTAAGAAGTGTACAATAGAGGAGTAATTCTAAATAACAGTTGTTGTTGTTGTTGTTGTCATTTCTTTCTTTTCTTTTTTTTTGAGTGTGAAACGGGTCCTTAGAGAGTAAAGAGTCATGATTGAGAACTACCTGAGGAGAAGTGTCTGTCAGACGGAGCTGGATTCTGGGAAAATGAAAAGGTACACCCAAGCTCTCTGGACACAATATTTACTTACCTTATTTACTTACTTAATTAGGTCTCACTGAACAGTGGATATGTTACTCCACAGTGAAAAAAAGTCTTTTTTTTATTACATTTATTCATTAAATAATGATAACCAATAGACTTTTAGGCAGTGCTGTGGCCTGAAGAATTTCATGTGGTGCAACCAACAAGGGAAAAGAGGAATCACAGAGGGGAATCCTGAAGACTGTGTGTTGAGGTCAAGAAGTCTCTTAAAATATCACATAATTTGACCTTTTAATGACAAGACAAGCTTTGTATAACGTGTTGTTTAACTCTCCGAAAACTAAAAAAAGATGTTTATGAATTACAATTAATGATATTTGTGTCCTTGAAACATCTTACTTTGAAAAAATATTTTTAAAATCAAACATTTGCTGGAAATGCTATAGAGATTGAATCAATACAATCTGTAAATATAAAAGTAAAATGGTGTAGGAATGTCATTCCATGTTGACTTAAAAATCTAAAAACAGAAAGTCAAGTCTGACACAAACACATGCAATTGGACAAACATCTCTCAAGACAATAATACACTGCCGGCTCCTGGTACCTTAAACTGTTTTCTGTTAAACAATAATAAAAGAGTTTCTGCTCTGCATTGGCATAACAAACTCCTACAGATTTGCTGTCTTATTGACCCTAAAGAGGCCGGGAGTCACTCTCACAGCTTAACAGCTTCTTCAGCTAAGCGTGTATGCGCACATAAACACAGGGAGAGAAGAAAACACATGCGCTTGACACACTGACTTCTAGAAAAGCACAGTCCTCTAAGGGAAAGAAATATAATCCAATCAACAGTCAAAGGACATGCAGTGCAGGCAGAGCAGAGCGTCCCAACAGCCACTCGAAAGACTGCGCAAAACTGAGAAGCACAAACACACAGCTGTTCTGAGAGCATTACAATAGTTTCTCTGTCTGTACAAGTGTGTTCTCTCCTGAGAGTCATGCTGCAGTGGCTGGATGCAGAGGTATTTCCACCTTTCCCACCAGTATACCATACCTCCATCACACACACACACACACACACACACACACACACACACACACACACACACACACACACACACACACACACACACACACACACACACACACACACACACACACACACACACACACACACACACACACACACGTTAGGTTTCTGTATCTTTGTGGGGACTCTCTAACATATTATTTTAATACTGTACAAACTGTATATTCTCTTCTCTAACACTACCCCTAAACCTGCCCATCACAGAGACCTTTTTGCATTTTTACATTTTCAAATAAGAATCATTTAGGATGTTTATTAATCCATTTCCCTCATGGGGACCACTGACACAGCTCTGAAGTACTGTGATAAAAGTTTATAGTTAAGATTAAAACACTGATGTGTGCGTGATTAAAATAGAGTAAATCACCTCTTAAAAAGTACCTTGACGATTCAAATAAAGATTGAATTACATTCTTACACCAGTAGGTGGCGACAAGTTAAAACAATATTTGTAATTGAATCATTCATTCAAGAGATTCATTCAAAAACACTGATTCATCCAGTAATGAAACAAGTATTATGAGTTAGTAAATGAATCATTCATTCAAACATTAAAAAAATAATAATAATAATAATAACAACACTAATTCAAATTAATTAATTATTTTTAATTAGCCTGCAGCAATTAATCTTTGGTCTCTAATAAATTATTAATTAGTTATTTTGTTTAGTTGTCTAATCAAGTCAAGTCAAGTCAAGTGTATTTATATAGCGCTTTTCACAATATAAATTGCATCAAAGCAGCTTGACAGTATCAATCAAATAACATAACAATGTTTGTTTCTTAGTGGAAAAAAACATCCACGTTTGGTAGGGCTGATCATGTGATCAATGGTATTAATGCTTGGTTAATTAATTTGAATATCCCCAATTGAGCAAGCCAAAGGCAACAGTGGCAAGGAACCGAAAAACTCCATCAAGTGACCTACTGGTGTCCTAAAACTCCATCAGGTGACTTAATGGAGAGAAAAAAAAAAACCTTGGGAGAACCCAGGCTCAATCGGGGGCCAGTTCTCCTCTGGCGTTTATGAACTAGAGGCCGGATTTACAGTAACTGTAATTTGATAGAGAATTTTGTTTTATTTGATCACTTCGGGGTGGGTACGCGAACCGGAATCACAGCGTTTTATCTGTAGAGTGGGAAAGGGATCCTCCATAGGGAGAGGCTAGTTGGCACTTCAGCACTGCGTTATCATCGGGTCCAGGCAAAGCTCCTAGTCAGATCTGGATACCTCCTGGATCCGGTAGGCTGCGGGAAAACCTCGGGATAAACAAAGACACTAAAATTAGCGTAGATGCCATTCTTCTTATGATGTAACGAGTACATCAGGATTTAAGGGAAGTGTTCCCAGTTCCGGCTGACCTAATCTATGCAGCCTAACATTGAATTATAGAAGTCTATAATGTATTACGTGTATGCTAGGTCAAAGAGATGTGTTTTTAATCTAGCTTTGAACTGACAGAGTGTGTCTGCTTCCCGGACAATGGTAGGAAGACTGTTCCAAAGTTTTGGTGCTAAATAGGAAAAGGATCTACCGCCAGCAGTCGATTTTGATATTCTAGGTATTATCAACTGGCCCGAATTTTGAGATCGCAATAGACGTGAAGGACTATAATGCGTTAAGAGCTCGCTCAAGTACTGCGGAGCTAAACCATTTAGTGCTTTGTAAGTAATCAACGATATTTTAAAATGTATACGATGTTTAATAGGCAGCCAATGCAGTGTTGACAGAACTGGGCTAATATGGTCATATTTCCTGGTTCTAGTAAGAACTCGAGCTGCTGCTTTTTGGACCAGCTGTAGTTTATTTATTAAGCGTGCAGGGCAACCACCCAGTAAAGCATTACAATAATCTAGTCTTGATGTCATGAAAGCATGAACTAATTGTTCCGCATTTGTTAATGAGAGCATATGTCGTAATTTAGAAATATTTTTAAGATGGAAAAATGCGGTTTCACCGATACTAGACACGTGACTTTCAAATGAAACGTTGCTATCAAAGAGCACACCCAGGTTCGTAACCGACGACGAAGACTTAATAGAGCAGCCATCAAGTGTTAGACAGTATTCTAGGTTATTACGTGTGGAAGTTTTTTGTCCAATAATTAGAATCTCTGTTTTTTCAGAGTTTAGTAGTAGGAAATTACTAGTCATCCAATTTTTTATATCAGCTATGCATTCCGTTAATTTTGTGAATTGGTAAGTTTTGTTAGGTTTTGAAGAAATATACAGCTGAGTATCATCGGCATAACAGTGAAAGCTAATTCCATGTTTCCTAATGATATCTCCTAATGGTAGCATGTACAGAGTGAACAGCAGCGGTCCTAGTACTGAGCCTTGTGGTACGCCATACTGAACTTGTGATCGATAAGACATCTCTTCATTTACTGCTACAAACTGATGCTAGTGCAATTTCACTAATGCCAACATAGTTTTCTAGTCTATTTAAAAGAATGTTGTGGTCAATTGTGTCAAATGCAGCACTAAGATCCAGTAACACTAATAGAGAGCTACAACCACGATCGGATGATAAAAGTAAATCATTTGTAACTCTAACGAGAGCTGTCTCAGTACTATGGTGCGGTCTAAATCCTGACTGAAAATCCTCACAGATATCATTTCTTTCAAGAAAGGAACACAGTTGTGAGGATACTGCTTTTTCTAATATCTTTGACAGAAAAGGCAGATTCGAGATCGGCCTGTAATTGACTAATTCTGAAGGATCAAGTTGCGTTTTTTTAACAAGCGGTTTTAACATAGCCAGCTTAAAGGTTTTTGGTACGTATCCTAGAGACAAAGACGAATTAATGATATTAAGAAGAGGATCTATGATCTCTGGAAGCATCTCTTTCAATAGCTTAAATTCATTTAGATGAATTAACGAGTTTGCAGAATTCTTCCTCTCCTATAGCAACAAATGAATACAATTTTTCCTCAGGGAGACTACAATGCACTCCCTGATGCGATACTGTAGTAGACGGTTGCATAGTTATAATTTTGTCCCTGATATTATCAATCTTATAAGTGAAGAAGTTCATAAAGTCATTACTGTGTTGCCCGGAAACTTCTGTGCTTGAAGCTTTCTTTTTCGTTAGTTTAGCCACTGTTTCAAATAAATACCAAGGATTGTGTTTATTTTCTTCTAATAGGGTTGCAAAATAAGCAGATCTAGCAGCTTCTAAAGCCTCTCTGTAAGCAATCGAGCTCTCTTTCCATGAAATCCGAAATACCTCTAGTTTTGTTTTCTTCCAGTTGCGCTCCATTTTTCTGGCTGCTCTCTTAAGGGCCTGAGTGTGCTCGTTGTACCACGGTGTTGGACTATTTTCTTTAACCTTCTTTAAGCGCAACGGAGCAACTGCGTCTAAAATGCTGGAAAAGAGAGAGTTAAAAGTTTCTGTTGCAATATCAAGTTCTTCTAAGCTATCCGGGATGCTGAGATGATGAAACTGATTAGGAAGATTATTGATAAAGCAATCTTTAGTGGCAGAAGTTATAGGTCTAACATATTTATAACACGGAGTCGGCTTTGCAGCCTTTGCTAAATGTAATTTACATGAGACTAGATAATGGTCTGAGATGTCATCGCTCTGCTGCAGAATTTCAACGGCATCAACATCTATTCCATGTGATAATATTAGATCTAGAGTATGATTACGACAATGAGTGGGTCCTGACATGTGTTGTCTAACTCCAATTGAGTTTACAATGTCTTTAAGAGCCAATCCCAATGCATCTTTTTCATTATCTACATGTATATTAAAATCACCAACAATTAGTGCTTTATCGTTAGCCAATACTAATTCTGATAGAAAGTCCGCAAATTCTTTGATAAAATCTTTATGGTGCCCTGGTGGCCTGTATACAGTAGCCAGCAGAAATCTCAAACGTGATTTATCGTTTACACTATATATTTTTACATTAAGCACCAAAACTTCAAAAGAAGTATATTTAAAAATAGATTTGAAAATATTAATATAAATTACAGCAACACCTCCCCCTTTGCGTTTTAGACGAGGTTCATGTTTATAACAGTAATCTTGTGGGGTGGACTCATTTAAAGTAATGTAATCGTTTGGTTTTAGCCAGGTTTCTGTCAAACACAGCACATCTAGATTATAATCTGAAATCATATTATTAACTATGAGCGATTTTGAATTAAGGGATCGAATATTCAGCAACCCAAGCTTTATCATTTGCTCATCTGTATTATATCTGTTTTTTATTTGTTGAACATCAATTAATTTTTTTACCTGACGTTTTTTTCAATTTCCAAATTCGGGGAACAGACACAGTCTCTATATGATGATATCTAGGTGAAAGAGGCTCTATGTGATGGGATTTATCTGACCTTGGTGACGCGAGGCCGCTAGCAGACGGTCAGTTTAGCCAGTCTGTCTGCTTCCTGACCTGAGCCCCAGATTGTCATGTTTAAGCTCTAAGACTATGTGTCATATTACTAGAAAGAAAAGCAGCACCATCCCAGGAGGGATGAACACCATCTCTTTTCAACAGGTCAGGCTTGATAATACCTAGAATATCAAAATCGACTGCTGGCGGTAGATCCTTTTCCTATTTAGCACCAAAACTTTGGAACAGTCTTCCTACCATTGTCCGGGAAGCAGACACACTCTGTCAGTTCAAAGCTAGACTAAAAACACATCTCTTTGACCTAGCATACACATAATATATTATAGTCTTCTATAATTCAATGTTAGGCTGCATAGATTAGGTCAGCCGGAACTGGGAACACTTCCCTTAAATCCTGATGTACTCGTTACATCATCATAAGAAGAATGGCAGCTACGCTAATTTTAGTGTCTTTGTTTATCCGGAGGTTTTCCCGCAGCCTACCGGATCCAGGCCGTATCCAGATCTGACTAGGAGCTTTGCCTGGACCCGATGACAACGCAGTGCTGAAGTGCCAACTAGCTCTCCCTATGGAGGATCCCTTTCCCACTCTACAGATAAAACATTGTGATTCCGGTTCGCATACCCACCCCGAAGTGATAAAATAAAACAAAATTCTGTATCAAATTACAGTTACTGTAAATCCGGCCTCTAGTTCATAAACGCCAGAGGAGAACTGGCCCCCGACTGAGCCTGGGTTCTCCCAAAGTTTTTTTTTCTCCAGTAGGTCACCTGATGGAGTTTTAGGACACCAGTAGGTCACTTGATGGAGTTTTTCGGTTCCTTGCCACTGTTGCCTTTGGCTTGCTCAGTTGGGGATATTCAAATTAATTAACCAAGCATTAATACCATTGATCAGCCCTACCAAACGTGGATGTTTTTTCACTAAGAAACAAACATTGTTATGTTATTTGATTGATATTGTGAAGCTGCTTTGATGCAATTTATATTGTGAAAAGCGCTATATAAATACACTTGACTTGACTTGACTTGATTAGACAACTAAACAAAATAACTAATTAATAATTTATTAGAGACCAAAGATTAATTGCTGCAGGCTAATTAAAAATAATTAATTAATTTGAATTAGTGTTGTTATTATTATTATTATTATTATTATTATTATTATTATTTTAATGTTTGAATGAATGATTCATTTACTAACTCATAATACTTGTTTTATTACTGGATGAATCAGTGTTTTTGAATGAATCTCTTGAATGAATGATTCAAACTTTTCCAATTGTCTATGAATTCTATATTATTCAACGGACACCACTTAGACAACCAACCATTGAGTGAGGCCAATCTGCGAACTATCTCATCACTCCTGCGAACAGGAAGGGGGCCAGAGCAAATTACAGTGCCTGACATCGTACTTGCAAGTTTACACACCTCTTTAATATTAATTTTGGTGATCTCCGACTGGCAGAGTCGAACATCATTAGTGCCGACATGAATAACGATCTTAGAGAATTTACGATTAGCATAAACGATTAGCATTGTGATCGAATCCCCAATTACCAGGGCACAATCAACAGAATTCTCAGTGGGTGTTTCACTGAGTGGGGCAAATCGATGTTATGGTAATCGGAACGGAAGAGTGGTTTTTTAATCCGCGACTAGAGCGATCTCTACGGTCACCCATCTGCCCTGCTGCGTGGGCTCTACTTCAGCCGGAACCGAATCATGTACAGAGTTCACTATGCTAGGCGCATCCAAAATAGTATCTAAAGCTCTAGTACTATCCTTACTATCCTCAATTAAAGTTTGGATGCGTGTCTCTAGCTCTGAAATCTTCTCTGTCAGCCTGACTGTCTCCTTGCATTTATCACAAATAAATCCTATATTGCCATCGGAGAAGGCTATACTAAACATATGACATGTGACACAGGTGACAATAACAGGACAAGACATTACTCACCGTTTGTGTTGACTGATTCTTACTTACCTGGGCTTTTATGAACTCAAAGGCGCGGGCGCGCGAGAGAAAATAAATAATAAATAAATGAGCGCGCGTGGCGTGTAAACACTAGCGTGCAGTGCTAACAATAACGGAAGCTAGCGATGTAAGGTTAATCTGAGATGGTGGGTAAACTGTATTTAGTAATATAAACAACTAGGAATGATAGTAAATGATGGTTCAAAACAGAAAGAAATACGAAGCTAATACGAGGCGTAGAGCTTACAGCCTCGACGCAAACAAACTCACAGCAGGCAAGAAGGCAGACAGGAGCAATCGATTCAAGTCTAATCAGAATTGTGGGACAATCGTGATCTCTATTTCTCTTATTCTTATTAATTCTTAATATATCCAGAATCATACAGCTATACTACTAATTATAAGTCACTTTGCAACTGTAAGTCAATTACCAGTCATTTGACTATGGTAATATATGCCAAGTTCTAAGAGAGGTAATGACATGACACGCATTGGACGGCAATTTATGGACAGTATTTTCAGTTAGCATGGTTAGCATATGAGCTTAGCATAGCCTAAAGGCACATTCAGAACAAGAAGTTGGGGTGGACGCTAATAAAGTTACTGTTATCTTTAGTTTAAAACTAACTAAAGTTGCTGTCACATTTACCACTGTTCAGTGAATTTTCATGACACTATCCAGTAATTTCAATAGAAATTTAGATAGATTATATAGATAATAGATTATAGACAATAGGAAAGATTTCAGGTTCAAGTGGGTCATTTGAATTCACCGCGTTGACCAAAAGAAAGCTGTTTGATAAGAAAGTGACTTGTGTTACAATCCTACATCTTGTGACTACAAACAGTGTATATTTTAATGTTTGCTGCTTCAGTTCTGCTACATCTTGCCTAAACACAAATTTTACAAAATAAAAAAATAAAAAAAATATAATATAAAATAAGAGCAAAGTCGAAAATACGTATGATAAAATGGATACAGTAAAGGCTGTTGACTGAGTTAAACTTGTATGGAACCCAAAACATTCCTTTAATATCTGTCTGTTAGCGATTAGCGATTAGCATGAATTCTCAAAACGATCCATTGTGACTGAGACTCACAAACACTTGTGTCGGATGTGAGGTGTGTGTGAGAGAGAGATGAGCATATGAGGGTGTGTCAGGGTCAGTATGGACCTTATGAAGGGAAAAACACTGGCAATGTCATGCAGTCAGGCCCACACAGATACACGTGGTCGCCAAAAGTATATATCTGGACACTTAAAGGGTTAGTTATGGAGTGAAAACAGTCTCAAAAACTTCCACAAATGCACACGAGAGATCCATATGCGCGCGCACCCATCCACAAATGCACGCGAGAGATCCGCATGTGTGCGCACACATCCACAAATGCACGCGAGAGATCCGCATGCGCGCGCACCCATCCACAAATGCACGCGAGAGATCCCCATGCGCGCGCACCCATCCACAAATGCACGCGAGAGATCCGCATGTGCGCGCACCCATCCACAAATGCACGTGAGAGATCCACAAACGCAAATCAATCCACAAATGCACACCATGATCCACACACGCAAACCGATCCACAGATGCACGCGAGAGATCCACACATGCAAATCAATCCACAAATGCACGTGACAGATCAACACACACACAAAGCAATCCACAGATGCACGCGAGAGATCCACACACACACACAAACACGCAAATCAATCCACAAATGCACACCATGAGATCCACACACGCAAATCAATCCACAGATGCAAGGGAGAGATCCACACACGCAAATCAATCCACAAATGCATGCGACAGATCCACACACACACATAGCAATCCACAGATGCACGCAAGAGATCCACACACACACACACACACACACACACACACACACACACACACACACACACACACACACAGCGATCCACGAATCCACGCGAGAGATCCATACACACAGCAATCATGCACAATTGTCCTTACTTACATTACTTTGCTCACAATCCACAAATGCTTTATCTTTACCTGTAATTTCATGCACAGCGAATCACATGACTTTTGAGACTGTTGTTCCGCGGCCTTGATTCACAAATGCACACAAGCCTATCTGTCCACAAGCCTATCTGTCCACATTACCTGCAAGGATGCGATATGGTGTCTTCCTCTAGAGGGCGCAAACCGGCCTTTGAGCCGAGTCTTTCAAAGGGCTGGATTCATTTCGTTTTCTGATTTGCGAGACAACTGAAGACTAAACATTTTTCACTAAATATCATATACATAAATGCAAATATAGAGTAAAACCAAACCAAACCTGTAAGAGTTTTTTTCGTCAGCTGAACACAAATGAAGAAATTTTGAAGAATGTCAGAAACCAAACAGTTGACAGTAGCCATTGACTTTTTTTTCTACTATGGAGTTCAATGGGTTCTGTTAACAGTCTGGTTTCGGACATTCTTCAAAATATCTTTTCATTTGTGTTCATCTTAAGAAAGAAACTCATATAGTATAGGTTTAAAACAACTTGAGGGTGAGTAAATGATGTCAGGAGGATTTTCATTTTTGGGTGAACAATGCCTTTTTTCACCCAAATCGGTTTACCTCAATTTAAAGTTGTTTTCATGTTGTGGTTGCTTTGTAATAAACATTGCCTTGAATTGAGTATATCATTCAGTCTCATTATTTAGTTGGTTGAAATAATATTATATAATAATATCAGATAATAATATCATAATTACAATAATATAAAGAAAAGAAAACGTAGTACAGCCTAGTAGTTGGCTAACAGTAACAGAAATTATTTAAAGACTTTAAAGTTGTCCTGTTATCCGAATGGTTTTCTTAATAGGTTATATATTCTGATTATACGTTGAAAAATAAAAAAGAGGTTTGGTTTTACAATATATTTGCATTTATGTATATGATATTTAGTGAAAAATGTTTAGACTTGAAATGTTTAGATGTGAATAAAAGCCTAAATTAAATCTGTTCATCATATTAAGTGTTCGAGTCTCTTCAGAAAATTTGGACTAAACAGCTCAATTCATATGCCTTTGCATTAGATTTAAACTAAAAAGTGGCCTCTGCAAATATATATATATATATATATATATATATATATGTTTACT
The DNA here is from genome assembly GCA_030578275.1 of Meda fulgida. Lineage (NCBI taxonomy): Eukaryota > Metazoa > Chordata > Actinopteri > Cypriniformes > Leuciscidae > Meda > Meda fulgida. The sequence continues at coordinate 4,899,853 of CM060623.1, forward strand.
GTATATTTAAATTTAATTAAAATGATCATCATGTTAATATTTGAAGAATTTCTTAACAGCTTAAGTAATAAATAGTAAATTTATCTTGTATGTTTAAATAATTTTACTGGGAATGTAGATTGTTTAAAGTGCCCCTATTATGGCATTTTAAAGTTTCCTAATGTTGTTTTGGAGTCTCCTACAACAGGTTTACATGCATCAAAGGTAATAAAAAAAAACTGTTTAATAATACATTATTAGATCACCACATTTCAGTGATTCTCAAACGACTCGTCAGATGAATCAATCTCTCTAAATAGGCAAGGGGGTAATTCATCAGCCGGAAACTGAAGCCTCCCTGGGAGCCGCCATTGTAGCAGAACTTCACCTGCTGTTAGCATTCCATTGACTCCCATTCATTTTGGCGTCAGTTTGACAGTGAATAACTTTACATCTGAGGCGTCCAAAGACTCCATTTGTCCATTATTTATTTCTAAAGAAACACGACAATTTATAAAAGGCTCCATTACCTTGTATCTTATATTATGGCCCCGTACAAGCAGTTTTTGTAAAAATAGGCTAGCGATTGCGCCATAACCACGCGACTTTCTGTTGCACAGTCGAGAAATTATCGTATCACAGGCAAGCTCACAGGCAATCGGGGGGGGGGGGGGGGGGGGGACATAGAGGCATAAAGTCCGATAAAGTCAAGGGAGAAGCCCATAGAGAGTCATAAAGTTGCTCCTGCTGCTAGCTCATGGACAGCTGATACTCACGCTCTCCGTCTCTGTGAGATTCGGAAGGGAATTATTCAGATTTCACTCGGCACAGCTACTAGAAGACATACAGGTTGCTCACGTGACAGGCTCAGTTTTAACGGGCTTCAATTTTTTCCGTTGAAATCAATGGGGTCCCTGTGTCCATTTCTTTAACTGTCTATGTAAATAGGCCTATTTCACAAAATGGCGACCGAGACCGGAAGTAGGGTAGCGATACTTCCGGTCACGCCACCGCCCGCAACGATCACCATTCATTCTCAAAATGAACTGTGAACAGCTTGTTTTCTCTCTCAGTCATTCATATATCTGACAAAAGTAAGAATGGCAGATGTTGTCCGTTTTGTTGATAGTTTTCAGGGAGCTGTGAAAAGATCGAAATTGGATCGAAAAGGTTACAAATTCTTGATGTTTGCTTACATAAAAAAAAAAGTACCATTCATTTAAATGGCATGACACTTGATGACTAAGCTCACATTTACTATATCTAAACAAAATAAGTAAATAAATAAATTGAAATGATGTCTGATTGCAGGCTATGAATGAAATCTAGTGGCTTTTGTAAAAATTTCATGTCATTAAGTGTTAGTTTGTCCAGGAGATTGCAGCAATCTTACACTAGATTATGGCTCATTTTTCATGTTACCACATGAATGAAACTAAGAATTGTACATCTTTACAGTGATTTTGACCTAACGCTGCTAGTAGGTCTAATAATGAAATTAAGGCAAATGGTTAGACTAAAAACATGAATTAAGTGAGTGATAGTAAAATGTTATTTTGTAACATCATGATTTTTTTAAAACATGTAATGTCTAGGATCCCCTTATGAAAAGAAAATGTATTTCCCTATATATGAATGATCAATATTAAATGGTTTAACAGTATATTTGAAAATATACAGAATAATATATGGTGTTAATATATTACAGTATATTGAATAATACATAAGAAATTTTCATACTTAAAAATGTGAGACAATATATTTATTAATATATAATGTATGTAATTTTATATTCAATAATACACTTCATAATATATACAGGGATTAGAGTTCTCCGTCGCGACGAGAGTCTACGACGGATTTCCATCAATATCAGGGTTCCCACCTGTCCTTATGTCTTAAATTCACTTTTCATAATTTTAAGGCCATATATATGCTTAAATTTTTCAAATAGTGTAATAAATGTCTTAGTTTTAGTTTGAATGGGTCTTAAATTAAGGAAGGAACGAAGTGTTCACCCTGCTTAGGGGATGTGAACAAAACCTGGAGTGGAGCGAAAGCACGTTCCTCTCTGCACTCTAAGCGTTCTGTTATCATTCCGGGGTTTCCAGTCCCACTCACGCGAAAAACTGCTCCGTGTTCACTCAACAAGTTATTCTAATATGTTTATTTTTTTATATCATAAACGTCTGAATTTATAATACTATATGTAACGGTTTGGAAAGTATTCTACACATTTAATAAATGTTCCAGCTGCTCTTGCTTGCACAAGTAAACAGCAGGCCTGGCAAAGCGCACCCAGATAAAAAGAAAAAAAGGGAAAGAAAGTTACAGAATACAACTTCTACAAACAATTTTAATTGCCAACAGTTGATAATAATAAATAAAAGTGCATGACGTGCAAATCAGATAACAATCAAGTGCAATATAAACATGTTTTGTCAAGGCATCAGTCCCGAATCGGCATCAACACCCCATTTCAACATCTGCTTCCTCCTTCACACGTCTTTTTGCCGTCTGTGTCTGGCGTGATTTAACTTTCCCCAGTTGTTCCATGAAAACCCGCAAAACACGGAAAGCTGTGAAGTGATAAATAGGGTTGTTTCTTCTTTGGGTTGAAACATAAAAAGGTACGCAACAGGACTAACCGTTTTTAGTCTTCGCATTTGTCCTCCGACTGCAACTGCTAGCGCTTTCACCGGAAAAGAGTTTACCCTATTTCCGGTCTCGGTGGCCACTTTTGTGAAATAGGCCTATCCCTCCTTTCCGCGAGCTACTCTGCTCTGATTGACCAGACAGCTCACTCTGTTGTGATTGGTCTGGTACAGCGTGCACATAACGTCAGTTCTGATAGTCCTGAGGCTTCCTACACTGTAAACTAAACACAGTAACGAACAATGACATTGATTTTACCATATCAATACGAGCGTGAGTCCGATGATGAAACATTGGAAGAATTCATTCAACCCGAACCTCCATCGCAAGGACGACTCGAGCAGGATGTTTCTCAGTGATACACTACTCAGTTTGAGGTACATTATGAGATGTTGCAACTGTAATTCCTCACAATAAGCATTAACAAGTGCATGTTCATCAACAAACCGATTATTTTACTTGTACTTATTTATTTACCACGTATTTTTCTAATTTATTGCGGTGAACATGTGGAAACTGTATCAATAACAGTGCATACATTAGCCGAGCTCTAGCCTGAATGACTGATGTAACATAAACGTTGGTAAAACAAATCTTTCTCCATTCTTAATCTTTCCTCAAAGTAGTGAGAATGACAGACAATCTCCATTAATAGACACGGTTTTAGGTAATAGTGGCCCACAGCTGATTAACAGTAATAATGTGAGTTAGCCAGTTAGCAGGAGACCTACACAATATAAAACTCAAAACTAAGTATTTTGAACACCATCTTTCAGGAGCAAGCGGTTTGAGAATCCTGGATTGAACTCTGAGATTTGAGAAGTCGTCAGTAAAATAAAGGGAACACAGCAAAAGTTTAGGATTATACTGCTGTGGTATCGTGGTAAAGATGAATTTTAACCACTGATTCTTCACATGCTCGTCCTTGAGCAGTGAAAACAAAACGTCTCGGTTACTAATGTAACCCTCGTTCCCTGAAGGAGGGAACGGGAGATGTGACGTCGGCGTGGCGACGTAATGGGATCACTTCAGGGAGCCCTATCAACTTCGAGTATCTACAGAACAAGCCAATGAACGTTGGCGTGCGTGAAAGCGTCACGCACCCCCGCCCCGCAGCGCGGGTATAAACAGGAAGCGGGCGCACGCACTCATTGTTTTTCGCTGAGGAGCCGAGATTGCCGTACGAGCCGTACAGCGATGGTCAGCAACCGTGGCGACGGGGCATCACGTCTCCCGTTCCCTCCTTCAGGGAACGAGGGTTACATTAGTAACCGAGACGTTCCCCTTCAGTGGGCTCTCAACCCGGGCGGGCAAGGCACGCCTTGGGCTTCGTAAGCCAAGGCGATGGCATTCACTATCCAGTGGGCCATCCTCTGCTTGGAGACAGCCTTCCCCTTCTGCTGGCCTCCGTAACAGACGAAGAGCTGATTTGAGGTCCTGAGGCTTTGCGTTCTGTCCATGTACAGGCGCAGAGCGCGGACGGGACAGAGAAAAGCCAGGGCTGGGTCTGCCTCCTCCGAAGGCAGCGCTTGCAGTTTCACCACCTGGTCCCGGAAGGGAGTGGTGGGAACCTTGGGCACGTATCCGGGCCGGGGTCTCAGGATCAAGTGAGAGTTAGCGGGGCCGAATTCCAGGCACGATTCGTCGACCGAAAATGTATGCAGATCCCCTACCCTCTTGATGGAGGCCAATGCAACCAGGAGTACTGTTTTACAGGACAGAATTTTTAACTCTGCTGACTGTAAAGGCTCAAAGGGTGGTCTCTGAAGTGCCGAAAGGACCAGAGACAAATCCCAAAAGAGGGTATAGCGAGAGGAACCTGGAACCCCGGGAACCCCCTCTGGAACCTGACGATCAGGTCGTGCTTTCCCAGCGACTTACCTTCAACTGCATCGTGATGTGCGGCGATAGCGGCAACATACACTTTTAGGGTGGAGGGAGACAGCCTTCGCTCCAACCCATCTTGCAGGAAGGAAAGCATGGCTCTGACCGAGCAAGATCGGGGGTTCTCCTCATGAGAAGAACACCAATCAACGAACAGGTTCCACTTCAACGCATAGAGGTGCCTCGTAGAGGGGGCTCTAGCGGAAGTGATGGTGTCAACTACCGCTTGGGGTAGGTCACCTAGAACCTCTGCGTCCCGTCCAGGGACCAGACATGGAGTTTCCAGGTCTGGACGCGGGTGCCACAAGGTGCCCCGTCTCTGAGAGAGCAGGTCCTCTCTCAGAGGAATGGGCCACGGAGAGGCTGTCGCGAGGAGCACCAGTTCCGGGAACCAGGTCCGGTTGGGCCATTACGGCGCAACTAACAAGATCTGCTCCTCGTCCTCCCTGACTTTGCACAAGGTCTGTGCAAGAAGGCTCACTGGGGGAAACGCATACTTGCGTAGACCTGGGGGCCAGAGCATCCATGCCAAGGGTCCCCTCGGTCAGGGAAAAGAACAACTGGCAGTGAGACGCGTCCGGGGCGGCAAACAGATCTACCTGTGCGGTCCCGAAGCGCCTGAAAATCAGCTGGACCACCTGGGGATGGAGTCGTCGGCTGCACGGTTGAGCAGGCCCGGAATATAAATGGCACGAAGCGACCTCAGATTCTGACTCAAAAGGAGGAGATGGCGGAAGAGTTGTGACATGCGGCGGGAGCGTAGACCACCCTGACGGTTGATGTACGCAACGTCGCAGTGCTGTCCGTACGAACCAGTACATGCTTGCCTAGTAACGGCGTTTTGAAGCGGCCCATCGCAAGATGAACTGCTAACAACTCGAGGCAGTTGATGTGCCAATGCAGTTGAGGCCCCGTCCACAGACCTGAAGCTGCATGCCTGCATACCAAGATCCTCTGCCCGGCGTTGAGTTTGCTCTTTTCCCAGTTGACCCGAAGCCCTAGGTGGCTGAGGTGACTGAGCACCATGTCCCTGTGTTCGCACAACTGCTCTCTCGACTGGGCAAGGATAAGCCAGTCGTCAAGGTAGTTGAGAATGCGAACACCACGCTCGCACATGGGAGCAATGGCCGCCTCCGCGACTTTCGTGAAGACACGGGCGACAGGGCCAGCCCGAAGGGTAAGACTTTGTACTCATATGCACGCCCCTCGAACGCAAAGCGAAGAAATGGTTTGTGTCGAGGGTACGCGTCCTTCAGGTCGATCGCTGCAAACCAATCTTGAGAACGGATGCATTTGAAAATGCGTTTCTGCATAAGCATCATGAACGGCAGCCTGTGAAGGGACCGGTTCAGGACACGGAGGTCCAAGATTGGCCGTAACCCACCGCCTTTCTTGGGTACAATGAAGTACGGGCTGTAGAAGGATCGCGTCCTTCACCAGTAGGACTGTGATCTCTGCCCTGAGCACAGGGGCACTGTCCGCCAGAACACAGGTGAACTGAATGCCCCTGAAGCGCGGGGGCCACCGGGGGATCTGAATCGCATAGCTGAGTCTGACAGTACAGATGAGCCAGCGGGACAGGCTGGGAAGTGCTAGCCAGGCTCCCAGACACCGCACAAGCGGGACCAACAGGACCACAGATGTACCCGGGGTGGGGCAGCGCGGCGGAATGCAGGGACTCGACTCGGACGGCATAGCGGCCCGAAGTGGGGTCTGGGTGTGTGGTGCGACACATACCCGCTTCTGTCGAACGGCAGGGTGAGTGTGCGGAGGCATTACTGCGTCCGGGACACAGCCACTGCTACTCGCTGGCGATAGAAGAGGGGCCTGAGGGTGACAAGGCATTGCGTCGTCGACCGCCAGCGCGCCCTCTTGGGACCTAGAGGTTTCAGAAATTGCTCTTTTATTGAAATTGTGGATACCACTGGGGGCCAGTGGCGGAACAGAAACAAAAGGAAACAAAAGATTCTGCGCCCGGCCCTCCACCGGGGGAAGGAGCGGCACGTTCACCATCTCCTGAAGAGCAACTTGATCCACCTCTGGGTCGCCCGTCTCAGGGACTTTTGCACCCCCGCTTGCCACCTGGCTTGGCAGCGACCTGGACGGGCGTGGTCGGCTTCCTGCGGCTTGCTCCACGCTGAGGCCTAGACGAAGGCTGCTGCTGAGGCTTCGCGGGAGCGGAGGACGCCGAAGGAGGCCGACCTCGACGACGAGTAAACGGAGGGACTGCAGCCGGCGGACGGGTGGGAGCAGCAGCGGTCCGCCGGGGCAGGATGTGTCGGATGGCCTCCGTCTGCTTCTGGGCGGCCAAGAACTGTTGGGCAAAGCTCTCGACCGCGTCGCCGAATAACCCAACCTGGGAGAGAGGGGCATCCAGGAACCGATACTTGTCAGTGTCCCTCATGTCAGCCAGGTTGAGCCACCAGGGTGGACCACCAGGGTGGACATCGCCTGACCAACGGAACATGCGGTTTCTTTCGTCGCCCGGAGGGCAAGGTCAGTTGCCACACGGAGCTCCCGGAGGAGCTCTGGGCCAGAACCACCCTCGTTCATGTCCATGAGCGCCTGGGCCTGATGGACCTGCAGAAGCACCATGGCATGGCATCGACGTCACGTCGAACGTGAGCGACTGAAGGGGAACTGGCTTTACCTTCACATTGTAGAGCACAGCGTCTTCTCGATATGATGCTGTCCAGCATCCACAGAAATCAGCTGCTGGTTTGAAGTTCATGTTTCCCTGGTGTCTGCGAGCGCAATAAGCGGACGGCAGATATGCTAATGTTTCATCTTGACGTCACAACGAAATGGATTTAACGTGCACTTTCAGATTTTAAACTTTGCAGTATGTTTTCATCCACTAAGAGCTATTGTACACACTACATGAAGGGTCATTTTCAAAAATCTATAATGGGGCACTTTAAGAAAATGCAATGGAAGAGAACTTAATCCATGAAATCAATTCAAGCGTTTTTCAACTCCTGTGCAAGATTACAGTTAATAATTATTTGATTCACCAGCAGCTCTAGGGTGATGCGATATTGCAATCTGTGGGGGTGGACTATTAGGGTGAAAAGTAAATAAGGATTTTTCACCTAGCACTTAATTTACATAAGCAAACTACTCTCTATTGCTAATGACTCTACCTTTTGTTTCTGTCAGCAGAGCAAACAAAAACATCCGTTTATATGTGCAGAGAAAGAGAGAGCGAGAGAAAGAGATACTGAAATCAGACAGAGCAAGACATAGGAGCGCTGTGATCTGGAGGAAAAGTCAGTTTGAGGCAGAACAAGCTGTTCGGGGATTGTTTTTTGGTAGTATTCCATGAGCAGGAGGGAATTGAGAGACAGAATGGGTCATGCGGGCTGAGTGCTGAGCTACAGGAGCAATTCAGATCCCCATTCCCCTCTTCCATCACCATCTGCTCCAACAGAATTAATAACTTCATTACCAATTCAATCTGCATCAGCTTCCTTAAATGTGAAATCAACAGGCGTCCACTGTGTAAATAGCCTATAGTAGATCTTTTCACTCTTCCAACGATACTGTGGTTATCATAGTTCAGCTATTACTGTTGCTTGCTGAGTGGTTGCTTAACCAAAAAAACTCTACTGTAAAAATTGAAGACTATAAAAATGCTATAAAGACTTGTTAGGTAAAGACTTTTTAATTAGTTAACGGTAAGTTTCCCTTACTCTATACAGTGACAAACTATAACAAATCTAATGGAATACATATAGTTTGACATTAAAATACTTTAAAATGTACAGTTTTTGAGTATCTTATAATTTACAGTGAAAAACATTTCCAGAATTTTCTGTGACAGCTCACTTTTGATGGTTTTTCATTGAAATAACTGTTTATTGTTTTTTTTTCTTATCAGATATGTAAATTAGGCTTTTATGTTACACCTTGTGTTGCACATTCTTTATATTGATATTTACCTCAACTGATGAACTCTGATTAACCATGTGGCTTTCTCTTTACCACCTGTTTTAAGGTGTTTGTCAGTGTATATTATAAAGATAAAAAGGCGATTTCAGTATTTTGGTCCAGTATATTTCAATCTGTAAAAATAAAAATGCTCTGGCAACCACAGCTGCAGAAAAGTAACTTTTTTCAGTTTAAATATGACTCAGGTTCCTCTAATAACGTGTTTGCCCACTGTATTGTCTGCCAGGATAAAATCGTAACACCTTGTCCCAACCATTTGCAACACGATAAGTTCCAGTGACAAGCAATTTGTCTGTCCACACAAGACGAGACAAAATCAATCACAAATCACAGCCAATCAGAAGAGTGTGTGTGGGCGGAGCTCTGTGCAAGTGCACTGCTCTCTTGCACTCACAAGCATATATCTGTCACAGCTGGTCAGGATAAAAACTTTGGTTAACTTGGAGAAGACTTTTTATGTCGCATCTGGTTAGGACTTTTTGCAAGTCTGACTGTTCAGAAAAGTAATAGTCATGTCTCTGCATGATTCGAGCTATCATTCATACCAATACTAGAGCTATAGCATTAGAGAAGCTTTCTGTAACAAGCTAATAACTGTACACACTGAGAGACTTCGAAAAGACCAAAATGAACAAAATGCATGATAAAGTCAAAAGCTACGAGAAATGTAATCATGATCTAGTACACAAAGTGACAATCCAAAGCCTTGAGTCAATCATGCCAGACAAGAGCTCTCATGGAAGTCCCAGAGAACGGGTAACAGGATCTTGAGAGGCATGAATGGTTGGTTGGAGAAAAGCAGGACTGGTCAGGACTGAGCCAGGAACAGTTCAAGTGCCCGAGTGGAGAACGGTTGCATGGTAACTGTTGGCTGAAGAGCCGAAGAGCATAAGATGATGTGTTACTGAGGGAGATATGTTCAGCGCAATGACACAAATGTGTGGAGTGAGCTCTCTGGTTTGCGACGAGTGCCAGAAATCTCGACTGACTGCGAGTGGCGAGTTGGCAGCGGTACGAGAGGAAGGGTCCATCTGCACACATGCTGTCAAACAGAGGAAATGACAAACTAAATATGGTTCCAATAAAGTGTTAGAAATACCTCCTTCAGACAGACAAAGGTCGAGGCAAAACTTGTACGAGCGTTGATGACAAAATCACTGATTAACAAGGGACTGTATAAGACATTACATTCCAGAGAATGCATAGATCATTTTATGTTAGGCAGAGGAGGTCAATGAATCGATGAATGAGCGAGATTTTGAATGAGATGGTGCTTGTCCATGCAAAAGTGTTAGGGCATATCTATGTGATTGATAAGATCTGAGAGGTTTTGTATACATTACATTGCTCTTTCAATGCAAGTCCAGAGGATTTTTTTTTTGCCCATTTTATCGTCCGACAGGCAGAAATGAAGGTGCGATTACATTAATGGAACATTTGGCTAAATTTCATGGGCAAAAAAGCTCCATAGCCTATTGTCAATAGTGTAGCAATGCATGAAATGCACTTTAAAGCCAAGCAGCTTTCTGTCAGTCAGTACAGCAAATTTACGTTACCAACTTGAACACAAAAGCAAAATCTGCCTGGGGAACTTTTTTGCCCTCACACAAAACTCAAATGGATTGATTACATGGATTCCTAGTAAAAAGACTTTATTTTGACTGTGGAACTTTGCTGAGCCACAATTCATGTGGTCATGGTTCAAGTCATGTCCGTTATGATGTGTATGACCCAGTTGAAAATTTTAAAAATTGATTCATTTTTTTTAAACTTTGAAATGTATTTGCTGGGATTTGTATTGATGGGTTTTCCTTGCTTCAGTGTTATTATACATCGAATATAGTTCTGAGTAGTATTACGGTAATTAACAACATGTACTTACTATAGGGTTAGGGTTCGTAACATGGGTTGGTTTAGGGTTAGTTGCATGTAATTATGCATATAATTTATTGTTAATACTACAGTAAGTATGTAATGTGTAATAATGACATAAAATAGAGTGTTAACGTAGATGTTGTGGTGTCTCGTAAATATGCATGCCGGTGGAATCTTATCGTGCCATGTTTTGTTTAATCATCTGATTAATCCGGGGTTCAGGAAGTGAACACTTAAAACCAGGAAGCACTGAATTAAGGTTCTGAATGTGAAGCATATTCCAAGAAATGTGATTGTCTACTCATGTTGTAATGAAGTTTAATTTGAGGCATTTCAGTAGTTGATAAGCAAAACTGTTAACTGAGCTAATTTTTTGTAGCTAATAAATGTAAACGGTGCTATTTTTATGTAAACAGAAAAAGTTTTAATATACATATATAGGTAAATTACACACAGAAGTTCATTAGGTGAGAATTTATTTTTTTTTGCTTTTAATGCGCCTTCATTTTTAGTTTCTCATAAAAACTAAGAGAGCTGTGATGTTTAGACATCCCATGAGTCAAACCCAGGTTAGCATGGGAACTGAAACTGAGATAAAATGTGTTTTCTGATATGAGTTGGGATACAAGAGTGAAAATGAAAAAAAAAAATTGCTCTCCTATCGTGTTTGCATGCAATACACAAAAGACATTACGTTTGCTTGTATGGGGGAGTAACAAGCCAAATCAGGGTTGTAATTTAATTTCTAAAAAAAGGAATTACAGGGTATATTTCTAAATAAGGTGTTGGAATGAGAGGGGAATTGTTCATTTGTGTGGCACCTGCTTCAGTCTGAAGCCCAGGAGTATTCCAGGACAGATAATTCCACACATTCACACGGGATGTTATTATAACTTCAGCGAGGTCAGAGGAAGTCATCGCGGCAATTACTCACCTCCCACCAGCCTCATTAAACCTCTGACCAACCACGGCTCCTCATCATACACACAGCACAACGAGACAGCCAATCAGGGAGCAGACAGGCGGCATGCCGCCGCCCACACAGTGACAGGATATTGAGAGGTTGTCTGTCTGAGCACCTGAAATACATTTGTTTATTCACAATGTGTCGCCTGGCCAGACGGGGAGGAGGCTCGTCTCTGAGAGAGAGAATAGCCGGAGAGGAGGGCAGGGCTGAGCTAGCGGAGAACACGGCCTCGCTTTCAGGGACTATGATCATGTGCTGCTTTTAGCAAATGTATTTGTATCGAGATTTACGAGTAAAACGCCTGCAAACAGCGTGATGCTTTTTGTAGTCGCAGGATTGTCCTAAGTGGTATTTTATAGATGTCTTGTCACAAAACCATTATGAAATGATAGAATTAAAAGGACGGTTCACCCAAAAAATGAGAATTCTGTCATCATTTGCACACCGTTATTTCTTTTTAAACTTGTATGGCTTTTTTCTTCTTTGCAGCGAAAGGCAGAATGTGCAACCTGCTCTTTTCCATACAATGAGCATGAATGAGGAATGGGCTCATTCAAGCTTCCATAATGACAAAAAAGAATAAAATAGTAGTTGTTAGAGCTAAAATACATCTGATTTGTGTGATTTTTATATCGCATTTGGCACTCCAAATCATTGTTATTGTTAACTAAAATTACTTCAATAGTTGTTGTTAATTGAAATAAAGCAGAAAATGAAATTAAACATAAATATTAGTTGAACACCTTGAAGTTAAATTGGTTAAGTTGAAGTACTAAGTTGAAGAAAGTGTATTAAAGCTAAACAGAAATATGAAAAATAAAAAGCAAACAAACTAAAATTAAAACTTTAAAAATAAAGCTATGTGACTCAAAACTCTCATTCAAAATATTAATAAATATGATAATAGTATTTAAATAATATAAAAATTACTCTGACATCAAACCTGGTATGACATATAATGCAGTTTCATATTTGGATATGTGGAAACATGAATGAGATTTGAGGATTTAGAGCTACACAAAAAAACTATCAGTAAATAATTGAGATCTCTGCTTTTTCATCAAATAAAATGATCATATGGCTTCAAAAGACTTGGAAATAGCATTCAACTGTTGAAACTATCACAGTGGTTTTTTGTTTGATTGTCATTTTGTAGCTCGACAGCCCGCCATGTGAATGAAACAGCAGCATGAACGCATGGACATTAAATGTCTCCTTTTGTGCTCCAAAGAAGACAAAGACTTGAGCTGTTTCTTAAAATGTGAATGGAAGAAATGGACAGGGCTTTAAAAATAAAAAATAAAAATTCTGTCATTATTTACTCACCCACGTCGTTCCAAACCTGTAAGACGGAGCATGTTCGCTTGATATGCGAGAACCAATGAGGTTTGTTCTCGCGCATACAGCAGGTTCGGTTGAGCTTCAGTTTATGTTCGCTAATGAATGTTTATATGTGAATACAATAATAAAATTAATCCGTCATCATATAAAGCAATTGTGTCTTCAGAGAATTTAAACTAAACCGCTCAATTCATATGGATTAGTTTTACGATCTCTTTATGAACTTTTTGAAGCATCAAACTGTCAGTTGTGTCACTGGAGGGACAGAAATCTCTCAGATGTGATCAAAAATATCTTCATTTGTGTTCCGAAGATGAACCAAAGTCTTACGGGTTTGGAACGACGTTAGGGTGAACTCTTCCAGTACAACCAGGTGTAAAAAAAGAAACAAAGGGGAAATGTATGTTTTATTTGAACACTCCTCTTTCCTGTCTGTCTGAAGCAGAACTGATGTGCACATGCTTGCCACAAACATTTCCAAACAGAAAATCTTCAATGTCAGGAATTTCATTCATCAAAACTTAATTTTTAGTACCTTGTGTATGTAAGACACGTCAGTCATTTTTCAGGTTTTTTTTTCTAGTTTCTAGTAACAAACTTTATTGGAATCAATAGGCTCCCCTGTGAACCAATAGGACCACAGCAAGAAAATCTGAGAAAGAAAGTACCTATAAAAAAAACATAGCCTGTAAAATGAAGAACGGATGAAAAAAATCTTGACTTAATATTGAGCAATTAAAGTGGTGTCTCATCCCCGGTTGTTTAAACACGGCGTCCCCATGCACAGCCTGATGAATCTGCCTCTAGATCCCGTCGGAGCCGAGCGCTGATGACTAACATGATATTTTTACTCAGTAATTATGTAACTCATCGGAAACGCAGCACAAGTGTGAAGCACATGGAAGGTGCAGATACGGTCCACGCGATCCAGGAATTGTTTGCCCACCAAAGTGTTTCTGACACCTTTTGCTTTGCACATTATGTCCAGGATTGTCCGTGCCAAGCTCTGCTTTAAGCAACCTTTATTTTAAGGCTTTGTTCTTGGTAATATTTAGATGAATATATATTGACTTTTATTAAAGGGCTTGAAGAATCATTATATCACAGAAGAACGTTCATGAACGCACAGACGTTATAACACTCAAGTTTGTGCAATTGCGAAATTAGTGTAAGACAGCATCTGCATTTCAAATTGTTTTTTGGGAGCTGTGATGTACCTTAATGTCAACCAGTAACCAATGTCTCCAGTAAGCACGAGAGGGTTTCTTACGACTAGGAGCATCTGGGTCCACCATTAATAGAGTGTATTTCTTCTCCTAGAAAGAAAGAAAGAAAGAAAGAAAGAAAGAAAGAAAGAAAGAAAGAAAGAAAGAAAGAAAGAAAGAAAGAAAGAAAGAAAGAAAGAAAGAAAGAAAGAAAGAAAGAAAGAAAGAAAACGGGTTTATTTTATGACATTATCACACAGCTAATTATCAAACCACTTAGTACAAATTAATTACCAATTGAATAAATGTCATTAATGAATGAATAAATAAATACATGTAAAAAAAGTTAAAAGTGTAGATGGAAAAGAAATAAATACTGAAAGAAGTATGAAAGGCATGAAATTAGTGTGGAACAGTGGTTACCAAGAACAGCAGTAAATCATATAGTTTTCAGATATATGATATATATATGATATAATATATGATATGAGAAATAATATATATGAGATGAGATATATGATATAATATAGGATATGAGAAATAATATATGATATGATACATGAGAAATATTATATGAAGAGATATGATACATGATATAATACATGATATGATATATGAGATGTATGAGATGAGATATAAGATATGATACATGAGCGATATGATATGATTGTTATCATAACATATCAAATCATATCATGTCATATATCATAATACTCAGTGCTATAACTACCACAAAAAGACAATATTAATTTTAACAGCTGATCAATTAGATTTTTCACAAACATCCTTGATAGTAATGTAATTATAACTATGTATTAAAATGAATACATTTGTTTTTTCTTTTTGTTCTCCTCAACATGGATCTGAACTTTACTTTCCTTCTGCGATTTCCTTTAGAAACATCGGCTACTTTAACTATCTCTGAGAACCCAGCGTCTTTAGCAAGTGACGTATGGAAGAAAACTTTAATTAGTTACTGATATTCTCAGGCAACCTTCCATTCTCACACATTCACCAAATCACAATCTGTCTGCAAAGTTTTCTTTACTTTCTCTCTTTCACTCTCTCTCATAAAAAAACACTTCTCCATAAACAACCTGGCACATATTTTGGGTGCTACACATTAACAATGACTGACCAACTTAATTGCTCCAACTACTCATCTTCGCAAGTCCCCTAAAGTTGAAGAACTGGGAGAGCAGATTGAATTATTGCGTGAGCACATTTGTCATCCCTGGTGCCGAGCCCAAAATCTGCCAGACCATATGATCGCGTTATTATTATACGCCTCTCTCAAGAAAACAGTACTGTCAATCACGATTGTTGCCATGCAACAATAGCCCCTCCCCACAACATCAAGACAAAGATGCAGACAAAAGTAAAACACTGTATAAATTAATTTCCAGAAAAGGGAAAACAAAAGGATAGTTCACCCAAAAAATTAAATTCTGTCATTTACTCACCCTGCGAGTAAGTTGTTCCAAACCTGTATGATTTTTTTTCTTCTGCTGAACACAAAAGTAGATATTTTAAAGAATATTGGTAACCAAACAGTTAATGGGACCCCCATTGACTTCCATTGAAGAGAAAATGGAAGTCAATGTAAAATTCATTCATTATGAAACTAATTCAATTAATAATAGTGTCATTATTTAGCTCAAACGAAAAAACAAACAATAGTTATGCTTTTAAAAATTAAAGGACCAAAAATTATACAGCATACATAAATTATTGTACATTAAATTAAATAAATGTTATATTAAACAGAGGCCATATGTTAATTTTTTATTTTTTTTGCCAATCCAGGAAAAGTGTTTTTTCATTTCACCTGCAGCCTCAAGACTATTTATAATCATTTCTAATCAGACAAGCCTATGTTTAAGCAAATGCAGTATGGAATTAAAAATCCCTGATATTCTAAGGTCTCTAGAGCCTAAATCCTTTGCTCACCTGACAAAAAGCAATAAGCTCAAACAACCATAATCCTAATAATAGGATGATGTTTAAGTTTAAGTGATAGCAGCTCCAGGCGATATTCAAACAGCGAGAACAATGCTGCCTCCTCCACGGGCTGTCACGCTAAACCCTGACTGGATCTCGCTGATCTGACCCCCCTGTGGACAGATTAAACACCCTCCACAGACCTGTTGCCGAAAACGTGATCCAGTTCTTATCGACCATGAAGAGCAGATGAAACAAACATACCTTTAAAGGTGAATGATTGATTAGTACTTGTTAATCCAGCACTTAAATAAATCTAACGATTTGAATGTCCTGATTTTAATGCTTACATAAAGTTACAAAAAGTTGGATATATTACATCATATATGGCAAATCTCAGTGATTGTTTGTATTGTTGCAAAATATAAACTGTATCATCTCTCAGATCTATAATGTTGGATTGGATATACTGTATACTGCAAACAGAGAACATGATTTCATCAATACAACATGTTCCTTGATCACCATCTTTATTGATCCTGAAACAACAATTCAATCAACCAATCAGATTTGAGGGACAGTTTACAGTTTAAAAGTTACAAGTTACAAGTTTACAGTTTATGTCAAGTTTTGGTTTACAACCAGGCTTCTAAATCAGGTTTATTCACCTATAATTTCCTTCAGATTTTTTTTCGATAGGGCTAGGGTTAGGTTTACAGGTATAGGACAAAATTTTCAAACAGAAATGTTGTTCTAGGATCAACAAAATGTGTTGATCCAGAAACATGACTTAATTGGCAAAATATATTTCCTTAAAGAGATATAAGCCGTGTTTCCACCGAAATTACCCGGAACAATTTGTCCCAGGAACTTTTTCCCCCCAGACCTGTTACTGTCCATGAAGTACCATGAAGATTAGACAACTTAGTCCGGTGACATAGGACTGTACACTACTTTCCAGTTCCTGCTGGATTTCGTCCTCCGGATATAAGCTTAATAAAGCCTGAACCTCGCCGTCGGTCCATCAGTCATATTTTTTAAACTCCCATTGTTGATTTGAATAGAAAACAACTCTTACTGCACGTACCCCAACAGACTTTTAAAAAAAGTGGTTGAAATAAAATGCTACGTCGTGGAATCAACCAATCAAAATGCTGGGGGAACTTAACCAATCAGCATGTTCAGCGCCCAAGTCCCACCACCCAAAGTTCCTGACCTTGAAAAAATACTACTTTCTGAGGAGGAAATGTTTACCCAAAACTTCATTTAGACCCTGGTCCCTGCGGTCGAAACACTCCGTGTACCTCCCAAACGTGCTAGTTCCTGGGGAAAGTTCCTGTGGTGTGAACACAGCTATACTATTTAGCAAATTCTAATTGTTTGACTGTCGCAAAATGTAACTATATTATCACCCAGCTCTGATCTGCTAAATGAGACTAAGGCATGAAGATATTATAAACATTAACATCGTAGTTGTGTCCCAACTAACTATATGTGCTAATGACGTTACTTATACACTATGTACTCAACCAGTAAATTTTCATTCAGGAGTCTGATAGCCCCTCCACTACGTAATTAAAGCTGCGACACTCGAGTGCATGAAGTGTCCAACATTCCACACTTAATTTTTTGGGTGAAGTAAGTGCATCATCCAGGTATTTAAAGTGCACTTTTTATTTTTTGGAATTTTCAGTGATGTGAACTCATTACTCACAATATTTATACTACAAAACGAAAGAGAATAGTGCATAAGTACGCAAATTAGGATCCACCTCATGAATTTCTGTGAAGCTGCTTTGGAACATGTATTTTGAACTGAGCTATACAAATTCATTTAACTTACAGAAAACATTGTAACATTATTGGGGGCTCGTCCGGGATATGGAATTTGCAGCACTCTGCTCCTGTAAACAATGCTTTATAGATTGTCATATCCGTTCCATGTCCATTCCTGGTATACTTGTGCAGGTACTAAGTGAAAGTAACAATATTTACATATTTGGCATCAATTGAAATGTTGGATAAAGAGTTGACATACAAGTTTGGCTAATCATTTTTGTCTTTTGCCAACACATGTAATGTTTATTTAAAAACAGTGTGACACTTGCATATTTTATAGGTATCTTTTATTTACAGTACTGTACACTTGCCTACTAGATTTTCATTGCAGGTGCATTACTATAAATGTGCCTTTCATTGCTTTTTACAAGCTGACTGACAAGTTGTCATTATATTCTATGGTAACTGACAGCATGCCACATATGCTGTTAATAGAGCTAATGATATATTTAAATACAAAAATATGTAATAATTTAATAATTTGAGAATAGTACTTCAATATATGTTTGTGTGCAGTTTCAAAACTTTTATGTCAATGAACAGGTCCAAACTTTTGTTCGTTATTCCAGTCTCAACATATTATTGTAACATCAGTGCAATACTGACATTAGGACCTATTTTCAATGTTTCCCCTAATAAATGTGGAGAAAGTACATGCATTATGTGGGTGTGTGTTGCTGGGGTAGAGAATATATGTGTGTATGTGTATAATTAATGTGCATTTAGACAGATGGAGGAAGCAAATGCAGTGGAAAGAGAGGAAAGGGAGGGAAGGTGTGAAGAGATGCAGTCTTCCCCCCACCAGCTGGGATAGGGTACGGTTAAGGTGTACTAAAAAAACAACACATCTTAATATTTGTGGATTTAAGTCGTTTTCATTTGTATTTTATGAACAAGTTCTGATTGTTGGTAGACATCATGCTTGTTTGAGATGAACTCAAATCATATGTAGGGACCAGAATGCAGAAAGCCTGGGGCTCGTTTGACTTGGCTTGTAAGCAACCACCCGGAAACGCCCTAGAAAGCACCCTGACCATAGTAACACAAACCCCACAGTGCCATCATTTGCATAATCCTTCTGAAGAAATGGTCCGAAAGACCAGGGGTCAAACTCATTTCAGTATTTTCACAAGAAGATGTTCTATATTTCCACTGTATCTTAAACTATAATGTAAATATATGATAAATTATGTTCTGCTGGAGTCTAGCTGGTCTAGCTGTTAACATGCTTTAGATTTTAAGGATTGACAGTGTCTCTAATTTTTTTTTTTTTTTAAACATAATAATGGTTTAACGGTTTACCAACAATGAAAATTCATTCCTGGTGTGTTTCAACCTTCGAGTTGTGTCTTGGGTTTTTTCTTCTGGTTATTATTGGTATTTTTGGTTGCAAAATAACAAATATAAACTTGAGATTTCACACATTTTGGATTCATGTAGCCTCTTTGCAAGGGACAGGCACATTTAAAACATTTTTAACACATTCAGTATATTGCTTTTCAAAACAATCAACAAAATTCAATATTGCTTGACCTCAGACACATTTCACCACTATCCCACTGGAGCTGGTGTATTGTATAGTATTGTGAAGTACATCAGTATAACAGATTATTGAAAAAGAGAAAATGTAGGATGGGGACTTGATTCTATGCATGTTCTTTAAATGTGGGTTTTGAGATGTCAGTGTTGCATCCACTCAAAAATGCAGAGAGATGAATGCAAATTTGAAGGGGTGAGTTTAAGCTGACTAAATGATTGGAGAAGTCCTGCATATGTCACCAGAGAAAAGACTGTCATTTTACTGCAAGGTCCAGTTATGTCATTTTGAATAAACATCATGAGGTAAAAATTAGTTTGAACTACTAGTGGACTAACTAGCACATAAAAGGTGCTTTCAAACCAAGAACGATAACTATAACGATAACTATATTCGCGTCCACACCAACAAACGATAACGGTCTTTTTATCCTAAGTCTGCGCGCGCCCGCGTAGCGAAAATGGATGACCTTCTGCTGCTTTACGTTACAGAAAAACATCAAAAGAACAGCTGGTAAAAGACATGTAAATGCAACAAACTGATATTGATTTATCCGAAAGTATGAATAAAATTTGTCTTCAAAAGACGTCAACTCTCTAATCAGTGTGACGGATTCTCCCAACTCCTCCCGTCTTTTAAGGATATCGTGTACCCAAAACAGGGTTAATTTTTTAACCCTTTTTGTCAAAATTAAGAATCTTTTTTCCGAGTGGATTCTGATTGGCTGTCACTGTTTTATCGTTCGACAGCTGGAAAAAAAAAATATTCTGAAAGTGATCCCAACGATATCATTCCTCATATCTTTATCATTATAGTTGTGGTGTGAACTCTGCTATTCTTTAATATGGAGAACGATTTTTAGAACTATATCTTTATCTTTATAGTTATTGTCCTTGGTGTGAACGGGCCTTAAAGATTTACCAACAATCAAGTGATCTTTACAGTACAATAGACAATCATGACTATTTATGGTTTCAGATTTTGGGATCACACCAGAACACCAATGAAAGCTCACATCGGGGGTTCTGATTCCTGCCTGGAGGTCTTTTGAAGACTGTAGTACGATAAGAGCCGTTTGATGTGTACATGTGTTATAGTGAGAAACAGAGGATATGGAACATGGAACATAGAACGTGCAACTTAGTAGGTCTGTCTTGAATAAACTTGGCATTAAGTCTCCCAGGGTGAGACATGTAGCCTGACCCTGTTTGACCTCATTCATGGCTGTAAAATGTGAATGTGCTGTTACAATCTCAAATCAATGATTAATCGCTCACTTATTCAATTATGAATTTACAGTTAATATGGTATTTTAAAATTAGTTGTTGAAGCCTCAGCCATATTTGCGCATGGGCACTAGTTTGAACCAATACATAATGGATAGAGGATTATTATTGTAAGAAAATGCAAGAAATTAGTAGATAACCAAGAAATGGGAAACAAACATAAAAAGAAAGAGTAGCTAAAAATGGAGAGAGAAAATAAGTACAGAGAAAACGAGGCCCCGATGTGAGTTTATAAGTTCATGGATTATCCCTGACCCGATACCAAGCCGTGTTGTCCATTCAAAAGCCTATAAATATCCATCCTGCTTTATCCTTCCCTCTCTCCACAGACACACAGACGATGATAAACTCACACACACACAAACACACACTCGGGACCCGCAGCTAACACAACGCAATCAATCCCAAATCCCTCTTTAAGCAGTGAAAACACTTGAACTGGTTGGGTAATTAACAGGTATCTGTGTTGTGATTAAGATACAGAGACAGCTTAAGCATCATCGACTGTAGCTTAGTGCAAGGTTAGCCGATCAATGAGTAAATACGGGGAAATCGGCCCATTAAAAAGAGCATCAGATGAATAATGATCTCAAAACGGGAGAACAATTATCCCTGAAATTCACAATTCACAACTAACTTACAAACATAGTAGTGCTTGTCCATGCAAAATATTCCATGATCTCAAAACCTTGCAAATCTAAACAGCACATTTATTTCAATATCGATCATTCAAATGCGCCAATGATTGCCAAAAGAGCTGTCTAGGTGGGCAGTTGTAGACCTTGAGACAATGACAATACTATACTGTTAAAAACAACCTGTTTTACTTAGGCTGTGTCATTCTACTAAGTAGTTCCCAACTGCATGAATCAGAACACAAGGGCCTTGATGCACTAAACATTAGAACACTAATGACTTAGGTTTAGACATTGGGTTGTTTCATCAACTTGAACTGTAAGCTGTATAACTGTTGATTTGTGTCTCTTCAGAAAATCTTGGACTAAACCACTCAATTCATATGGATTAGTTTCACAATCTTTTTGAGAACTTTTTGAAGTGTCAAAATGGTAGTTTCATAGCAGTCAACGGAGGGACAGAAAGCTCTTAAATTTAATCAAACAGATTTTGTTAGTAATTAATGATAATTAATTTTCATTCATTCATAGAATTTTCATTTTTGGTTGAATTATCCCTTTAATAAAATTCAAATCCAGTGCTGGGTTGCCATAATGACCAAAATTGTATTGTTTTTAACCAAGAATTTTTTAGAGTGTGTACTTAACAGGTGATGCTCAATGATTTTCACAGTGCATTCTGGGAATTTCTAGAATGAAAATGCTTTAGTGCAGTTTAGTAAACTACCTGGGGCGCCTGACCCCATTAGACTTTTACAGGCCTCTTACATTTATGTCACAGTATTTCTCTTGAAGGATTTATCTATTTTATGTTCATTTAAAATAAGATTTTCCTCCCTGATGCCTGACACCACACCCATTGTGTCTGTCCTGGCTTAACGTTCACACAGGGTTGAAAATTAGGGATTAATACGGAGACCACCTGGGGTGTCTTTTAGATAGGTGAGAGTTTAGACGTGGTAGGAGATGAGGAACAAGAGGACGGAAGAATGAGTCTGAAAGACAGACAGAAAAAGGAGAAAAGGAAGAACAGTATGGGAAAAAACAAAAAGACGCAAAAGGGCACAAAAAGAAAGGACAAAAGAAGAGGACAGTAGAGTAGAGAGGGGAGGTTTGGAGAGGAAGGCTGGTATGGGCTGCTATCAAGGCAGGGGATGGGGCCGTTCTCATGGGTCAAAGGGGTTTAAGGTCAGAGCAGGGGCAGTAATTGAATCCAGTCTGAGGTGGAAAAAGGGACAGTGGAAATGCAGAGATTAAACTGGGACAGGAAACACACACACTTAAAAACACACACTTGTTCTCCCCTCATTTCCCACACACATATATAGGTCACTATCTTAAAAGAGAACATTTAGGGTTAGAAAAGATGTCCCTTATTGTCAATGCAGGTCTGTACCTTAGGTTCCTTTGCCTACTGTTTTGCTAAAGAATAAAAACTAGAATCTATTAGAAGAATCTATCACTTGAATGAGAAGATTTTAAGAATCTTTATACAGTCCTTTCTCTGCTTTGCCCGCCCAGAGAATTTAGCCCGCCCATGAGAAAATGAGCTACGACCGTGTGAGCGCGATATTGGTTTTTCCTCGAGAGACATCATGGCCTGCAAACGAGCAAAGTATGGCAGTTGCTCAGTGTTTGGATGTACAAATGAACCTGAAAGTCTTTTTTTTTTTAGTTCCTTCATCCAACCCTCTGAAGAACCAATGGCTTCAATATATGTGGACATGGAGAACTTTGTCAGTAAAAAAGGAGCCAGAGTACAGTCTTCTCGAAACTACAAAGCTTACTGATATAGATGCTAATACAGCTTTAGAACGATAACAAATCAGAGCAACATGAAAATCCAACAACGTAGGCTAGCGTTAGCTACATGATAATAACTATAACAGCATACATAAACAAGCCAACTAAAGTACCGTATCCAGACACATATTTTAAACTAACCATTCAGAGACGTCCTGCTGTAGTTCTTCAGGTGCTTCATCCGGATCAAATTCTGGGTCAAACTGGAGAGCTTGAATGACTGTGTGTCTGCGAGCAATTGCGAAACATCCACTATAAACATTAGCGCATGGTACCGTGGCCGCAAGCTGGTCAAGGCCACACCCCCACCCTCCACCTTGCCCCGCCTCTCTCCTCCTCATTAGCATTTAAAGCTACAGACACAGAAATGGCAAGTCCTAGAAAAGCTCATTGTGGGACTGGCTTGTAGTGGCTTTAATTCTGCACCAAGGCTGAATTTCGGGAAAGAGACTTCAGATACAGTATTAGGGGACCACTAAGTCCTATATAAAGCATCCAAAAAGCAGCATGTCATAGGACCTTTAAGTGTACTTAAGTTTTGATGCAAACGCTTAGCATGTGTACAGCTGAAGACACAGCCTTTAAAGCATAATCCATTTGATATCCTGTGTGAAGACAAGCGCTCACACATGCACACTAGAAAGTTTTCATCCTTTCATCCATACTTTTAGCCTGGATGCCAGCCGAACTTAGCCCCGCCCACAACATTTGAGGATGGGAAGTTCGGTCTGGGCTTGATCAGTTGTGAAGCAAGAATGCCAGAACCAAAGCTGTTCGGACCAATCAAATTGTCAGTGCGGGCTTTATATGATGATGGACAGATGATCAACGGTAACGTAATCAGTTGCCGCTGGAGAATTGAGATGTGTAGATTCAGCCATCTACATGTTGTAGAAGATCTAGACAGCGCATTCATTTTAAAAGAGGAACAGAGAGCCGGGATCAAGACATTTGTCGATCGGAAAGATGTTTAGCGTTTTTGCGTTCTTCCTATGGGATTCAGTCTATCCAATTGAGTGCAGAGGGATTTTCTTTCCTGGTTCGGTTGAAACACGTCCCATAATCACAGCCCAACGGAGCAGTATCAGACTCACATTCTGACTAGCATCTGAGTATGACGACGTCAGGCTACCATACTTTTGGCCTTTAACTACTATGCAGTCCACTCCCAAAAATCTAAATTTCCCCATTGGGAAACAAAAACCCTGGTCGCCTGTACGCCAGTCAGAAATACTGTCCATTTACGAGAAACACATTTACAAAGACAGTTGCAGATTGTACGCAGCATGTATGCTTGAGTGTGTGTATGTGGGAGAGAGTGAATGGTCATGGGCTCTCATAACTAGAGCTCCTACTGTGCCACCACCCACCGCTGTAACCTGAACTTCATATCATCTTGCGCAAAAAGGCTCTAGAGATGCAAACGCAGCACGTGGAAAAGTGATTACAGTTATTACTGAATGGCTGTGGGTGACATGCGTGCGGTGCGTTAAAGCTCTGCGCTGCTAAGTGGTTGGTTCCTGCTATTAACAGACATAGGCTTCCAGCTATGCGTCTCTTACTAACACTAATATGGCATCGCAGGGGCAGGACTGGACGCACAGAGCAATCAACATTAGAGATGCCACAGTAAAGGGTTAGTAATGCAGAAACACAAGTGTTTTTAGCCTGGAAACACAGAATGGACAGTATAAAGTCATAGTGGAAAGGTGAGGAATGAGGATAAAGAAAGATAGAAAAGTTTGCAATGCAATTCTTGATAAAAAAAAAAGAGCTTTAATTTCGGGCAAAAGTGGTCAAACGTTAGGAATAATTTACATGTTTTAATATTTTTGAAATAAGTCTCTAATGCTCACCAAGGCTGCATTTATGTGCTCAAAATACAGTAAAAAATAATATAAAATTTTGTTACATTTTGAAATCGGTTTTCTTTTTGAATAAAAAAAAAAATAATGTGATCAAAGCTGAGTTTTCAGCATCATTAATCCAGTCTTCTGTGTCACATGATCCTTCAGAAATCATTCTAATATGCTCACTTGGTGCTCAGTTGTAACTAATTATAATATTAAATCAATTATTAAGAATGTTTTTTATTTATTATTATTATCAATGTTGAAAACCGTTTTTGCTGCTTAATAAAACGTGATACATTTTTTTTTCAGGATTCTTTGATGAATTAAAAGTTCAATAGAACAGCATTTATTTGAAATAGAAAGCTTTTATAACAATGTAAAGGCTGTACTGACACTTTTGATCAATTCAATGTGAATAAAAATGTGTCATTGTTGAATTAAAGTATTAATTTCTTTAAACTCAAACTTTTTAAAGTACTGTATCAAGGTCTCCACAAATAGTTTAAGCAGCAAAAACTGTTTTCAACATTGATAATAATCAGAAATGTTTCTCGAGCAGCAAATGAATGATTTCTGAAGGACCATGTGACACTGTAATGATGCTGAAAATTCAGCTTTGATCACAGAAATAAACTGCATTTTATAATAGATATTCAATATATTTAAATTTAATATTTCACAATATTACTGTTTTACTGTATTTTTGATCAAATAATTGCAACCTTGGTGAGCAGAAGAGACTCCAAACTTTGGACGGATAGTATACAGTATATCTTATGTCTTATTCTATCTTATATAATGATAACTTTCAATATTCAATCAATATTTTAAACATCCTCTTTTTACATCCAATGAGCTAATACATCTCTTTATTATGGACATCATGTGGTGCAAGTAGCATGTTCTTTGCAAAACACATGGTGATATTCATATCGTGCCTCAAAGAAATTCATGCGTATCTTATATGCAAACTCTCTCTTTGTCTTTTCTTCACTCTGACTGCTTTATTTAAGATTCTCTGCCTCTCAAGGGCTAACCTCACCCTCCAGCCCTAAGACAACTAAATTTATCCCATTCTGTAGCCCACACACCCTCACACACATGCATACAATTTCTGGGGGGGATGAATAGTGGAAATTGTTAAGAACACAAAACTGAGATACTTAAAGAAAATCAAAGCCAATTTATTATTAACACACAGTTCTCAAACGGATCCAGTAGAGAAGACACCATCTGGACTATGATAAGAAAAATGAAATAACAGATTCAAGAGCGATAAAAATCACAGAGCAATGTGAAATATTGTTCTTTTGTTAAAAAAGTACATTAACACCTTTATGTTGATTGTTTCCATGTGCCCATGTGATCTGATCATAGTCCCAGTGCTTGGCAGAGGCCACGGGAGCTCGAATGTGGCCTCTATACAAAATTCTCGCAAGCTTGTTTACACTATTGGTGATCCAACACCAGTGTTTCTAAACCAAGGAGGTTGCGTCCACAAAAGAAAACCTGAACCATGTCAAGTGGACTTTTTTTGTTTGTTTGTTTGTTTTAATCAGTGGATAAAAAAGACTGCTGTTCACTATTTTATTAAAACCACTTTGCAGCTTTAAATGATTACGCAAGATAACATGTATTAGCAATGCACAGATCACCTACAAATTATTTGGACACTGAAGTCACACTTAAAATCGTGTGAATGATAACACACTTTCAAATAATAATAAAGCATGCTAGTGGATCATGTTCATAGTTAATGTGATGAACTGTCATTGCAAAAGTCATTGCAGAATGGCTCAGAGAAAAGCTTATAAAGCATCTGTTTGCATATGCAACTTGCTTTGATATTTTGTATATAATGGAATGATATTCAGACATTTAAATACTTTTCTTCAAATATTTTTAAATATTATATCGATTTTTTAAGTTTAGAAAAGCCTTTACTACAGGGGTTTGGACAATGAAACTGTGAGGTCAAAGGGCCAATATAGCGTTGGAGGTTTCACACCTATATATGCGCAGACTCGAAAAATCTTGGGTTACTTTTTCTACCCAAATCCTGGGTTGAGCCTTTTGGGTCAATTTTGGGTTATTTTTTCAGTTTAGGTAGTTGTTGTGTTACCCAGCTCCTGGATCAGATGTAACAACCCAATTTTTGGATAGTTTTTGTGTAACCCAGTGTTTGGGTAGTTTTAGTGTTACCCAGATCCTGGGTCAGATATAACAACCCAGGCCTTGAGTAATTTATCGCAGGCTTTTTGCAACCTCTTCAGGAGAGAACAGTGCAGCTTCGTCAAATTAGTGTGTGCCTTCAGTAAAATCCAGGTTTGTGTAAATTTTTTGTATCTATAAAATTGTTATAGTGCTATATATCGTTTAATTTTATGCAAAGCAACATACAGGGGTGCGATGTGAGTCACCTAAACAAGTGTCGCATCTGTCTTTTTGCGTGATGGAAATGCCTGATGCTTCGCATTAAATTTTATGATTTTAATAAAAAAAGATACAGAATATAAATACTTAGAAAGTTAAAATATGTACACTGTTTGTTTATGGACCGGTTATGGAGTCAGTCACAGCATATTTCGGCTACGAGTGAAACGCAGGGTGGCGGTCTAAAGTTAGAAGTTCCCCCGATGAACATGATACAAGTGCCGGCATGAGATCCAGCAGCCGTTACGGTGGAGACGGGACAAAAGAGATTGGCCGATTACACTTGAATTACTTCTAAATGTTACATTTTTACTTATAATATTTGTTGAACGAGCTTAAATGTATGCAATGTGTATTCAAAACTATATAAAACATAATAATGTAAAATATGATTAACAAAATAAAGGCATTATCAACCAGTGGTTGTGTGGAGTATTTTTTTTTTAAGTTGAGAGGATTTAAGTTAATCTGTAAACATCAATTAATGTATGAATTTAAAAAAAAGCTATTACTATAGTAAAAATGAATCAACCCACTATGCTGGGTTAAATAAACAACCCAAATTGCTGGATAAAATGAACCCAACATGTGTTCTGTCTTATATTTAGCCAGCCCTTGGGTTAAAATCAACCCATATTGGGTTGTTTTTAACCCCGTGTGTTTTAGAGTGCGGACAATCTTCACAGATTTTACATTCCTTCAGTAAGAGCAGAGTGTGTAGGGTGACTGGCAGGGCAATAGCACAGCTGTACATTGTGATAGAAATGGTTTATGTAATGGCCTCAGAAGTGGTCAAAAAGGAATTTTCAACATAAAATGTACAAAAAAATGCAGACTAAGGATGCTCAGGTCAAAGACCATGTAGACTTAATATAGTGCTTAACACTTAACAGTCAAGTGATTAGCTACAAACCAATCACCAGAACAAATCACAGTGAAGAAGACTTGAGTGACACTGATTTTTACTCAAATGTAAGATTTAAATGTACATTGTATATTTCTGTTCAGTGAGACTCACTTGGTTGTTGTGATCAGTGATCTCCTGGCAGTGAATAAAACTTAATTAAAAACAAAGAGCAACTTTCGTGTCAGGGACATGCTGCGCAGCTGAGGAATAGAAGTACTAAAGATTCTACCCTCAAAAGACCACCGCAGAGGCAGTGATAGTGTTGGAAGAGTATAGAGACGCCCTCGGGATGAGGCTGTAATACTCTCAGTTATTATTAATGACCCTGTGCCGGACCAGCCTACACCTGAGAAGGACAGTGAGAGTGTATAGATGCTAAAGACCTGTGTGCTCGTGTGTTATTGAGGTAGTGATAGTAGCTTCTTGACGGGACGCCGTCACCATACTTCAGGGAAGTAGTGTATTGTATTGTAAGTATTCAGAAAGGGAAATTACCTTGAGTACATACCCTTTAGTATTTTATTTTATTATATTAACAACTGGAAGCTGTTTGAATTTTCTGTGAAGACATATTTAAGTCCAATTAGTAGGTTGAATTCATATTGGGAATTTACACGACGACTTAAAATATTGCAATCCACACGACATAATAGGAGACATAAAAATTCAAAAGAAGGCAAATTGTTGTTGCGCGTCTCGCTGGCTCATCTGTGACCAGGACAGCAAGTCTGTGAGGTATTGAAAGCGTAATGTCGCTATACCACCATGTAGGACGAACCACATCCAACAGGAGTAACTGTCAATGCAAGAGAAAGCTGTCTGAAAGGGATGTCCAGGTACATTAAAAGGGATGTCCAGTAATTAAATTAGCACATTGACTCTCCTGTTTCCACCAAAACTGTTAGTCGGGAGATTCACAGGGTCAGTATTAATGGTCGGGCTGCTATAGCCAAACCTGCGGTCACTCGTGCCAATGCTAAATGTTGGCTTCATTGGGTCCAACAGTGCAAATCTTGGGCTGTCGACAATATGAAACATGTATTGTTCTCTGATGAGTCCACCTTCACTGTCTTTCCCACATCCGTGGGAGTTAGAGACGCCCCCAAAGAGGCTGAATACCCGGACTGTTGCTGTCCAGAATGAAGCACGGCGGTGGATCAGTGATGCTTTGGCCTGCAATATCATGGCATTCCGAAATGTGCTTGATAAGCGCCTCACTGCCATGGACTACCGAACCATTCTGAAGGACCATAAGCACCTAATGGTTCAAAACATTGTATTAGCATGATAATACACACAGCAAGACTTGTGACAATGGTTTGATGAACATGAAAGTAAAGTTGAACGTCTCCCATGGCCTGCAGAGTCACCAGATCTGAATATTGTTGAGCCTCTTTGGGGTATTTTGGAGAAGCAAGTCAGAAAATGTTTTCCTCCAGAAGCATCACGTAGTGACCAGGCCACTGTTCTGGAAGAGGAACGGCTCAAAATCTCTCCGGCCAATGTGAAGGACTTGTAATTCCAAAGACAAACTGATGCTGTATAGGCCACAAAACGATGCCCTAAAAACCTACTCATAAATTATTGGGGTCTAAAACCAGGTGTTTCAGTGTGTGTGCGCAACACAATTTATCAGAAAATAACTTTCTCGTAGCAATGCACGTTTCTAAATATTCAAGCCATCTTAAATCTTGTCTATTTCTGCACCTTACTTAAAAGAAACTTAATTTACAATCACCCTAACAGTATAAATTATAACTATTAAACCGCATTATGGATATTTGCAATATGCAGGGATATGGCTTAGAAAGTTGATCTTTCTTTTTTTTTTTACTTTTAATAAGTCACGTTTAATCTTGCTTCAATTAAGTATGCTCTATTAGAACCTTAATTAGATTTTGGTCTGGATGAATTTTAGAATGTACTTTATGGGAAACTTCACCAGGCATGGTGTTGTTTAGTATCCCAAAACGTTAATTTTAAGCTTTGAAAAGAGTTAACAATTCGTTTTAACAGTTCGAGTGTTACTGCATGCGCAATTACAAGATTTACAGAATTAATTATTCAAAAAGAAGACTGCTAATAACTAGGTACAAGAAAAATGAAAATGGCACAAACAAGTCAGTCTCAATGAACTTAGTGGTCTCATACTCATGAAATATCTCTGAAACTCTTCAAGGAACAGACATAGCAGTTTTGAAATAAAATGATTTTTAGATCCCTGACAGGGTTAATTGAATGAAAATACAGCAAATTAGTTTAAAATGTTAGTTACATTTACATTTGAAGCAAAAACTAAAATTGTCATCAATTAATTAAATCTGACAAAAAAAAGTCACATCTCAACAATGCTTGCTGGGCACTGGCTTTTTTGTATATTTTTTTTATAATAATAATATAAATTATTAAATATATGAATACACTGTAAAAAGAAAAAAATCAGACCCCTCTAACTCAATTTTCTAGTGGCTTGTTGCATCTAAATATAAATAATAATAATAATGCTAACAACTACAACAAATAACTAACAACAATAATAATTGTATTCTACATATACATAGAAATATAAAATCTATATTGTATTAAAATGCATAACAAAACGAATTTCCAAGGTCTTATGATCAAAGCAAATGTAAAAGTAGCTGTGATTTGCTTGAGATAAAACTGTATGAATAGCATGTCGCAATAAATCTGGCATTATAAAGTGTGTAACAAAAAAGCAAAAGGCACAGATGGACTGTTTTTTCTGCTAGATGGAGACACGGCTGGTTGGGTAAGATGAGCGATCGGCACAGGCAGATAATATATGTAAGAGAACAGAGACTACTCGATAATCATGCTAATCCTGAACACTGCCAAACATTCAGCATACTGACAGTGCCAAGTATCTGCAGAGAAACACTCTCACACACACACACACACACACACACACACACAATCATAGACACAAATCACGCATACGCTTACACCCAAACACACATGGAACACTCAGACTGACATACGAGCACACACCATCAGAAACACTCGCTCACACACATCACTGGTAAAAAGATGCATTCAAATGGCTGCCCATTTCTCTGCCACTCTCCGAAAGTTGTACATTTACAAAGAACGGTGCGATTTCAAAGTGAAAAACGCCTGAAGACAATTAAGCAAGGTCTCTAAGAGGCATCTGATACGCAGCCCCCTTTGAGAGGAATATTCTAAATATAAACACATATTGGAAATGGGATTTTAGCCTGACTTCAGGCAGCTATATGTGGTTTCCAAGGCAACACTTTTTTGTTTGTGCTTAATGGGTGGGATACGGTCTAAAACAGAACACGCACATTTACATTGTAAGTGCAACACGGGCAGAACTTCTAGGCAGATAATTAATAGTGGGGTTCTTTTCAGTTCACTGTAACCCACCTCTCCAATCTGGTCAGCTCTCAGTCTTCTGGCTTGGAGGCAGAAACTTATTTCTGCAGCTGAGATCCACGCAAAAGTCCAATGCTGCATGTGTTAGACTCCATATGTGCCATGTGCTTGTCTCTGCTTCCTTAATTTGATACTTCAATGCTAAAGGAAGTGATTAAGCATTTCAATCTCACATCTTAGTTTTCCATAAGATCTGTATATAATTGCACTACATATTTGCATAATTGCTGTCACTCTGCATTACATTGTAAATTAAACTAACGCTACAGTAGTCTCAAGCAGTGAACATTCCTCATTAATCTACTTCTCTTTATAGGTAATTAGATTAACATCTTGCTCATCTTCATCAAGTAGAACATACAGTTGGAAAATTCACTTTACCAAGGAAAGCAATATAGAAATCACAGTCTAGATGAAGATGTTGGAGCTGTGGCCTAGTGGTTTGTGAATATATGCTGAGGTATTCATGAACGTAACATGTAAAACTGAAAATAAAATCTAAATATTAGACCAAAAACTTAGTTAAAGGCACAATATGTAAGATTTCCAAAAACCACTAGCACAGTGTTATTTTGTATATCCAGTTATTAATCCAGAGAAATTAGCAATTGTGTAAGTGTGATGTCGCCTCCTCATTGCCTGTCGATGACGCCATTTTACTGAAACAATGGCAACAATGAGTCTCATAAAACAATCCTCAAATGTATTTTACTATGATTGTTTTGA
Source organism: Meda fulgida (assembly GCA_030578275.1). Taxonomy (NCBI): domain Eukaryota; kingdom Metazoa; phylum Chordata; class Actinopteri; order Cypriniformes; family Leuciscidae; genus Meda; species Meda fulgida. The sequence continues at coordinate 4,932,090 of CM060623.1, forward strand.
CCAAGTAAAACAGCGCTGCATTACCCAACAATTTTAATTTGTCAAATAAAGTGACCTGGATGAGTTGTAATCCAGCACTATTTAATTAGAAAAAGTTAATTCAACTGATCAAACCTAACTGTGACAAAGTTCAAGTTCAAGGAAGAAGGACAAGGAAGCGAAAGGAGCGGAAGCATCCGACTGCGGCAACGTAAAATGCCCCAGGCTCTCGGCAGCTTAAAATAAAACATTAGCTCATCCATGAACATGATTTCTGCCTGAGTCCCGTTGGATTACTTTCCATTGTCTGTGGAGGTGAAGACGACAACTCCCATGATTCCACACTCCTTCACGGCGTCAACAAACAACTCCTTTTTTATTGTTTTGAATAAGAAACCTCTAGTGCCGAAACTTACATACTGTGCCTTTAACCAAAAATTAGAAATGTTACTAAAAAAAACAGAAAAATTTCTTCCATTCATAGCAAAATTAACTAATTTATTTCAAAAGATCAAGTAAAATTTAAAGCCTCAATAATAACAAATATTTCACACATCCTTTGTAGAGGACGAATACATTCTGTTTTCATGTGGGAAAGAAGAAAACTCATTGAAATGGGTTGAATCTTAAGTACCAGATTGCAGGGCTGTCCTCAGAACGCACAGAAAGTCTCTCAAACTGATTCTGACACCTCTCCTGTTAGCCCATCAGCGCTGCTAACGCTAACACAATCATTCACAGGCACTGCATGTATCACCAGCGAACATCACTTCCATGAATTTCTTTGCTATCAGGATTAATTATGGCTACTAATGTTGGCTGTGTGTGAGAATGACTGTCATAAAAGGGAAATTGTACTGCCACTCATAGTCATGTCCTCTTTGCACTCCTCTGTGTGGGATGATGACATTGACGCCATTCATGGACACCCACCAAAATGGCTCTCCCACTGGCAAGGGCCGAGCTTGAGATTTCTGATTTGGTTTGCCAGTGCAACATGACAGATGAAATGATCTGGCTAAAGCAGCCTTAGCATGAAACCCTTAAGCTGACCTGTGTCTTTTACCGTTCTCATCTGCCAAAAGAGATAATGCTAGTCTGAAGAAAACTTATGCTAATGTTTGTGTCATAGACGTTAATGCGTTCGACAACAACGTGTCGAACGGAAATGTGCTCAGAAGGCTCAATTGTTACTGTCACAACAAAAATACAAGCAGTGTTTTGTTCTTTATTTGGATTTTTTTACTAAAAAAATCATTTTAAAAATTCAACTAAGGATGTATCTGCAATAAACATTGCATAACATAAATATAGATCTGGTAAGGAAAGATGGACACATACTGTGTGTTTTTTTACACTGCAGGTCTTGATGCCCCATTCCGATTTGTTGACTATATCCGATTTTTTTTCAGGACCAGCTTGCATCTTCTTTTAAAAGTGACCCATATCCGATATCTACATTTACACTGTACTAGAGCTGCACAAATTTCTTTTTTTTAAATAGAGTTCAGACAACTGACATGCAATTTACTGACAAAAATATTAATTGCTAGTCTATTTAAAATGTTTAATTAATCTAAATGAATTATTTGAAAACAAATATTTTAATGAATGATTCAATGACTATCTAATAAATCCTTCACTTGTTTTTATTACTGGATGAATCAACGTTTTTGAACAAATCTCTTGAATACGTTTTTAAGTCACTTGTCGCCACCAACTGGTGTAATGATGTAAAGATACAATAACTATTTGAAGCACCATGTTACTTTCAAAAGGTGCTTTGCTCTATTTTGCTACCATAGACATTCGTGTTTATATTTACATTTACATTTACATTTAGTCATTTAGCAGACGCTTTTATCCAAAGCGACTTACAACTAAGGACTAAATCAAGCGAGTCATCGTGAAGAGACAAAAACAACGCAAGAAGTGCTCAAAATACAAAGTTCAGATATTGCTCGGAGTAGCATAAGCCAGATAAGCAGGGATTTAAAGGAAAAGGAGAGTTTTTTTGTTGTTGTTTATGTTAAGTGCTCACGGAAGAGATGAGTTTTCAGTTGTCTTTTGAATGCTGTCAAGGATACTGCATTCCGGATGAGGGTGGGCAGATCATTCCACCAGCATGGTACTGTCAATGAGAATGTTCTGGAGAGTGATTTTGAGGCTCTCTGTGATGGTACCACGAGCCGTCGCTCATTGACTGATCGTAGGCTTCTGGTAGGGATGTAGACTTGTAGCAGTGAGTGGAAGTAGGAGGGAGCTGATCCTGAGATCAGTCTGTAAGCAAGTGTCAACAACTTGAACTTGATGCGAGCAGCGAGTGGTAGCCGGTGCAGAGAGATAAACCGAGGAGTGACGTGGGCCCTTTTGGGCTCGTTGAAGACCAGACGAGCTGCAGCATTCTGGATCATTTGTAGAGGCTTAGTTGCACATGCTGGAAGTCCGGCCAGAACTTTATATCTTTAAACTTTTATCCCATTATTTCTATGATAATTTGAATATTTGTAACAGAAATAACGATACTGGGTCATTGAAAACACTGTCTGTGAACCATGTAATGTAAATGCGGACTTAATTTGATTTAACCAAATTTGTTGAGATCTATAAATTAATTAAAAACAAATTGAAATTTACTTCATACATACAATTACTCGGATACACCTTTTCAATTATGAAAATGTTTTTAATTTCAGATTTATTTATTTATATATATATATAAGAATAAATCTTACATTTTATATATATATATATATATATATATATATATATATATATATATATATATATTAAAGTCAAAAGGTCAGGGTGATACACCATTCCTGATAATCAAGAAAATACCTAATTAATAGTATGAATTTCTTGAGAGAAAACCTTACAGATAAGTAGTAATAGAGAAGTAGTTTGGCATGATATTTGAATTAAAATTTTTAAGAGAAAATAAATCTGTTGACTCAAAGTTATGGTGTGACGGCTGTGACCAAAATATCAGATCATTTGCTCTTTTTATGACAAGACAAGGCTGGTTCTGGTCGTAAAATGTCATGTGGTATGACTAAAAAAATAATTAATAATTCATGATACTTTTCATGATACATTTCACCTTTAAAAATATAATCTAAATATCATGAAAACAATGATTAAGACAAGTATACAGCATGAATTCAAGCTGTAAATAAAATGTTATTACTTTTGAAATTTTATATAATTTTTGAAAATGGAAAAAAGTTTTTCAAAACCACATAAAAACCAACATGAATACAAAGAGTGCATTTCTGTAAATTGGGGTTTATGCTTTAAACTGATTTTTAAAAGGATTTTTCATTTACATTGACACCTTTAATTGAAACTCACTGCAAGAGGAGGTGGGCCGTATGCTGTAGAAGAGTTCACCTGCTGTAGAAGATCTAGAGAGTGTTAACAACAAAGTAGGCCTTTTACAGCAACACTACACCCACAAACTTACAGTCACCTTCTAGCCACAAGGTGCTAGTATGACAGCATTTGAGGGTCTAAACACATGCAAGGTTACAAGCTTTCAATTCTCTCTTTGACGTATCTACAGCAGATGAGGGCCGTCTGTGTGCTCCTCTCACCAGCCCACCCGTCTGACAAACGGCACCTCGCTGATCCGCGAGAGGTAGCGTCAGGGAGCCCTCGCGACTCGCTAAGACTCGGCCCTAGTCAAGACGTCAGAAACACCATCACCATCACCATCCTTCACAGCCAACTCAGCCCAGACTCAAACGGAACAGATGGAGGTTCACAGAACATCGAATTCATACATTGTACCCGCCTGGGAAACTGTAACCGAAACGAGCTTCGCATTTAAGAAAGAAAAATTAGAGCTCATTAGAGTCTGAATTGCTTTTCCTATAAAGAAATTAAATTAAACGGAGAGGAAATGTCGACTTTTAATGATGTCTCCTTCTTCTCAGATTTTAATATAGAGAAAAGTCTACAGGTCAATGATGTGACAATCATTTTTTGAAATATGAATATCAATATTATTAATAATATGATATTGATTTAATATTAATGAACTCAAAAATACACATAAAATGCTATTTATACATTCATACATTAACTTTACACCTAGTCTATTATGAGCATGTTAATCTATTAACTATCTTTTAAAATGTATTTCATAGAAAAAAAATAACAAAACAGCATTACTGCTTGTTAAAAAAAAACTTTTGTCCACCAAATCAAACTGAAATGGTGCAGCCAAAAATATCTTGATACAACCAACATGCAGAAAAAAACATGTTTGCAAACCCTCATGGCTGTGTCAACTCAAGGTATAAGTCTCTTACAATATAAGATAAATTAACTTTTAATGACATGGAAAGGTTAGTTCTGATTTTGAAACTTCTCAATTTATGAATAATTCGTGATATTTGCACTTTTTAATAATAAAAAAAACGTTTTAAAATAATGATTATGATGCATTAGAGCTGCATGATTCTGGATAAATTGAGAACCACAATTCTTTTGTTTCAAACAGATCACGATTCTCCCACGATTCTGAAAAGAAAACTAAACAAATAACGTAATTTACTAGAGGTTCTGACAAAATGTTAATTGCTGCAGTCTATTTAAAATGTTTAAATAATCTGAATGAATTTTAAAAAATAAAAAAGAGCTAGCGAATTGTTCTATGACTCACTCAAAATAACTTCACTCATTCCTGGATAAATCTGTGTTTTTCAACGAATCTCTTGAATGAATGACTCCATGACAAATAAATGTTTTAATAGTCACTTGGCAATGTAATCAGTACAATTGTTATTACAAGCGCCATGTTACTTTCCAAAAGTGATTCAGGGTGCTTTCACACTAGCACTTTTGGTGCGCACCCGGGTTCGATTGACATCAGAGTTCGGTCCGTTTGGATGATGTAAACACTGTTTTCCAAACTCGGTTGCGCACACCCGCGAACCGTACCTGAGATTAGATAAAACTGTGTGTTTGTGTGTGTCTCACTCAATTTCCTGACAAGTGTGACTGAATGTTTGCCTAATTTCTGCTCGCAGGTGGGAGGTTGAGCGACAGAATTCAGGTTCAGACCAGGCAATCGAACCAAGTGTGAAAGCACCCGTATGGCCACAATATAGGCTTCAAGCGAGATTAAAGAACAAACTGATGTGACGTCATTTCGAACAAAATCAGGCCAAAACGAAGTTCGTTTGGAGTTAGTTGTGGGAGTTCGAAAAGAGTTCCGTAAAAGTTCGCACCGGCTGGTAAACATCTCCGTGTACCATTGGTCCATGGCGATTACATAATTTCATTTCAATTCCATTACATCATTTCTTCTGTTCATTCCATCCAGATCAGACATCCGTGAGAACACACTGGAGAGCTGCTTTATGATAGAAAAGGAAGTTGTATTTCTGATGAAACGAGACACTGCACTACACTGCACATGTTTCATGTTTGATACGGTAAAGCTGCTGATTTTATGTAATCTGTTGTATAAAGTGCTATATAAATAAACGTGACGTGACTTTACTGGAGTGCCGAATTGCAGAGCTTGTGCGAACATATTCTCCATGTTGCTATGATCAGATGATTTTCTTAGACTTTATATTTAAAATGATTGTTGTTTTCTCAATTTTGTTGTGTTTATTTTGTTATTGAGAGGAAAGCGCTCGCACATATTTACATATTCATCTAAACATCGCTCTCAGCAGTGTGGGCGGCGCAGAATGTTTGATAACAGTATTTCGCTGGTCATGTATTTTCGAACTTCATACCCCTAAGCAAAGAACCCAAAAAGAACTTCGTATTGAGTATATCAACTTTACTTGAATCACTAACCGTAGACATTAGTGTTTATATCTGAGCTATAAACTTGTATCCCAGTTTTTCTGTGATAATATGAATATTTGTAAGAAAATGTTCTTACTTTTTACACATGACATTTTTTAGATACAATCAACTGAAACTTTAAGTTTTTCAAAACCATATGAAATCAAAATAAAAACACGTTTTAAAGTAGATTATTACAAATCCCTGATGAGCTACAGTATGAAAAAGAGCAACCTTTGAGCAAGCAAATCAAATTATAACTCTCTACATATGTGATGGAGTATATTTTAATACAGAGTGAAAATCAAGTAATATTAATAGACAGCAAGCATCATATATTTTATCCCAATGAAAGCAAATTACTTTAATTAACCTCAAGATTTGCGGGTTTAGAGTGCACCCAAAAACAGAAGAAATAATGGAAGGGAGGGAGAAAAAGAAAAAATCATAAAGATTAAGAGGGAGGAGCACGGAGGAAAGGTTTGTAAGGCATGGAGAAAGAAAGAAACGAATGATTGGAGGAGAGAGAAAGGAAGAGTATGTAAGAGGATATAAATATCATCATGTGGTCTGGCGGTAATGATGTCACAATAGTGTGTGTTATCAGCGCTTGTGCAGGTCCTTTGGTCGCTGGGTTTGTCCTTTTCACTGCTGTGTGCTGATAAAAAGCTACAAATAATGCTGACACATGTGACCACACCCATGGTTTCAAGCCCGCTGGACAGATATCTCATCCGTCTTGACCTTTCTGTTATCTTTAGTGTCGCTCGCTCCTCTGACCAATAAGATATTTAAGTAGAAGGGATCTAATTTGGATCATAAGTTCATGACCAGTCTGCTGACTCTAAATACTTTATCACAATAAACATTTTATTCACTATGTAATACCATTTACTAACCTAATTGTAGGCTGTTAACAGTTTGCAACATTTTGTGCTTTAATATAGAATTGAACTGATTTGCGATCACAGAGTGTGTATGTGTTTACTATTTTACAATGGCTTCAAAAAAGACTAATTTAATCAGATTTAAGAGCCGGAGTAATCAGTTATAGTTTATGCAAGTGTTTTCCAAACCCTTATAATATACTGGTTTTGATATAACTTAATAACTTGTTGCCACAGTTATTATAAGCGTCTTTGGACTTTTTTCCCCACTAAATCTGACACTAAAGTATAGTATAGACATAAAGTGAGAGGGTGCCGGTTAGGGTTAGTGATATCTTTATCTTATTTCCAGAACACAAGATTTTGAACTTATTTTGGTTTAATTTTGGGGGGGGGGCTTGTTTTTTTCTTTTCGTAGCAATATTTGGCAACACTGCATTGCAGTCACTTAAACTGACAGAAATCAAGAAAGGCCCATAGACAGCGCAGGCAGGTGTAATGAGTTGCATAAAAATAAAAAAATTTACCATCATATCACGTCCCTTTATGGCTCCTTAGTATTTAAAGGTGGGGTAAGCTTTATTTGAAAAACACTGTTTGAAAGTTGGTCGGACCGACACAACCAGACATAACAACAAACGTGTAGCCAATCAGCATTAGGGGACTTATGACGGTGGAGGAGAGAGAACGAGCAAGAGGGAGATTTGAAGAAAGACTGTAGAAAGAGAGATGGCTGAGAGACATTACAAAAGAGAAAAGCTCATAAGAATATCACTGGAAAACGAAGGGTTATGATCAGGCAAGAGCTTAAGGACCCACGTTAATATTAGAAAAGCTTTCCAGCGCTGGAGAGAGGGAAGCGGGAAAGCCTGAAAACAGAAGCAGAGGTTGCTTTGATTCGCTCCACACGTCAGTAACACTGGCTCTGAGAGTGTGCTGCTGCAGCAGACTAACAACCAACTCTTTTAACTAACGACCAATTACTCTTGTGTATGTATGTTCATTTTTGTGCTTCCTTGTCATTTGTTCATCATCTTCGCTTTATTTTCCGTAAAGTATTATTGTGTTGCGCTTCTGCTATGATAAATAGACAAGCACTCTTGCATTGTGTGTGTAACGGAGGCCAGCTAGTGAGAGTTGTGAAAGCTGATGAGTGCTAGAAAATGCAACATTTACTGTTTAGCGTCCTTGTTAGTGCATCGGCCTCGCATGCCGGCGGTCGGAGCAGGGCGGTTAGGATTGGAGGGTGAGCTTTGAAGGCGGAGCAATGAGGAGAGGGGTGTGTTTGTTTGGGTTGATTTCAAAAATCAACAATATTCAGCAACGACTTTACATACTGCACCTTTAAGTCCTTCAAGTTAGGTCAACTTTTCTATACTGCAGAAACAGCCTTCCTAAATCCCTGTGAGCCTGTGACCTGTTTTACACAATCTATCAATGGCATAACATTAAAGTTAAGAGTCAAAGAGCTTCGCAATTTATTTTCAAAAGGGCATACATGTAAAACATTACTGGTCCAAAACACATCCAAATCTTAATATTGAACTGACTGGAGAAGGCACTGGCTCAAAAGCATGCTTGGCCTGCCAGTTAAAGGTCCCACTGTGGCGCATTAGGTTAACATCTTAATGTAACATTTCTGGATTTATCACACTGATCTGGAGAACGGCTAGTATTTAAACACGCTGTTTGTTGATGTTTGTTTTGTTTTATGCTGTATGTCTGTACACAATATCCTGCATGTATAAGCCCATCCATCATGGCACAACAGCTCAGATCCACAATCCCATTTTAGACACAATTAAACCACCTGAGTGAAATAAACATGACATACGTGTCGCTTTTTGCGACCACAGCCAGATAACAGATTAAGTGGGATTTACATAGACAAAAATGGGCCATTACTTTGCAGGTCTTTGAGAGGATCGATAGGCAACATGAACCTGACGTATACGACTCCAAACAGATGCGTTTTCTGCATTTAGTCCTTGAATTTGTTGTTTGGGTCTCATGTTGAGATTCTTAAAACACTTTCAATAAAAGCCCGAAGTCAATTATGTAGCTGTCTGAATACATAGGTGCAGCCAGAAAGCCGCTCCATCAACAGAGCTACCGCTTTCCCTCATCTCATGTTTCTCGGCTCGCTCTCATCCTTCTCGAAAGGTCTCAACAGATGCCTGAGGTCCATAAACTCTCTGCATTCTCCGAAGCATCTGGGATCTGCTTCTCTGTCAAGGCAAGTTACGGGACAATAACCTCAGCCACATTTCTCAGGGTAAAAATGTGTTTTTAAAAGCAGAGTTTGAATACATTCGGCACAAAACAGCAGAGAGCCAGGAATCAGCCTAGCGGCAAACACAAGCGCTCGGCTTCTCGCACTGTGAAAGGGTTACATCCGCATCTCTTGCTGAAAGAAAACGCTCAACATACACACGGAGAAGAACAAATCCTGTTGAGCCAAGCTGAGCTGAGATACCCTACATACTACCAGCCCTTCCAGGCACAATTAGGATTTTACGGAAGGGAGAAATCCACATTCCTACACACATAGAACACCATCCTTCTTAACACCATCCAGTTATTCTCTCGTTTTCTCTCTTTCCTTCTCGCACGCTCGTGAATCTTTCCTCTCCCTCCTTCTTTCCTACTTGGGAATTTGCGCGAAACAGACAAAGTCTTGGAAATCAAATTAAGAGCTCCTTTTTGGCAGGGAAAGGGTGTCTGAGGGTTATCGAGAAAAGCAAAGATAGTTTGTGTACGTTCAGTCGCAATCAATTTTTTTTTTTCGTGTCATAGTTGTGTTATAGTGCACCATTTCTAACAATACAGAGCCATTTTATAGACTTGCACTGAAGGCGAGGAAAGCGAACACAAAACTATAGTATTCTAGGAAGATGGTTTAGGGGCTTTTTAAACACTTTTTGGTAGAGAGCTTAATCTATGCTTCAAGGACTTCATCTTTACAAAAGTCCTGTCAGTGTTAATTACTTAAATAATAATATTTGATAGTAGTTATTTTAAATAAATGATTCTTATTGAGCCTGATATAGCAGTGAATTTAAAAGAAATATATTAAACATGTATCCACACTAGTTTGGAAAGTTTGAAATAACTAAGAAAAAAAACATTTAAAAAATCAGAAGAATTTCCATCAGAAATCATTCTAATAAGTAACATTTCCTAGTATCACAGTTTAAAACTGTTGTTGTTCTTAATCTTTTTGTTATACATGTTTTTTTTAGAATTCTTTGATCAATAGAAAAATTTAATATTCTTGAGTAATATAAAGAAGTATTCCCATAAAAGGGTACAGCAGACTTAACATAATTACTTACAACTTTATAATTTGTACAATGGAAATAAAATTAACTACATGGAAATAATAAGCTAAAGCTGGTTTGTCAACATGTTAATTTTTACCGATTCTTTTTATCTTTGGAAACTATGATGATTCTGCAACAGGACTGTTTTGAGTGAGACAGACCAACTAATGGCACAAAAATAACATAATACATCAAATCCACTTTTATTACTAATTAATGTTTGTGCAGTTGTTGTTTTTTTTCAATAAAAATGATCACTTTATGGACAATAATGTAATCAAGGAATGCCTGGTTTTAGAAAAGCTGAATGAAAAGTGATAATGCAGACACAGGCAAAAAGCAGATTGTTAATTAAAACATTATTTCTAAGAAAAAAGGTTTTGCATAAATCATTTTGATTAGAAAATTTGGGGAAAAAAACGGAGAAACACCTGCAATAAATTCCTATTAAACTGTCAGTTTTTCAAGTTAGAGGTTGCAGAGAGCCCGGTGACACATCAATAATGACAATACCAAAATTTTAGCATATTAGGATTTATATGATACAGGGATATGCATAATGTCAACATAAATGATCCTATTACACTTTTTCCACAGTGACTAAAATAATATTAGTATGTGCTAAAATCAGCAATCATGACAAAACACACCAAATGTAAATCAGTAAAATCAGTAAAATAGTGAAACTGATACTTACACAATCCTCTACATTCTTCACTATAATTCAATGACAAAAACATCAGGCTATTATTATTATTAAAGAATAGTGCTGAGCATCAGACAGCATGTGTGCCTAAATGCTGTCTGCTGTCCTCAAAAAACAAAAAGTACCCGATCATTAAAGAAAACAGATCTAATTGAACTCACTGATTCATGCAACTGAGCGAGTGAGAGAATGAGAGTGTCAGGAATCTTTTATTAAGTTCCAAGACGCAGTCGTTAAGATTACAGTTGAACAGTGATTCACACACATCTGTGTTTTCTAAATATGCTAATCTTTGGAGAATTATGGGTATTCTGCAACCAAGCCAATTCCTCCAGACACACACACAAGTGCAACAATCTCAGCATATTATAGTAGTCAGTTAAGCGACAGTTACTAAGTTGAAGCAACAGTTTGAGCAAAGCAGACATTGGAACGGTTACTGAGATTGACTTTGGCCTTTTAGCTGTCAGCATGAAAGGGCTGATCCCTCACAAACATATTATTACTGTCACTAAAGATTCTCTCAATGAATAGAAAAGGTTAACACCATCTCTACCATGTGAAATGACACTGGATCCAACAACTTAAAAATGACCTGCAGTTAAACCACAAACGTGTTTGTCAAAATAAAATCAGAGTCTAAATGTTATTAATTTCAACATGCAAGAAACACACTTATAATGGTAGGTTGCAAGGATTTTTATGGATAATTAACACGACAGCTCCATTCCTGACTTCTGATTGGACAATGCAGTATTCCAAGTGATAAAACATGAGACATCAGTTAATCACTGTGCAGCTCCCATTGCAGTTAATTATTTTGGTTTCATAGCAATTGTTCTTTTCTTAATATTTGTATTGTGTAGTAAGGATGTTATAAAACTGTTTGAGGCTGGGTTGATTTGTGAATACAGTGAATACAAAGCTAAAGGCCAGTGCTAATGTTTTTTTTTTTCGTTCCTGATGCATGATGAACATTAGCAAAAAAGAAGGAGAGATCAAAAGAAAAAAAATTGGAGCAACAGTTGGAGAATGTTTTTAGAGGACAATACATTAAAAATCACCCAGCAGGATGCAGGCAAATGCACATGAAAGTAAGTTTACTTATGCCCACTTGTGTTCTTTTCACAGACAAAATGTCCACATGGTGTTCCAAGTCCTTGTGTATTGTGGGGGTGAGAAGCGGTGAAAAACCTCAGTCACTTCAGGGTAATGCAAATGACTTTAATATGTTAAGAAGATTAAAGTGGATAAATGTCTAGATACATTTTTTTGAAAAGCCACATAAACCTCTAGTGTTTTTATTTGGCGAGGGGAGGGGTGTATATACGTGAGTCAGTTCGGGATGATCAACACAAAAACCCTGCCGAAATGAGACGCCATTGGCTGGGGAAAATTGGGCTTATTCGAGATTTTGCATTTTTAAGCTTCTTGGATGTAAGACCGTCCCACTTCTTTCTTATTATTTTTAAACACCAACCCTTAGGACAACAAAAAGCTACCGGCAGACATAGGTCACAATCTGCTATCTCCACGCTCTCTCCTGAATTAGGCTTGGTTGTCTTCTTCAGCTTTTGTCAAAGTGCTCTTAAAGATGGTGAGCTCTGAACTACTTTTTCGGTCCTCCCGTGAATGTAAGTACACATAGCCTGTAGAATAAAGCATTAACTATACTAGTGTATCCGTTTTCTCGTGCTATAGTTAGCAAATCAAGTTTTTGTAGGTGAGCTTTCTTGGTGATGCAGTCAACAAAACTTATTTCTTAAGAAAGAAATCCCAACACGAAATGACAACCAACTGCAGCAATTGGCCGAAGTTTGTGTGGCAGTAAAACACTGCCTAAAACGTACAGATGCCATAGCAAAAATATGTGAGTGTGAAAAATGAAAGAGAAATGGAACAAAATAGCATAAAAGGATTAAGAAATGATTTGCATAACATTTCCGTTACTTCCAAAGCGCAGGATCAGAGACATGACAGGGACGTGATGACTGCTGAGTCTTATCGTCAACCACATTCTCTTCAAGGCACAAAGCTAGTCAAGATCAATCACAGTTAATTTCACAATTAAAGATATAACCATCAAGAGAATCTCTTCAGCTTGCTTCCGGGAGCCAAAATCTGAAGAATATGAACATGTTTGTTTCATTCACATTTCCTTCACTTTTCTCATGATACTGAGAATTATTGCTGTCCCAGCCACCCGGTAAAATGAACAAGAGATGATATCACAGTAATCTGAAACATAAGCGAGTTATGTTCAAGTGTGATATGTGTCATGCACTTACTACTATGCTTATTTGCTCTGATCAAAAAGACAATATCTAACCGGCTGGGTTGCTGCCAATGAAAATCAGATTCAGCTCGTAATGACCACAAGACAACATCATCAACAACAACAACAAGGACAACATGCCCAGTAGGTACAACTAGAGAACAAAAGAAAATATGCAGGAAAAGAAAAAGAGAATATGATAAGCCTGAAGGAAGCAAGGAAGGAGGGAAAGAAGGACGGACAAAGGAAGGAAGGAAGCAGCAGAAATGAATGAACTAAGTAGAGTGGAAAGAAAGAAAGAAAGAAAGAAAGAAAGAAAGAAAGACAGAAAGAAAGACAGAAAGAAAGAAAGAAAGAAAGAAAGAAAGAAAGAAAGAAAGAAAGAAAGAAAGAAAGAAAGAAAGAAAGAAAGAAAGAAAGAAAGAAAGAAAGAAAGAAAGAAAGAAAAATTAACTAAGTGGAATGAAAGTGAAATGGGATGAAGGAACAAAGTAGAAAGGAAGGGGAAAAGAAGGAAGGAATAAAGTAAGAAAAGGGGAAGGAAGGAAATTAAAAGAAAATAATCCTGTAAAAAGTGATCAGTTTACAACTTAAAAAAGTGAGGAAACCCGTTGCCTTAAAATTATTAAGTAATATACTTCATGCATATAAAAAAAGTGCCACTTTGTGGAATGGAGGTAGGGAAGGAAGAGAGTGAAACGGAGGAAAAAAGAAAGAAAGTGGAAACTAAGGAACAAGCTCCACTGATACTTTTTAGTGCATTAAATAAGATTCTGATTCTGAATCTTAGATTTTAAATTTCATATATTTTTCATAAATTTCGATTATTTTTAAAGTTAACATTTCCTAAACACTTTTAAAAAAAAGGTCCACACTCTGGTCTCATTACTGACGAGGATACTCACTGATTCAAATATCAAAGCTTAATGGTTAGCATTCATGTGACAGACACATTGAGCTATGATGCCCATGCCAAAAATGTAGTTTTGAGTTTGGTCCGCATCACACCCCATTTTTCCACTTCTCTTCATTCTACACTGAACAAAATTATAAACGCAACACTTTTGTTTTTGCCCCCATTTTTAATGTAACTCAGATACTGAATGTTTTTTGGAAATCCCCCCCCCCCCTCTCTCTCTAAATTTTAGAGTGGCCTTTTATTGTGGCCAGCCTAAGGCACACCTGTGCAATAATCATGCTGTCTAATCAGCATCTTGATATGCCACACCGTGAGGTGGATGGATTATCTCTGCAAAGGAGAAGTCCTCACTAAGGCCTTGTTTACACTGCATGTCTTGATACCCAATTCTGATTTGTTGCGTATATCACTTTCTTTCAATTGTGACCCATATCCGATTTATGTGTTTACACTTGCCATACTATCTGAAACATCGCGCATGCTTAAAGGGTTAAATTATCTTACACAGATAGATGAACGCGAAATATGCTTGATGCTAATATGCGAAGTTCGCCAAACATCACCATGATTTTGAGGCGGAGGAGGACGAAAAGTGCCATTATTGCAGCCTGCGCATATGCTTCAGTTATTGTGTGCGAGAGAGATCTCAGGACTGGTGGGAGCATATTGTGTTTAAATATTGGCTTTAACGAGGAGCAGTGGGTCAGAAATTTTAGGATGAACAAGCCAAACTTTGATATGTTGTGTCAACGTTTGTCCACATTCCTCTCCTACGATGACACGTTTTGTCCCTTTGCAGATGCGCGTCAGGGTTGCTCTCGTCATTAAACCGCGGAGATAGCCTAATGCCTCAGAAAATCCTATTTGCCTGTTTACATGACAGTCGCATTGGCACATATCTGATTTATTTCCACATATGAATGAGGCCTGAAACCGATCTCGAAATATCGGAATGCATGCGTTTTTTTTCCTATTTACACGGTCATAACACATCCAATCTGTGTCACAGCAAAAAAATTGGGTCACATTTTACTGACAGTGTAAACGAGGCCTAACACAGATTTAGACAGATTTGTGAACAATATTTGAAAGAAATAGGCCTTTTGTGTACATAGAAAAAGTCTTAGATCTTTGAGTTGAAAAATGGGGGCAAAAACAAAAGTGTTGCGTTTATAATTTTGTTCAGTGTAGTTTTACTGAGTGAAATGGGCACACATAGTAAAATAAAGGCAAATGTTTGTTAAATCAAGTTTCAGAAGTTGCAAATGATACTTTCAAGCGACTTTGATATGAATGCAGTCTCACAGCAAAGAAGATTACACATGGCTCATTAAATACATACTGTCCCTTTTTTCTCACAGTTCCCACAGAACTATGGATCTGCCAAGCCTCTCTTGTTCTCTTGTGTTTATCTGTGGAAACAATATCTTTGCCAAGAGAAAAGGGGACGGCGGGAAGACGTAGACAGTGAAAGTTTGTAAAGGCCCCAGGGCTCTTTCAGGACCAGGTGAATCAGTGGGCTGGGACAGACGTGCATGGAGTGGGTGGTAGGGAAGAATTATGGCGAATCTTCAGAAACACATGCATTTAATTCCTGTAAAATGAATGCAAATCCGAAACTTTTTTAAAACTTAAACTCTTTAGAGAACTGAGGGAAAGGAAGTTTATGAACAGCTCTAAAAGTTCTAAATTTGGTCTCCGATGATCATTAAACAAGGTAACGTGTCGAAGCCGCGGCCCAGCGGGTAGCGCACGTAGTCCGACGCTAATGCGAGTGCAAATCCAGCTCACGTCATCTCCCGATCCATCTTCCTTGCATCATTTCCTGTCCTCTCTAAACGAAAGTGACGAGAAGGCCCCAAATCTGAAAAGGCAACATTACTTCAACCTTTTGTAACGGCACAGCATGCAGGGCATCAAATGCACTGTAACCGAATGTCACAGTCTTTGCACCTAAGTGAACGAGACACCCACTCAAACAGACACCCGGCAACATCAGCCTGCAACAATATCAGCTCACAATTCACATTAGAGGTGGCATTACAGATTTCTGACAGGCTTGCCTTTACACGCAGAACTCCTCAAATGGGATTGGGCAGATCCCTCTAAACAGCTTGCAGCCGAGTGACATTTTGTCCCCAATTCAGCAACGGTTCTGCCAGATATGATCCACCATCTAGTTAACGCAAGTGTTAGGCTAATTACTTTAGCTGCTTGAGCCTGGCCTCCGATGCTCCGTGCAGCATCAATTCTCCGGCAAACGCTTGGCGGTTTCCAGGCTTCGTATAAATAGAAATTTAATTTCTGTATGTTTATCCTGGCATCCTCTGCGGCAAAGGCATATTCCCGAGCCTGATGGATTATTGCATCTTTGAACTTTAAAATATCTGTCAATGTAGGGAAAAGGCACAAAGTAGAATCTCGACTTTAATGAGATTTGTAAGTGACAAACGAGAGATTAATGGTGTAAGTCGATGTAATTCCATCTTTCCAAATGTGTCTCCCATACCTTTTCGTCTGACTTTTCTCTGTTTGTCTTTGGCTCATTTTTTTTCTAGGTTAGATGTAAAGCGGAAATTTAAATGAAGGTGAAGTGGCATGCCATTATAAAGAATCTTAATAAAGATGCATTGTTTAAATTAGAAGAGTGTGGTAGTAATTTGAGAGCTGATGGAAAAAACTGAAAGATAAATAACTAGTGAGATAATAGTTGGTATTTAAAATACAGCTGGAGGTGTGGCCTCATATAGTTAGTGCATATGCAACACTGTTTGTTTCACTATATTAGTTAGGACATTGCATATAGACTTCCATTGACTTTATTTCAGGTTAATGATATTTTTATATTTAAGTGTTTAATAACCAATATTCATAACTGATTTTTAAAACTTCTGAAGGTAACTATGCTAACTATAAGAGACTTATATTACACTGAATAATAATAAAAAGTCTAGAAAGTTATGCAAGCGACCTAACCTTTAGAGTTTATTTGATAAATGTTTAAGTGAAAAAGTGTAAATATATATATATATATATATATATATATAAAGGGAAACCATTCAAACTGATTATCAACTTTTCTATCTCAGCAGTATTACAATTAAAGTGAAAGGTAGATTTTACAAAGGTAGAAAGGCAGAATATTTTGTAATTTGTCTCTTTTGCTTTAATGACAGCAGCAGTCGCTTGAACTCCACAAGTTGATGCTCTTGTTCTCCAGCATGACTTGAGAATGATCCAAAGTGCATCTTGTGCTTCAATGGAAACAAGAACATCTGACCATCTGTCACATGATCAATGACACAAAATAGCTAAAGTGACCTAGTGCAGAATATTAAATGCAGCTTTCATACAGGTTTTTAATTAATCAATTACAGATTACAGATAAAAGTACAGATATAAAGTGGTCTCAGACTTTTAAACTGGACCTATGCCCTTCTTTACAAGATGTAAGTCTTAAGGACCGTTCACACAGAATGCGTTTTTCATTCCAATGTGCTACTTTTCCATTGTTTTTCTATGTAAACACATGCTAGACGGACATGTATGATGTTGCACTCGCACAGGGTTGCCAACTCTCACGCATCTGGCGTGACACTCACGCTTTCAGCATTAATCTCACGCTCTCACGCACACGCAAGAAATGTCACGCCAAAATCCATTTTTCTCCCCTCTCAATCGAATCCGTTAATATTCTGTTAATGACGAGACTACCACAGCGTATTAGGGGCGGAGTGGCAATCGGGAGAGTCGGGACTTTTCCCGGTGAGCCGGTAATGTTTCGAGGTGTTCCTGGTGTGTGTGTGTGGGTTGGTTTATGTGATTTATGAGGACACAAATTTGTATAATGACATGTGTATTACACTGGTATTACAACTTATAGGTGGTTTATGAGGACATTTCAAAAGTCCTCATAATTCAAATAGCTTAAAAAACATAAAAAACAATGTTTTATTAAAAATGTAAAAATGTAGAATTTCTCCTGTGATGGGTAGGTTTAGGGATAGGGGCAGGGTAAGGGGATAGAATATACAGTTTGTACAGTATAAAAACCATTACGCCTATGGAGAGTCCTCATAATGCTGTTGCACCAACATGTGTGTGTGTGTGTGTGTGTGTGTGTGTGTGCATAAATCAGAGTTTATACTAAGTAAACAAAGACTGACATTTTTTAAATTAGCATTAGGGTTACCAAAAATGTTCTCCACGCACGCACTGACATTTTACAGTCTCACTCCAGCCAAAGTCCCAAAGTTGGCAACCCTGCTCGCGTCTTGTGTCTTTTGCACTGTCTCGAGCATGACACGGCATTCTCAAAACGTGGCGCTTAGGTTAAAATCAGTTCAATGAAGTTTCAGCTTTAAAAAAAACCCACAGATAATTTATTATACCATGCCCAAATGCCCCTTTTTGAGTGGAAGCAAAAACACAACATTTTTTACTTTAAATTCAAATGAGCTGCAGCTCCCGACCCTCTTTCCAGAAGAGGGCTGTGCCCTTAGCTCATTCCTCAGATACTCCGACAACAACAACAAAACAGTTGAAACAGTATGGGGCTGTTTCCAAATAATGCATTTTGCATCCCACTGCACTGCTTTTTCATTATTTTCTATGTAAATGCGCAAGACGGACCTTTTTTTTCCCCCTCCTATTTGGGGTCATTCACATACAAAGTGCCTTTGCATTTAAAAACGAGACGCGGGCAGTGGACAATGCAAGACGAGTTTTTTAAAAGTTAAACTTCTTTTAACTTGAGCACTGCACTTTTAGTTTCCTGTGTGAGATGCTGTAAAAGATGCAAGCGAAATTATCAAACACATATGTCTATCACGTTTACATGGAAAAGCAATGGAAAAATAACGGCACGGTGGAAAGTAAAAACACGTTCTGTGTTCATTGAGACAGTCAACAACAGAACGTTTAGATTGTCTCAGCTATGTGATAAACATTTTTGTGTCTCCACAAGCTGCTCTAGCGAGGAGATAAGCATGGCAGACTGTGTTCAGTTCACTCAGGGGAGGAGCTAAGCTGATTCTGCCAGGTTCTGTCACCAGTCGTGGGCGGGGCCTGTTACACTGTGACGTCACAATGCATAGAAAACGCAAACAACTCATTTTAAGGCACGGTTTATGATTTATGGGGAATATAAAAAAAAGGAGTGGGTGGATTTTAACCATTATATGGTGGTTGTGTACACACACTGCCGACACACATTTATGTTCAAACACCATGTGTGTCACGTTTTCAGTGTGTTTAGTTCAAATTTGTGATCTTGTTTCCCCCTGTCTTTGTGATTTTGTTTTAGTCCTGTTAGTGTTTCCTGGTCTGTCTAATTAGTTATTTCCTTCACCTGTGTTCTGTTAATTATCCTATTAGTCCCTGTTCATTTAAGCCCTGTGTTTTCCCTCAGTATTTGTTGGTCGTCGTCCATGTATGGTTGTGTTTTTTGAAGTGCTGGAATGTTTTCCCTTTGGTTTTGAAAAGTTAAGTTTGTAAATAAATCAACTATACTGCAGTTCCCGTGTCCTCGTCTTCGGCTACCTACACCAACCTGACAGAACGACCAACCATACAAAAAGAAGAGAGGAAACTGAAAATGAGCGGGGTAAGAAGGAACAAGAAGGAAAAAGTGGAGCCCCATGGAAACACCTATCCTCTTCCAATGTGAGCGCTCACTTGAAGAGTATGTGGGGCTTTACTTAGACCTTTATGACGACGTGACATGGGATGAAGAGGAACTTAAACAGAGTTTCTGGGGTGGATTGAAAGACCCTCTTGAAAAAGGGTCTAAAGGACCTCGATCTGTCCTTCCTGGAGTTCGTGGATCACACGCTATGGACGTGTAGATCCAACTTCGTGGTGGAAGATCTCCCACTCCAGCCAGTTCCAAGGCCGCCAGCGCCTGAGCCCATCTCCTGCCCGCCAGCGCCGGAGCCCATCGCCTGTTCGCCAGAGCCTGAGCCGGTGCCTGTTCCTGAGCCGGTGTCTGTTCCGGTATCTGTTCCTGAGCCGGTGTCTGTTTCTGTGTTTGTGTCAGTCCTTGTGGCCGTTACTGTTCTAGTGGCTGCTGATCCTGCGCCAGAGCCCGCTGATCCTGAGCCAGAGCGCGCTGATCCCGCGCCAGAGCCCGCTAATCCCGCGCCAGAGCCCGCTGATCCCGCGCCAGAGCCCGCTGATCCCGCGCCAGAGCCCGCTGATCCCGCGCCAGAGCCCGCTGATCCCGCGCCAGAGCCCGCTGATCCCGCGCCAGAGCCCGCTGATCCCGCGCCAGAGCCCGCTGATCCCGCGCCAGAGCCCGCTGATCCCGCGCCAGAGCCCGCTCAGCCGGTCCGGTCCGCATCTGCTGATCCAGAGGCTGTTCACGTCATGTCTGCCGTTCCTGAGCCGGTGTCTGTTCCCGTTCCTGAGCCGGTGTCTGTTCCCGTTCCTGAGCCGGTGTCAGTTCCCGTTCCTGAGCACCAAGAACCAATCTTTGTACCTGTCAAATTTCCCATTAACATTTTTGGGGGGCGCAGTACGCCCTGTAAGGGGACCATGGAGGTCGTAGCGACAGGGTCCTCACCGCCATGGCCACCCGAAGGGTCCTCACCGCCATGGCCGCCCGAGGGTACGACAGCTCCGCCCTGGACACGTACACAGCCGGCTCCGCCATGCCACGCCCACAGCCTGCTCCGCCATGGCCACGCCCACAGCCTGCTCCGCCATGGCCACGCCCACAGCCTGCTCCGCCATGGCCACGCCCACAGCCTGCTCCGCCATGGCCACGCCCACAGCCTGCTCCGCCATGGCCACGCCCACAGCCTGCTCCGCCATGGCCACGCCCACAGCCTGCTCTGCCATGGCCACGCCCACAGCCTGCTCCGCCATGGCCACGCCCACAGCCTGCTCCGCCTTGGCCACGCCCGCAGCCTGTTCCACCCCGGTTACCCGAGCTACCAGCTCCGCCCTCGAGGCTTCCCGTTCCTGTACCACCACGCCCTCGTCAGCCTCCAGGGCGCC
The DNA here is from genome assembly GCA_030578275.1 of Meda fulgida. Taxonomy (NCBI): domain Eukaryota; kingdom Metazoa; phylum Chordata; class Actinopteri; order Cypriniformes; family Leuciscidae; genus Meda; species Meda fulgida. The sequence goes on from CM060623.1 coordinate 4,952,989, forward strand.
CGGCCTCCCACCCCCCAACCCCTTTGGATGTTATACGCGCCTTCGGGGAGGGGGAGGTTCTGTCACGTTTTCAGTGTGTTTAGTTCAGTTTTGTGATCTTGTTTCCCCCTGTCTTTGTAATTTTGGTTTAGTCCTGTTAGTGTTTCCTGGTCTGTCTAATTAGTTATTCCCTTCACCTGTGTTCTGTTAATTATCCTATTAGTCCCTGTTCATTTAAGCCCTGTGTTTTCCCTCAGTGTTTGTTGGTCGTCGTCCATGTATGGTTGTGTGTTTTTTGAAGTCCTGGAATGTTTTCCCTTTGGTTTTGAAAAGTTAAGTTTGTAAATAAATCAACTATACTGCAGTTCCCGTGTCCTCGTCTTCGGCTACCTACACCAACCTGACAATGTGAAAGGGAATTGTGCATAATAGGTGCCCCTATAAGCAAAATTGAGTAAAAATGAAGCAAAGTAAAACAAGATAGAAATATGGAAAAGACCACAAGGACAAAGAAATTGAGATCATTTGTCTATGAGGTCAAAGTTCACAGGCTCCTGGGGCCTCACAGCGGTTCACATCTCATTGCTGACTCTGCCCGCGGGCTCCGATTCCTGAACCTCACTATGGAATCTTTACATTCATGATGTACTCCAGTCTAAGAGCAGTGCACAGTCCTTATACAACATGTAAATCATCTGAGTGTGTGGAAACGAGGATTATGTGGCTTACAGCCTCTCTCACCGTTCAACTGAATATTCATATCAATCCTTCGCCTCTAGTAAAGAGTAGCAGCAGATGTTGGCAGTGTCAGATCCCCGGTGTGATTCATAGGCATTGTGTAAGAGCGCCTGATGATGACTGTATAAATGAGGTCCAGTGTCAAAGCAATATGCTTGTTATCATGACAAACAGATCCACAGGGGAGAAAGAGAGAAACCTGGTGTCTATCCTGAATGAGAGCCTGTAATCCTACATGCCCGAGACGCCCACCTGGTTATGGCAGATTTACTATTAAACAGGCAACAGTGACCTTCTTTCTTTCATGGAGTCGATCTCATCTAGTGGCAGGGTTTGACAAAATTTTGAATTTAAGAACTGGCTCCATTTCAATCCATGGCAATTCAGTTTTAGAGAATTGGCCACACAGAGGAGCGCCATGTTCGAGTAAAACACTGTGGCACAAATCAAACTTTCACAGCTCTAAATGTTTTCAGTCCAAATGAGTTGCACCTTCAGCAGATAATTTTTAAAAAAATGAAAAATCTGTTATTCACCCTGTCACTCCAAAATAATCATAGAGCAATAAGTTATCTAAATCTAAAAGTATTTTTACTATTTATTTAATATTTTAATTAATATATTTGTTTTACTATTTGTACTTTTTCCTTAAAATACACAAACACAAACACAAACACACACACACACACACATCATATATTGGGTGGATTAGGCAGGGGATATGTAGAATGTGATCATGCAGAATAAGTCATTAATATGTGCTTTAAGTACTAATAAACAGACAATATCCAAGTAATATGCATGCTAATAAGCAACTAGTTAATAGTGAGAATGATATGGTAACACTTTAGTGTCCAATATATATTTTACAACTTCTTAAGTTTTCCATTTAAGGTTTCAATCTTGTATGCCTGCTTAATTTTTTAAGGATTTGGAATATTATTTGAAATTAAGCAAAGTGTTCATAGTGCATCAAATTAAATTTATATATATGTCCATTACACATTTCTATAATGTGCATTTTGAACATTTATTATTATCATAATCATAATTTTCTTATTTAGTGTATGATAACTAGAGTTGTAGGCCAGTGCAAAACTTATGCTCAATTACATGGAAATAAAACAAACTACAGAGAGCTCTAAAGCTGTTTTTGTACTTACAACTCATCTGTGAGAAAAATGTTCTTAAATTATATTCGGGTGCTTTCACAGCCATTACTAATAAATGTAATTAACTGTAATAAAAAAAAATCACATTTATTTATTTTTTAAAATTGAATTAACAGCTTTAGTGACAACCTTTTTAAGTGTAATTCTAAAAATACTAAAACACAATGTATTAATAAAACCTACACTTACTGCAATTCTATGAATTTCTATGAGTTATCTCCAGCCCTTCCTCTTAAAGACAGACAAATTAAAGTGGTTCGCCCACCGCGAGTATAAAAAGCAAACTCAAAACCTCCTCTCTTCCTCCATATTTCAAGAGGCTCAACAGCGAAAGACCTTTCAGGAATCCTGCATGGGTGGACGAGTGGGTTTTCCCTGGGAAAGACACTCAGGGTCTTCCGGAAAGGAACCCCACCTTCGGATGTCGGATAGCACGCTGCTACGGCGCGCTGGTGCCAAGGCTAGCGTGGGTGAGTGGGCAGCGCTGCACTGAGACGACTAGCAGCCGTGGGCACTGCCAGGCTTAGCGGTGAAGATGCCGCCCCTGTCGTCATTACAGGCAGCTCACAGAAAAGAACAGAGAGCTTCGCCGAAATAAGCCAAAAAAAAGCAGGAAGTAGGGAGGGATGGTTCACATTGAAATCCTCTCTTGACGCCCCCACGCACGGTTTTAAGCACAGCGTACAAAATCACTCTCACAGAGAGAGCGAGAGAAAAAGAGATATTAGCGGCGCAGTAAGCTAGCTCAGGAGATCACATCCAGGCGCTTTCTAATCACTGTAATGGTTTAGAAACCTCATGCTCATCTTTCTTAAGCACCGAATAAAACAGTAGAAGTCCCCATATGAACCACAGGCGCTGCTTTCCTATGCCAAAGAGACTTTCGACAGCTGTGGGGAGCGACAGCCTAAAAGGTTAACGTGATTTCTTTTTTTTTGGGGGGGGGGGGGGGAGTCACGTCCTAGAATACCACCCGATAAGACCTTAAGGAAATGGATGGAGTTGAGAAGTTCTGAAATATCCTTGTACGCCGATGTGATGCGAAATGCTTCTCGATCAGCAAATAACGTGTGCCAGATCGCACGTTCATCCAGAATACAAGATTATGCACATCTTCAAATAAACATCTACACTCCAGATATCTTTAAGAGCACGAAGCACGTTGCAGATGCCAAACCTATCCTTGCAGATGCCTTTAAGCTAAGAATATGTGATAGATCCGTGACCATATTTGTATAGGCCAATGATAGCATTTTTTAAATGATCATATTGTCTAAATTAGTAGATATTGGAATAGCATCAGGGATTATTTCCAAAATTAAATAGTAAACTATTTTTTCAATACATCAATGAGAAACTGGACAATTTTGAATCATTTGGTTTCTATTTCTGAGGCTTTGCACTGGGTAGCCCCGCCCACCTCGAAATGTCATTGGTCAAAAATCCTGCTCTTCATACCTTTACATTAAACATCAGATTTGTTCTGATTGGCTGTGATTTCATCTAGTGCTGAGTGAAAACAGATCATTTGGAAACTTTGTCGTTGCATATGGTGTGAAGTCACTTTTTTTCAGAACCTGATTTAATAACTCATGTAAAATTATAGATTGGAGCTTTACAAACAAGGTAAAAACTGTATAAATATATAGTATGTATATATATATATATATATATATATATATATATATATATATATATATATATATATATATATATATATATATATATATATAGCCTTCCCATAAATTAACTATCACTATAGCAAATTTGGTCACACTTTAGTTTAGGGTCCAATTTTCACTATCAACTAAATATTAACTACAACTTTTGCCTCAGTAAACTCCTAAATACTGCTTATTAATAGTTAGTAAGGTAGTTGTTAAGTTTAGGTATTGGGAATAAGGGATGTAGAATATGATCATGCAGAATAAGTTCATATGGAAAGTACACAAAGCCAAGATCTCAAATCATATCATACATATAAATTGTGGAGAGGCACGAAAGATAAGATATCATTTTGATGATGTACATGAATCGAGGATATTTGTGGGTCTTGGAAAATGGCACAAGCGTTACAACACAAGTGTTGGTACATAGAATGCTGCCAATGGTCTGTTCTCCAAACTGAGAACATGTGGTATCATCACAAGACAAACCAAAGAATATTCCATACATGACGAATCCCATTTATAAAAGACCATTTATGAAATTGAACAATTGAACTGTCCTTGAAATGTGCATGTGTGAGATACAAATCTGATAACAATATTCATTCAAATAGGGCCTTGTAACAGTTCTAACAGTTTAACAGGCTATACTGGCAGCTAAAAAAATGAATTGAAATGAAAGCACATTGACATGTGAGGCCTTTGATGAAGATTACTTCACGTTATAAAGAGGAAATCTGCTGCATTTTTTTGCTCTAGCATTATTGCCTGCTAAACTAGTCCTAATAAGCTCAGGTTTAAAGGGATAGTGCACATGCAAAGTGATCATCACTTTTAGTTACACTTTATTTGAAGGTGTCCGTGTTACAGTGTAATTCTACATTTAAGTACTGAGTAATAATTAACTATCCCCGGTTTCACAGACCAGGCTTAAATTAGTCCCAGACTAAAATGCATGTTTGAGCTGTTTTAACTGAAAGCAACTTGCACTCGCATTTCTTAAAATATGTCAGTGCCATTGTTTTGTCTTAAGATGCACACCAGTAATATTTTTTTTTTCTTCTAAGGCATGTTTATCAAATATGTTTATATACTTAAATATCCTAATTGAACTAAATCCTAATCCTTGCTTAATCTAAGCCCTGTCTGTGAAACCAGGACTTTATGTACTTACTATAGGTTTAGGGTGTAGTTTAGGGTCAGTTGCATGAAATTATGCATAATTTCTTGTTATTACTACAGTACCTACATGTAACATGTGTAACATGGACACTAAAATAATGCGTTACCTCTCTTTTCTTTGACAATCTCTTTATGAACTCCTTGAAGCGTCAACATTTTGATGACATTAATGCATTATCTAATTTGTTTGCAGCCTAAAGGTGTTTTAATATCAGATTTATGGCTGCTTTTGTAACAGCTATGCTAGATCATTATAAAATGTGTTGCCAAATTTAGCGTAAAAACAAGATGTGCTAAAACAGTCCAAGTTCATCAACCATTACCGTAAACAAACTATTTTTGACGCTGCAAGTGCCAGACAAAGATGCAATTATCTCCATAATGGCCTGAGATTAAAATAATTTGAATTACGAGCACTTTAGACAGTGCTCAGATGACTGTCAACAATGTTCCTGATAGCAACAGAGCTAGATATAAACATTTCTTAGTAAGTGAAGAAAACAATAGTACAATCTCAACAAACGATGAGATTTCAAAGGCCGTTATCCCTTTAGACTGTACCGTATGCAAATGCTAAAGTGTTCACTCAAGCGCTTTACTTTGATGAAGCCGTTATGACTTTTGAAGACATTTCGACTGCAATAGCACAAAAGCTTTATGGTTGTTCGAGTGAAAATCAAGTTCAAGTCAAGCTGAGGGTTGAGTCATTACTTGAGGACTGACGGAGGGAAATCTGTTGTTTAGTGTGACCCTTTGCTTTTGTTTTGGGTAATGAAAGCCCATTGAGAGGCGGACATGCTGGACCGCTGCCCATTTCGCTCTGTTTCAATTACCCAGCATGCCTTCAGCAGGGTAATGAGGTGGGTGTCACCGCGGGGGTAAAGCGACAACCAGTGACCACTGCGTCGCCACTTGGCCTCTCATTTCCATGGTGATGGAGTGTCGATTGACAGGGTCAAGGGGGCGGGAGAGAGAGAGAGAGAGAGAGAGAGAGAGAGCGACTGCAGAACGAGGACTGACACGTACTGTCTCTGAAGCCTTCTCATATTCGCGGCACAGACCTCCAGCTACCATATGTTTTTATCAGAGACCGAACCACAAAAGGGGGAATTACGTTTGAAAGGCCGGTAAATAAAGTTGGTATTGATTTGATCTCATGTGTAATCCGTTTTGCTGTCTGACACCAAGTCCAGCAATAAAAGAGAATCATGTAGGACAGCATAATAGATAATACGACCATACATCAATTGGGGTTTGGGAGACGTGAGGGCGATAGATCATCTTCCAGCCAGACTGCTTAGCTATGGAATTTATAAACTAGCTCCTAAAATTGAAGCGGCTTTCCAATTTACAGATGCGCCATGGCACTTTACTGCATTTCTCCTCTACAGTTGATTCTATTTCAAGTTTACCAGAACGATTCGCTGTGAGACAGACAAAGTTTGCCTGACATAGCAGCTGCCAAACGGCTCCTTCATCGTCCTGATGCAGTCTTTGTCTCTTACTTTATCTGAATCCGTTGCGTTTAAAAGTTGCCCTTGAGTACATTTAAATTGTAAAAGGAAGAACATTAAAACGTTCTTGATTAAATAATATTTATTTTAATTTAAAATATTAGAATTTTATCAGAATGTTCTTTTAACAGAATGTATTTGCATAAAATAGATGTAAATGTAAACTTCTAAAGATAAAGATCCATATTATTAGTAGAAGTATTGGAGCAGTTTGATTAAATATGAGCTTGCTTGATTTTATAGGAGAACAATTCGAAAGTTTAATTGTGGAGAGGGATATTGGGACAAACCAAAAGATCCAAATGCAAATATTACGTAATATTAAGTCATTACAATCTAATTATGCTGATGCCAATATATATATATATAAAATGATCATTTAAAAAATGTATATGATTAGGAGGGCTGTTAAAAATGTATTCATATATAATGAATACATACACTACAACTGATTATGAGTTTGTTTAAAAACTAAAAGTAATGATCATTCAAAATTAAAAATGTGTTTATATATATGTTTTTTTCTTATATTAGAATTATATATATTAGTGTAGTCAGATCGATCTGAAATGAAAGTTTGTTTATATAATATATGTGTGTATGTATGTTTTTGTATTTATTTATATAAATAAATCTGTATGTTTTATATAAATTTATATGTAAATGTATATGTATTTATTTATATAAGTGTGTGTGTGTGTGTGTGTGTGTGTGTGTGTGTGTGTGTGTGTGTGTGTGTGTGTGTGTGTGTGTGTGTGTGTGTGTGTGTGTGTGTGTGTGTGTGTGTGGCTCTGCAGCATTGATACATTTACGGACTTTAATTAATAAACAGATCTCTGAAAATCTTCATTAAAAAGAACAACATTTATGTAAACAACATAAATACCTGAAGGCAAACTTTAAGGCATCAAAAGTGATCACGTGAGGTCAGTAAAGTTTTCCATGTGCTTTCGATAACAGTTTTGTCTCTGTAACATGAATTAATTTCAGCACAGATATTTCTCAGTTATGGAACACTTGCGCCATCTTCTGGAGACATAACATAACAACAACACACCAGTAGGACATGTAGGACACAACAGGCATTTTAAAAAGAAACTCCCTAAATATGAAATAGCAGATAGAGTGGAGAAGAGCCATTTGATTAGCATAAGAGATCTTCAGCCACAGAAACTTAAAACCAGTATAGGAGAAAGTGTTGTAACATCCAAAAATACTACACACATTCTAGCCTGGCAGAGGACTTGCACTTTAGCCATTACTAATCACTGGTTAAAGGCTAAACCAATGAACACTAACTGACTGGGTGAGTAAAAGCATTAAGGTATGGAGTGAATTTCTCTTACCTCATCAGCACATGGCAGCTGTACTTGAGGTGATCCCCACTCCTTGCTGATCTTCTCTCTGATCCTCTGAGGGATGATCCAGCACTGGTCAATGACCAGATCTGGGTAAATCACCTTTAACTCTCCCCTAAAGAGTAAACATACAGGTTTGAACAATTGAACCGGCCTATAACACTCCATCATTATTCAATGAACAGTTTATGGTTTCCTATAGGTCATAAAACCCTAACTTAAGCTGCGAACAGCCCATTGTGGCAGAGAAAGTTGAACTAGTGAGTAAGTTGTTAGATTTGTTGTGTGGGTTTCGAGTGGGACCGGCTGCTTAAGCATCCATGACTCAGAGCTCTGAGGGAGTCCTACACATCCCACACCGGCCTACAAGCCAGACTTCTCAAATCAGTTCATCTAAGGAAATGTGGTTTCTAAATTAACCCTAGTCCAAAACTCCTAGAGGAAGACAGTGCAAACGATTCCTATTGGAATTTTAATGAACCAATCCCAGCAGGATAAAAATGCCTATGTAAGACATTAGAAGGAATTTACATGCATATAAGTTTTCCTTTTCTTTTTGCTATGTTTTCCACAGTATTTTAAGCAAACATTCAATACATTTGTCTTTGTCTATGTGTCTATGTACGCTAAGTGCAAATAACCCGCCTTTTTGGCTTTTTGGTCAAAAATGGCGGCGCTTTTAACCGCCTACTTCCGGGATTTGAAGATCTGATTAGTTCTAACACAGTCATTTGGGCGCTGGACTCCATTCACTTACATTGCTGTGCGTCGAGTTGTTCCAGAGATAAGTTGCTGAAATATCGACCTCTATTGAATTGTCAACTGTCTATATTGTATCAGAGGCCATTTGCGATGCTTATACTGGTCTTCATTTGTACATGCACAGCGTAATTATTTATATTTTATGTTGGTTGTTTCAACCAATTTTCAAGCACTACCTGCTAGCTATAGTTAGCTAGCGCGACTTCGCCAGCTTAGCCTGTGACAGTAAGAGTTCGGTAATGAATTGCTACCACCTTTATAGCAACTTTTATTTGATTGAATTTTGGGGATATTCTAACTTTTCATTATGTGACGTGTTGGCTGAGTTTTGAGTGATGAATGCTGCGCGTTGAGTTGTTCCAGAGGTAACGTAAGTTTCTGAAATATCGACCTCTTTTGAATTGTCAACTGTCTATATTGTATCAGAGGCCATTTGCGATGCTTATACTGGTCTTCATTTGTACATGCACAGCGTAATTATTTATATTTTATGTAAGTAATATACAGTATTTCGTTGTCACGCTGCCTCTCCAAATGCAAAACTGACATTAACAAAATGCAATAATGCAATAACAGCTGAAAAAGTAATTGGGTGTGTGTTTTATTTTATATTTACTGTTCAATAATGCAATCGCTGCTGTCTGTCCCATAGAAGAACATGACAGCCGGCGTATGCTTTGGAACTATTGGGGCTTACATGAACCACGTGACAGCCATAGCGGCGACATCAAAGAATGTCACAACTCTTTCTCTATATGGCTCTGGCAGAGGCTATTTACACTAACTCCGCCCACTGATGTCTGATTGGGCACGGCAGAAAGTTTGGATGCAAAACGACGCGAGTTCGAATCCGCCCTTTGCTGAACTCGCTCTACACCCATTTCCCATCACATATTAGATCATATCAGAAAATATTTGAAGTGGAATTAAAGAGTCTTAAGTGTTTATCAGTTAGGGAGGGCTTTATTGTCTCAATAAGGCAGCATCCATTTAATCATTTGAATAAATATAATAATTTACCCTATGTTATTATTGCATACCGTGTAATGCACATCAAATAGTATCTGCCACTATTTATAAGTAAAAAATAGCATCTAACTACTATTTACACTTCTTGCAAAGAAAATACTGCTATTTTTACAGTTTAAATAGAATCTATCTCTATTTTCACTTAGTGTAACAGCATCGCTAAGAAAATGTTGCTATTTTTAGTGTAAATAGAATCTTTTGCTATTTAAACTGTGTAAATAGCAGCTATCGCTAAGAAAATAATGCTATTTTCACTTGTAGTGTAAATAGCATCTATCTCTATTTGCAAAACTAGCCACTGCAATTAACTAATTGTTTACCACATTCAGATCGCTATTTTTATATTAAAAAGAAGTTTGTATTAACCCCTAGTTTACAGTACATATGGGTCGAAATGTATGTATTTAATGTTTCCATCTGTTATATTATAGTGCATATATAGTACACATGTCCATACAGACCATGTTAAATATAATACACTGTTAAATATAAATATAAACATAATGATTCCTAGATGTATATGTACTCAGTAAACAGCAACTGTCTTTATCCATAGCAATTTACAAGATAATTATTATAGTAACAGTCCTCTTGGAGCATCGAGGTAGACACTACATTTACTTAATACTAATAATACTACTAATAAACCATTTTGTTTATAATGCGCTTTTCTCAAACCCAAAGTTAGCTAAATGAGAACATTGTTTTGACAGATTTAGCTAACTTCTGAAGACAAATTAGTCTCTAAAGTATAGCTAGTAAGCATAATTCATATTATTAGATTATAATTATTATCAGATTCAGTCACTACTACATTTTGGTACTGAGATAAATATAATTCTGATAGAATACAACTTGATAAAAAATATCTGACAATCATTTATTTATTTATTTATATTGCTGAAAATAAGAATGTTTGAGTAGAACATCTAGCAAGTTGTTATACCGGTAGTGGAACTGACATTCACTTCTGACTAAGCAAACACAAAAATGATCACAGAATATCTAGACAGAATGGAGACATTGTGACGTCTTACTTGCAGAATTCAGCATCTTCTGAAGGCAAGAGCTCGTCACAGGTGCATGTGATCACGTGACACGCTGAGAGGACGCACAAAACAAGCGAGGTGCAAAATAAATGCATTTCCTTTGACCCTTCAATAGAAACGTGGGTGAGAGTTAATAACTTATTTCACTCTCTTTCATGCATGTAAAACATACTCTAAGTGCAATGTTAAGACATTATGTGAGATGAAATCTATAGCCTACTATATCATATGTTTTGTTTGTTTGACCAAAAAACATTAAGTCTTTAATAATGTTCATAATTGTTGTATCATTTACCTGTAATTCTCGACAAAATTTGAGATGTTCGCAGCTGAGGTTTAACAGTACGTTACCTTCAAACTAGATCTAGTCGTCGACTAAAATAGTACGGTAATATTACCTTACAAAGTTAAATTGAGAAACACATTAGAACCGCCCACTCTTCACTACCATTGGGTTTCACTGCTATAAGCGGACACCTTATTGGTCTATAAATGCGTCAGTCTTTTTTTTTTAGGGGTGGCAGTGCTTATATTTTTATTTTTAGACGGCAGGTATTAGTGCCAAATGGTAACAGGTGTTTGTTCCTCTTAACAACATCTGACATATCTCTTTAGTGAAAAGTATAGGCTATAGCCTGCTGAAAGCAAAATCTGAAAGCCAAAAATGTTTTCAAGATGCATTTACTAGATAAGTAAAATGACATAAGATAATATCTTGTTTTCAGGGGAAAAATCTAAATTAAGTAATTTCCCCCCCCCCCCCCCCCCACTGGCTAAAAGCAAAAACCCACCTAATTTTTATTTGTTTTTTTCTGAAAACAATATAGGTCTAATATCTAATACCATTTTTACTTATCTAGTAAATGCTTCTTGATTTAAGAATTGTTTGATATTTGGACTGGAAACAAGACCAAAACACTAAGTAATTTATTTTATTTATTTTTTGCAGTGACATTTTTCACGTATCGGACTGAATCGATCAGAAAGGTTCTCGAGTGAAGCATCTCTTTTGAAAATGTCTGATTCATAATGAGCCGATGAATGAATGATTCATGTATTTTATTATATTAATTAACTTTCATTTTACGGACCTATAAGGTTTAGTGGAAGAATTTCCAGACTAAATTACCACGTAGTGAAAACTGAACCAAACTTATGGGGACAAAACAAACAAATAAATAAATACAAAATGCAATCTGCTAGTTTGTTTATTAAACACTATTTACACATTTCATGAACACATGCTGCAGGTTTCCTGAAAATACAACACCCCCCCCCCCCCAAAAAAAAATTCTGATAACATTCAAATTTTTCGTTCAATCAGATTTCAAGGCTTTCGTGGCTTCTTTGCTGCACTGGCCCTACATTGTTGTAACTGTGCAGCAAAAACAACATCTGGTGCTGCTGACACTCTGGTTTGTGCTTCTTTGCAATGGTGGCACTAGAGCTCATTAAAATAGGATTTAAAGCAATTATTTTTAATGATTTCATCTAAAATTAAGCACAGTAGCCTATTTTTCTGCTTTAACCCATGATTATGTATCTTATCCGAGATTAAAAATAAAAAAATACATGCATCAGTGGCAAACGCTGATTGGAAGTGCATGATTACTTTAGAGGGCACTGTACAGTACACAGTATATTATGCTGCATAGTGCACAGTTGTCCCCAAGAAAAAAAAAATGTTAATGATTTTTTTACTGTTCATATAGCGGACTAAAACATTAGCCTATTTTGCACAGAACATGACAAGGTAGTCAAGTTTTGACTACCAAACCTATCATTTTTCATTTTAGCACACACATTGTATCATTGTATTCATTATTCTTCATCTGTGAATGGAAGCAGTTTGATAACACGTTCACATGTATGATAACACGATCACATAACACTAAGACAATACAGACCACAAGGTAATAATGGGCTAGTAAAGTAGACAAATATAAACCATCTTTACCAAACAAACAACGTGACAGATTTGACATATTATGCACCTATTTGGTGTACAACACATACAATACATAAAGGATAGCATTCCATTTCAAATACGTCTCCCCTTGTGTACTTTACATTAAGGCATGGGGTATCTTCTCTGCAGCAACAGAACACAATGTTCAGTTTCTTCTTACCTGATGTCCTTACAACCTTATGTTGCTCGCAGAGAGTTTCTACAATCTGAACTGAATGAATCTGGGATGGTTAAAAACCCTCAAGTAAGAAAAATCACTAAAAGGATCTCCTTTAATATCTCAGTTGATTCTCTTAGACTTAGCTTAAGGTTCTGGCTTCTCAGATTTTTCTTCTGTATTTTCATCTGATATATTTTCTGCTAAGGAATTCTGGGAGAAATGTCTGAGATATTTGGTATTTAAATGTGTCTAGGGCTGGAGAGTTGAAGATCCTCGAGGTTTCCAACACATTTTTACCCCTGGACTGAAGGGGAAACGTGACAATGTGGGCTCGTCCGGGATATGAACCCGCGACCTCTCGTACCCAAAGTGAGAATCATACCCCTGGCCTAGAACATCAAAACTATAACTATGGTCAAAACTATAGGCTCTATAGTTATAACTCAAAATAAATTCAGTATCATATGCTAACAACAGGCTGTTGTGATTGTCTGTGAATTGTAGCAATGTACACCACTCACTTGTCTTTTATAGGATGATTAGTAGACTTCAGACTGATGCATGTATAAATTATCCATCCTTAAATTCATCCATTTCCAAAATAATTTTCAAATTCCTTGAATCACTTTCAGATCAACCCTCTTCACACTTTATCTTTGTATGTTAATGACAAGAGTCAGCAAATGTTCCTGAGTGCTATTACAAATACTTAGTAAGATATCGTAAAGTCTCCGCTTGCCCCCACCAGAGGAAATAACAGTTCATCATGTGTATTATAATGGAAGGAACTCAATCATTATCATTCTGGATCTACATTCAAAGCACAGCATATACATATTTTTGTGTGTAAATTAAAACAATATTCCTCAACATTCCCTTGATGCCAGCTACAGCAGCCTTGCACATGCAGGTCAGCTCTTATTAAAGCAAAAAAACATTCTCTAATATTAATTGGTTTACAACTGCAGAAAGTGCATAGCATATTGCCTTTTACTCTCCGTAGGGTGATTAATTATCCCTTTTTTCACTGTAGAAGTCAATCTGGTGCTATAAAAACTACTGCATTTCCTTATAAGTCATTCTATATTTAAGGTGCTTTTTCGCTTCTATAACTATGGCATGTGCTAGATCAGAAACATTCAAATCGCAAAGGGTTTAAGTATTTATGAACTATGCTTGTGAATTCCCTCTCCTGTCGGGAGGTAATGCACCATAGTTATGTAAATGTAAATTGTAAAACTGCCTTGCATTGCATTATTCAATTGGAACTTTTCTGTCATTTTTTCCTTAGTATATTATAGTATTAGAATATTGTATAAATACCTTTTTTCCTAAGTCACTACTAATTATATTAATATTTTAAAGACCCTAAAGTGTTCCCTATGCTGAAATATAGCAGATGTAGGAAACACTGCAACTACTTAAACATAACATGCTGTGATGCATCATGGGATGGTCACAGGCCTGCCTGTGAAACTCATCCAAAAGCTATTTGGAAACATTTAAAACTGTGTTTCTTTGTGTGGATTGATATCGTCCACCTTATGAAGCAAATGTGAGCTTACTTTGGTAAAGACAGCAGCTTGTGCCCACACTTTGAATATTAGTGTTGAGGCACTCTTTAGATTCCCTGTAGAGAAGCCCAGCGTGACTGTTCACCTGGGATCCTGTTTTGAAGTGTCTGGTTATATATAATATTACAGGTTGTTTGCTGTTTTCCAGAATATTGTTATTGAGACAAAAATGCAGCTTTCAGGAGGCAATCTTGATGTAAACCTGAACTTCATCTTGTGTTAGCACAAATGCATGACATTACGTCAGTAAATGCTGATTTTGTGTAAGCCCATTATCATTTGAATGCCTTTCGATTTGCACTTTTGTCAGCTTATAACAAGTGAGGTTACAATTATTAAGAGGAAACAGAAGAATATACATCATAGTGTGCAGGAAAAACAAATAGTCTTAAAGCATTTGTCTGTTGTGCACCAGTAACATTCAGCCTGAACATTCTTGAAGAGCCGGAGAAAAATCACATAAAGTGGTAAAATGGGTTCAATGCATGTTAAGCCTAAACAACAGGTATAATGTTTATAGCCACAGAAAATACACAACCACCTGTTTTTTTTTGTTTTTTTCTGTTAATGATTTTGAAAGAAGTCTCTTATGCTCACCAAGGCTGCACTTATTTGATCAAAACTACAGTGGAAATTGTGCAATATCGTTACAATTTAAAATAACTGTTTTCATATTAATATATTTTGAAATGCAATTTATTCTTGAGATCAAAGCCGAGTTTTCAGCATCATTACTCCAGTCTTTAGGGTCACATGATCCTTCAGAAAACATTATAATATGCTGATTTGTTGCTTAAGAAAAATGACTTATTATCAATGATGAAAACAGTTGTGCTGCTTAATATTTGTGTGGATACCATACTTTTTTTTATTAATAAAAAGTTCAAATGAACAGCATTTATTTGAAATAGAAATCTTTTGTAACATTATACATGTATTTTACTGTCACTTTTGATCAATTTAATGCATCCTTGCCGAATAAAAGTATTCCTTTCTTTCAAAATTTGAATGCACTTAAACCCGCTCCATTCTTACAACGGCATTCATACGTTCGCATTCAGATCTGCCTCCATCCAATCAACAAACGATGGATAGAAACAAGTCCCCGCTCTGCATAATAATTTCACTCGGATGTATATCACAATACGGAAAGAAAATATGTCTCTACTTCCGTTTCATCGCAACCTTAAAGGAATAGTTCACTTAAAAAAGAAAATTCTGTCATCATTTACTCGTCCTCAAGTTGTTACAAACCTGTATTGAGTGTCTTTCTTCTTCTGAACAGAAAATAAGATATTTTGAAGAATGTTGGTAACCAAACAGTCCATACTATTGACTACCATAGTATGGAAACAAAATACTATTGAAGTCAATGAGGCCCATCAACTGTTTGGTTACCAAAATTATTCAAAATATTTTTTGTGTTCAGCAGAAGAAAGAAAGATTTGGAACAACTTACTCACAGATGATGACAACATTTTTGGGTGAACTATCCTTTTAAGTCCTGTGGCTATACATTCTTTATACAGTGAGCATTTTAATGTTTATTGCTTTAAGGCATTGGTAAATGCCTTAAAGTATCCACGATTATTTTCAGTGGTAATTTACATTATACCATAAATAATGTCTGTGGATTTTAGTCCCACGCGGCCCTCCACAAACCATCAATCTTTAAATGTCACATTAATAATACCTTTAGATGTTAAACAGTGGACACCATTTGAATCTTGAGAACGTCGTCTGTTGAAGTGGTTTGAATGTAGATTGCCAAAACACTGAGAAATTCATGTTCTTCGTGTTAGCTGGTTGCTCTAAAATGTTCCTGTGTGTTCTTCTCATTTGGAGCTGAAAAGCACTTATTAACATTTTCAAGTTGTGAATATGTGCAGTCCTGCCATGTATTTTTCTATACAGATGAAGATATGAAGCTTTTGATGGTTATGTTTGGGAAACCGATGCTGAGTGTAGATTGTCTTTACACAGGTAATTGAGCAGCATTCTACCACCGCAGGATATAATGCCACAAGAGGACATCAAAGCTGATTTGATGAAAATCCAACAAGTAAAGTAGAGATACTTTTAGTCAAAGCCTTGTTGCTTTGACGTCCGTACGTTCTCCATCCTATTTCATTTTTGCTTGTTCTTTAGCAGCTAAAACCAGGGCTTGGGCATTTTGCTCAACAGAAAACAGGTAATCTTGTAGAGTTGAAAAAGGCTATCATTCCTTGTTGTGTGTTTATATCCCACATTTAGGGCTGTTAGGTGGATTGTGCACCCTGAGAGCCAATCAGATGACTGCAGAGGAACCAGCAGAAGACGGAGAACTAGAAGAAGTTGAAGACGAAATATGCCAAAAGAGCCACCTGCGTTTGCACTGACGCTTCTGGTACAAGTAATCTTCTTTCTCACGCTCCTTACGAGCCCGTTGATAGTGATCTTCTTCCTTTAGATACCACACAGGAGGCCAGCGATGTTTCTCAAAGTGCTCCTGGTTTTCTGCAAAACAGAATGAGACCGCCACACTTGCTTAATGCAGAACAAATTATAATACTGAGATAAGGGATGCCAGACATCTCTAAAACAAGATAAATGTAAACTTTAAACTACCATTCAATATTTTTTGGTCAGATTTGCATTCATAATAGAAGTGACGCGGCGCGCTCGTTTTTCCAGTCGCACCTCTGTTAATGGTTGCATAGCAACGACAGAAGCCACGGGAGAGCAAGCGCTTGTGGAAAGTAGAAAGCGGTACGAACTGCACTCTCCATGAGGATGAGGAATTATCAGCAAATAACTAATTGATTTCTAGCCCTTGAATTAGCTTTACTACTAGATATATTTATGGAGATGAGCAATATAAAGCCGCCCTGTACAGCTATGATCAGCTGTTCGGCCGAGCTTTCGATGTTTTTATGGAAAGGCCGAAGCTGATCGATTGTTTTTTGTCACATGAACTGTTGAGATGAGATGTTGAGATGTTTTCATCTCGCCCGCGTCACTTCACAATATCATTCAATTACCAAAGAGCCTTAGAGATCTTCTATGAAAAAGAAGTTTGGGTGTGGCCTTTGCCATTAAGATAAATTGTAAATAATAATCTTTTTCTGGGTTGTGCCAGCTCATTTTTCCCCCATCAATTTCTACCTTATAGCTGAAAATGAACACAAAAGAAAAACATGAATAATCCGGTCTAAAATTTTAAGATGAAGGTTTCCGTTTGTGACCAGTTCAAGGTACGTGCTGCAATAATCATGCCTTGAATCTGTTGATGATATGTCATATTTGTACGTCTCAAAATGTCCATTTCTATCCACAAAACCTGCCAGAAGTCATGGTTTAAGGGGTTATTTAAAAATAATTTATTCCGGAGGTGCATGCCCCCGGACCCCCAACCCATGTTAACGTGGAGAATACATCACATGGACTGGGAAGTACCACACATGGAAAAAAGTCTCTGCGGTAGGTCCTACCTGAAGAGGGAGGAACTTCTACTAGCACAGTGACTGGCAGCAGAGACAGAGCTCTGTCTTGGGGTAGACACAGATTTACCGTCAGGGAAACAGTATCATGGAGGATACCTCATTTGGAATTACCATCAGGGAATTACTTCATAAGGAGCACTTAGCTCCAGTACGCGGGCTGACCCGAAGGGGCATGCACCACGAGTACTGTACCTGGCTGTACCTGGCAATTGAACCCCGCCGAATTTGAGTGCCGCAGGGTGCTGAAAAGTAAGATGCATCCAGGGTTTGTAGGCCTGGGGAACGTACGTGGACAAAGAAGGGCATATTATCACCTCAGGGAGGGGAACGGCGCTATTATATATAACTTACCTGATCGTCCCCAATAGCACTCAGGACCAAACTTTCTCAACCCAGATATTGTAAAATCTTGTGAAGGTATTGGTTGTAGCCCAGCTTGCTGCTCTACAGATTTCTGTTAGAGAGGTGCCGCTTGCTAGAGCCCAGGAGGATACAACATTTATTTTAGAGTGTGCACACACTCCTAAAGGGCATGGCACGCCAGTGGGCCATCCTCTGTTTTGGAGACAGCCTTCCCCTTCTGCTGTCCCCCAAAAAAGAAAAAATTAGTAGATTTTAGTATTGTGGAATGGATTTTAGATTTCCTTGTGCTGAGAACAAGCGGTGTTAAATGACAGTTGTCTTTTTCTCCAAATACTGAAGCTTAAAAATGTGAATAAAACATTGCAGTGTGTTTTACAGATCCTATATTGAGTCGTTTTTATCCTTTTTTTTTATTGCTGTGCTGGTTTAATTCCATAAGCATGAAAAATAAAAATAGGGAAGTAAAATAATTGGGAATAAGCAGATGATTATTGCCCAGTTGTATAAAGGCAGGTGTTGGGAAAAGCACAGCGTATATTGTTGTGGGACTCATCCAACAAAAAAACTCTGTGCTTTTCCCAACACCTGCCTCTGATAAAACTGGGCCATTCTTATCTGCTTCTTCACAATTATTTTACTTCCCTATTTTTATTTTTCATGCTTATGGAATTAAACCAGCACCATGAGTTTCACCTCCTCCCCTCTGGTATCCGTTTTAGAACTCCTATTGGTAAGATTTTATGTGTTTGTATTGTTTGTATAGTGATTGTCTTAAGCTTGTATGCTGCAATCAAATTGCCCTTGGCAAATTAATAAAGATGAACAGAAACTTTGAAGAGACTCCCATGAGTGCAGAGTTGTGAAGAATGTTGGTCTAGTCTCTAGAGTGACGTAAAAGACGCATGAATTCTGTTATGACTGTTCTGGCTGCGGTCACATTGCAAAACATCTGACCTCTATTTGATTTAGTACCACATATGGAAGTAGCACAAATCGAAATTGAAGAGATTCCATGTGATTTGTGCTGTTCACACTGTCATGAGAAAAACAGATCTGAATCACATATGACAACAACAAAAAAAAGAACGTAGGCTAAGTCATCAACACCACATCGAAGTGACTGACAGATTTTTTTGGAAACTGATAAAAAATTTTCAGGATTCTCTGATGAATATAAAGTTCAAAAGAACAGCATACACAATATAGACAGACATTTAACAATGTAAAAAATCTTTAATGTCAATTTTGATCAATTTAATGCATCCTATTTTAATAAAAGAATGAATTTCTTTCCAAAACTAATTTTAAAAGACCCCTTAGTGTATACAATATAAATAAATTTTAATTAATTTTGTACAATATTAAGAGTAAATTCCAAGATTATACCTTGAAATAAAAAGTAATCATTATTTACAAATTCTATTACTTATTTAATGTCATGTCTCAATATTAATTTTAAAGTTAAAATAAATGTAATATTTAAAAAAATGTGGCAGTTATAACGATTTGAAGGCAGTTGAATTACCTGTAGATTTGGCCTTCATGTCACGAGGGAATTTGCGACAGACTCTGTTGTAGTTGGTGCAGATGTGGTGGAGGCACCAATCAGTCATTTGATGAGAACAGTGGAACTAATGGGAACAATCACATAGATGAAAACACTAGAGAGAAAATTTAAGATTTTGAAATGTTCCTAACCACTCCTAAAACATAGATTCTTTATATCAATTAAAAATGATCAAATATCACATTTTTATACAATCTCTCTGGAATACTTGATTCTAATTGTAAGCAATATTTCATGTTTATTCATTTATTTGGTAAAAAGCCATGCAATAAAGCCAGTAAGCCGAGATATACTCTATCCAGCTGCAGACCCGCATCAAGCATCACAAGCATAATGGGGAATACGGTGAGTTGTCTATAATATTTCTGTCATGCTGTGAACTAATTTATATATTAAGTGTTTAGCTGCTAAAAAATATATAATAATACTGTGCACATATTTCGAATTGTATTATCAAAGCTTGAATTTGTTGTCATACTTTATTGTATTAAATATTTTTTATGTGGGTCAGTTTGATTACTTTTTTTAGATTGGGAGGTGTAAATATCCTTTGTGGTGAAATCACTGTAGGTTTTGTATTTATTATTTATGAATATAAATTATTTTTATATTTTGTCACAGTAGAGATGTTATTCATGTAAATCCTATTAATTTCGTTCCCTTTCGTAGTCACTATGAGTTACGTTGTGACGACAAATGGGGTTTCGCTTAGAAAGCCTATCAACTTCGAGAAATATAAAACGAGCCAATGGCCATGGGTCTGCGGAATTTGCATAGCGTAACTCCACCCCACCTCGTGGGTATAAAAGGAGGACGCCGGCAACATGCAGATATGTTTTCGCTTTGGAGCCAAGTTTAATCTTCACTCCACAAGCCATTCTGAGTTTTCATTCTTCGAGACGAGATACTCTCCAGGTGTTGGTGTGACGCCGAATTCCAGCGAGATTCACATTGCCTGCTGAACTGTGCAGTGATTACCAGTCGTGTGTTTCTCCCAGGTCGCTTCAGCACCTGTGGGGTTTATTCCTGTCTTATTAAGGTGTACGCGCGATATATCATATTTCCGACAAAACTGTGAAAGATGTCTCGCCCGTGCACTTATGGTTGCGGTCGGGTGATTTCGCGGTTTGCGTGTCTGGGAATTGATCACGCTAAAGCAGCTTTTGTGGATTTTTCATGTTCTCATTGCGGAAACATGAACATCGCGACACTGCGGTCGAGACTCCATGAGCTCACTAGAGCGAGAGTCCCCTCATCCCCCCCCGGCTGGTGGCCATGGTGACCTGAGGGTTACTGTGTCGAACAAAGTGCCAACGATCATTCACAACCCGCGAGTGTACCGAATGAACGCGCGGGATCGTCCTCTGAGATTTTCCCAGTTGACCTGAAGACCCAACTGGCTGAGGTGCCTGAGCACGAGGTCCCTGTGTCCGCATAGTTGATCTCGAGAGTGTGCTAGTATGAGCCAGTCGTCCAGATAGTTGAGAATGCGAACGCCCTGTTCTCTCATGGGAACAAGGGCCCCCTCCGTGACTTTCGAGAAGACACGAGGGGACAGGGACAGCCTGAAGGGTAGGACCTTGTACTGATAAGCTCGACCCTCGAACGCAAAGCGCAGGAACGGCCTGTGTCGAGGAAGAATCGAGACATGAAAGTACGTGGCCTTCAGGTCGATCGCTACAAACCAATCTTGGAGACGGTTGCATTCGAAAATGCGTCTCTGCGTGAGCATTTTGAACGGTAGCTTGTGGAGGCTCAGATTCAAAACTCGCAGGTCCAAGATTGGTCGTAACCCACCACCTTTCTTGGGCACAATGCAGTAGGGACTGTAGTGCCCTGACCTCATATCGGCTGGAGGGACCGGCTCTATCGCATCATTCGCCAGTAGGACTGTGATCTCCGTACGCAAGATATGGTCATCGGCTGCTCTCACTGTAGTGGAGTGGATGGCCCGAGACTTGGGGGGACGCCGGGCGAACTGAATTGCATAGCCGAGCCTGATGGTTTGAATGAGCCAGCGAGACGGGCTGGGGAGCGCTAACCATGCTCTCAGAGACCGCGGGACCAAAGGGACTGTAGGCGTACCCGGAGTACCCGTTCTCGGACCGCACACTGCTGCCCGCTGGCGACAGAAGAGGCGGATGAGAGTGGTGAAGATCCTCTCCTCCCACTACTCTCCAGGCCCTCTTCAGACCCAGAGATGAAGGAAACTGCTCTATTGTTGAGCCCCTGTGTTTCTAGTTAGTTTATGCTAAGCAAGCTATTTAACTATTTAGCCTAACATGCAAGTTACAAAAAATCATAGCAATCCGTAGAGTTTTGTGCTCTCAGTGTTATGGTGTGGCAGTGTTCAGATTCTTAGAATATAGGTTTAATGCTAAGTTAAAATATCCAGATTAGTTCTAAAATATATTTCAAATACACTAAATTCTTGTGTCAGACTTTACAATCAGCCATCCCTAGAGGTGCAATTTGGATAGAATTTCACTTGACAGCAATCCATTTTCATTCTCTCAGTCAGATGTACACTTACTTGGGCCATGTCCAGGTAGAGCAGGACTTCTCCATCTATATCAGCTCCCATCATAGCAGCCTCTGTCAGTACCGTCACAGTGTACAGCTCTATGACAGACACACAACACTCATAAAAACAACAGAATATGTCAAAATTATTTTTTGGTTTGTATTTTTTTTTTATTTCCTCAGTTAATAAATGACACCCTAACATTTGTTAACAATAGTTAATGTTCCATTTGCTAAAATTAGTTAATTACATTAGTTAACATTAACTAAAAATTAAAAAATAACCCTAGAGCATTAAAGGGGACATATCATGAAAATCAGACTTTAAGTGCTATACTCGGGAGTCGGGTACCCGGTGCATCTACCAACCCAGAAAACGTAAAAAAGTGACAACCCAGTTCATGTAAAGGATCGGCCCTGCTCTGAACGGGGGGCGGGGAGCAGCAGCTCGTTTCCATTTAAAGGGACACACAAAAACGGCGCGTTTTTTCTCACACCCAAAAAGAGGCAAAATTGACAAGCTATAATAAGTCATCTGGGGGGTATTTTGAGCTGAAATTACAGAAACATTCTGGGGACACAATAGATTTATATTACATCTTGTGAAAGGGGGCATAATATGTCACCTTTAAAGCATTCTCAGTTAATGTTAATTTCAGCATTTACCATCACATTATTAAAATCAAAAGTTGTATAATATTGGTAACAGCATCCTTGTTACACGTTACAGGTACTTGTAATTATTATTAATTAAAGTAAATTAGGAATAATAATTACATGCAACTAATCCTAAACCAATCCCTAATCCTAACCTGTACATGTTAATTGATATGGTTACACTTTATTTCGATGGTCCACTTACTTATTATGCTAACTATAGCCACTGAAATAACCTGGAAAAATTTGACCCAGGAACTTTTTCCACAAGACCTGTTGCTTTCTGTGTTTACACCGCGGTTTAAAGGTCTGTGAAGATTAGGAAAATTAGTCTGGTGACGTAGGACTGCACGCACCGCAACAGATTTTTAAAAATGGTGGTTGAAATGAAATGCTGCGTGGAGTCAACCAATCAAAATGCAGCATGAACTCAACCAATTAGCATGTTCAGAGCCTAAGTCCCACCCCTGAAAGTTCCTGAACTTTGAAAAAGTACTACCTCACAAGCAGGGACTTTCTGAGGTGGACATTTTTACCTGGAACTTTATTTCGATCCGGCGGTTGAAACACACCAAGTACCATCCCAAAGTTCCTAATTCCTGGGGAAAGTTCATCCGGTGGAAACGTTGCTTATAAGTAACTTTGCAACTACATTTTAACTAAATTTCCAATAAAAATTAAGCATAGCGTCAGTTCTGGCAGGTCATGTTAATCAAGCTTGCATCAGATAATCCACGTCTATAGGAATGCGACGCCTATCACTGTATTCATATAAAAGCTTCTTCAGTATTATCAGCAGCTATCGCGTTTCTCAGGAGCTAATTACCCTCATCCATCCCCAGCTCCTCCTGTCGTCAGTCAGGATTTAACTAAAATTCTGACTAAAATTCTCTAATTATGTTGTACATTAAAATTAATTAATGATATCTGCAATACATTCATGTTGGTTCTGCTCTGTTTACCCTAAGGGGAGTTCCCAGCAAACACAGAACGTTGGCACAACGTACCCACCCTTTTAACAACGTTTTAACAACATAGCCAAAAGGTTGCTATAACTACGTTGTGTGGTGTAGGTTGTTACAGCGTTTTCACAATGTTGACATTGAACCACCGTTCAGGGCCATTGCTTAAGGTTGTGACGAGGGTGTCTGGACAACCACTGGATGACTTTATGTACTCGTCACTGCCCTGAAGCATGAATCAGCCTTTTAAAATTCGACCGACCGTTGGGCTCATTGTGTCGTCTCATTCTTCATCAAGCAAGGATATGAGAGAATTGCATTTGATTTACCTCCGCTATATACATAATTATTCAAACCCAACCTACAACTTCCTTGTCTAATGTGACATTTATTTGTTCTGTCTAACTGAAGGGACAGAATAACGTTGGCTGATAATTCATGGAGTTTGCAATCTTGTGTAAATTACTAGTGTATGCTAACATTAGCTTTATTTCTTTTAGCATTCAGACATCCTTGAATCCTTACTGTTAGGAAAAGTCTTGAACATCTTTTGGTCAGGTATGACAAATAGTTTAACTTTATGCCAAATGTTATAAGCCATAATGAAGTCAAAATTACTTTAATGATGAATAATTTACATTTCAGCACTTCTTGAGCAGATGTTAAGCAGACAATCTATTAATAGTCTAATAAGAGTTAGTTGACATATAGTTGCAACATTACTTGTAGTTAGTAGAATTTCTAAGTGGACCATCAAAATAAAATGTTACCATTACTAATACTCAGCACTTAAATATAAAATTACTCTGTAACAAGGACACCTTAAAATAAAGTGTAACCACATTATTTAATGGGCCAAAACTGACATGAACTAACAGTGAACAATGTATTTGTATTAACTACTGTTAACAAAGATAAAAAAATACCTTTAACAAATGGTGCATTATCACCAAAAACAGTTTTTATGTAGCTTTATTTATGTACCTGTCAGCGCAACCAGGTGAGGCAGACAGAGACGGTTCGCAAGTACAATGAGTTCCATGGCATCCAGATCTGGGCGAGAGTAGAAGCGGCCCGTATAGAGATACTCCAGCACAGCACGCATGCAGCTCCGTGTAGTGTTAGGAAACAGCACCTGACAAAACACAGCAACAATCTCAAAGACTCTTTTTTTGGAGGGGGGAGGGGGGGACCTCAGTTTTAGAGTAACATGCAAGAGCGATATGATAGGATTCAGCTGTTTTCATCAGTAAAGTCCAACTATAAGAATTCTGTAGATAATTTATGTTTACTAACATTCTGAGTGGGGTCCCAAAGTCTGAGAGTATCACATGAGCACTCCATCTTTTCAATGTTACTTTTGCTCAATATACAGCAGCAATCAAGCTGCATGAAATCATCAAGTTTTAAGTCCTCCGGCATTATCCAAAGAGCATCTTTAGCTTCAGTAGAAGCAAAAAAATCTGTCTGTACAAGAGATACATGAACAATGTTACAAAACTACTTATTTGATTAGTGCTCTAGATATTCTGAAAATCTGAAATATTTCCACACAATATGTTATATTTTACATATATTTTCTTTGTTGGATTTTTTTTAACCCTCTTAAATAGACACAACTAAAGTAAAACGCACAACTAAAGTAGTTCCAGGCCAGTTCTACCAGAAAGACTCGGGAGATAAATTGAATAACAAGCGTATATTTATTAACAGCTCGGCAAGCATAAATTTATAAAGTTCTTTGGCGTAGGCCCCGTCCTTAGCAAGCAATGCGAGGGTAGCGGAATCTGCATGTCCTGCCTGAAGATGAAGGCAGGGGCGCAGCACATCCTCCCGGAGGTAAAGGAAGGGACCATCCTGGTGGTGGTGGGGAGGATGAAGGGGAAGGTACCATCTTAGTGGTGGTTGGGGAGGATGAATACGGAGGCCACATCCTGCCAGTAGGGAGGTCTTATGTGGAGATTATACATATGGACTGGCCGGTAGGGTAGTGCAACATATGGTAGGTCTCAGGAGTAGCTCTGGCCTAGTTAGGAGGGAGTTATTACCAACAGAGACAGCAGGGTGGGCTCTGTCAAGGGAAAGACAGACTCGCCGACGGGGAAGCCATACCGTGGAAAAAAAGACATATGGGATTGCTGTAGAAATCACAACATATGGTCACTTAGCCTACCAAAGGGGTCGGCTCATCTTGGGTCTGGTACGTCAAGACGATGGCATCCACTATCCAGTGGACCAGCCTCTGCTTAGAGACAAGCCTTTCCCTTCTGCTGGCCTCCATTAAAGACAAAGAGCTGGTCTGAGGACCTGAAACTCTGCATTAGGTCCACGTACAGGCGCAAAGTGTGGACGGGACAGAGCAAAGCAAGGGCCGGGTCTGCCTCCTCCAGGGGCAGCACTTGCAGGTTCACTAGGCCAGGGTCTCAGAATAATGTGAGAATGGACCGGTCTGAATCCCAGGCACGATTCATCGACCAAAAATGCCTGCAGGTCCCCAACCCTCTTACAGAAGCCAGCTCTGCTAAGAGGGCACTCTCAGTAAGGCTGTTAGCACCCAGGAAAGGATTTAACCTTCTTGTGCCCCTTAGGTACCTGATGATCAGGTCATGCCTTGCCACAGATTTACCATCTACTACCATTGGCAATCGCTATGTATATAGCGGCAACATACACTTTCAGGGTGGAGAAAGACAACCTTCACTCCATTGTACTTGATCCAGCCATTCCTGCTGGAAGGAAAGCACAGCTCCGATCGGGCATTTCCGGGGGTCTTCTCATTGAGAAGAACACCACTTGATGAACAGGTTCCACTTCAAGGTGTAGGCGTGCCTCGTAGAGGGCTCTCTCGCCGAAGTGATGGTGTCTACCACCGCCTGGGGTAGATCACCGGAGTCCTCCGCGTCCGATCCAGAGACCACACTTGGAGGTTCCAGAGGTCTGGACGCAGGTGCCATTGGTTGCCCTTTCTCTGAGAAAGCAGGTCCTTCCTTAGAGGAATGCACCAGGGAGGGGCTGACGCGAGAAGCGTAAGGTTCAGGAACCAGGTCTGTTTGGGCCAGTAGGGCCTGCCCTTTGTTCTCCCTGACTTTGCACAGCACGTGCTGTCCGTGCCGAAGGTTTCCTCAATCAGGGAATAAAGCGCAAGCTGAACTGCTAGCTACTCAAGGCAGTTTATGTGCCAATGCAGATGGGGTCCCAGCCAAACGGCTGAGACTGCATGCCCGTTGTTCGTGGCATCCCAGCTGGTGGTGGAGGTATTCGTGGAGACAACATTATGCCTGGACACTTGTTCTAGGGGAACACCTGCCTGTAGAAACACAAGGTCTGACCACGGGCTGAAGGTTTGGCAACAGGCCGGGTTGATTGTCACCCGGTGTGTGCCACATTGCCACGGCCCATCTAAGAAATCGGCCGTGAAGCCAGTGCTGAAGCGGCCTCATATGAAGCAATCCAAGCGGTGTTACTGTGGCTGCGGATCCCATATACCCCAGGGGCCTCTGAAAAAGTTTTAGTGGGGCCGCCGTCCTGCCCTTGAGGGAGTTCAGCGCTCACTGAGCATATTCCTGCATGAGGCGTGCTGTCAGGTTGACCGAGTCCAACTCCATACAGAGAAAAGATATCCTCTGCACGAGTTTGCTCTTTTCCCAGTTGACCCGAAACCCCAGATAGCTGAGGTGCCTGAGCACCATGTCCCTTTGTTTGCATAACTGCTCGTGTGAGTGGGCCAGTATGAGGTAGTTGAGAATGCGAGTGCCATGCTCCCTTGGAGACACTAGTGCTGCCTCCACGTCCTTTGTGAAGATGTGAGGGGGCAGGGACAGCCCGAAGGGGAGGACTTTGTATTGATATGCCGACCCTTGAACGCAAAGCGTAGGAAGGGTCTGTGTCGAGGGATAATCAAAACATGAATATATGCATCCTTCAGGTCGAAAGCTGCAAACCAATTCTCGGGGACAGATGCATTAGAAAATACGATTCTCCATTAGTGTTTTGAACGGGAGCTTGTGAAGGACGTGGTTCAAAACTCACAGATCCAAGATTGGTCATAACCCACCGCCTTTCTTGGGTACAATGAAGTAGGGGCTGTTGAACCAGCAGGAGGGACCGTCTCCATTGTGTCCTTCAACCACACACCGCTGCCCGCTGTAAATAAGTTAGGAGGATGAGAGTGGCAAGGCATAGCGTCGCACAATGTCATCAGCGCCCTCTCCCGCTTTGTCGACATCTCGGACCCCTACAAGATTTAGCCATAGGGGACTTTTGGACCACCAAAGTGAGATCGTCTGGCCAAGGCCCTGCGCTGTGACTTGATCACAGTCGGTCATCATGTTTAGTTCCTGCATCAACCCTGGCTCAGAACTACCCCCGTGCATATGAGCTCTTTTGCTTTGGCTTAGTAGACTTGCAGGGTACCATCACATGCAAGGTGGAGGTGGCCTGACCAGCAGCATTATAAGCTCCAGCGGCAAATGTGGCTGTTGCCTCACAGGTGCTGGATGGGAGCTGTGGATGACCCCACCAGGTGGCAACACATTGCGGGCATGCACAGCAACTGCACAATCCACCTAGGGAATCCCCATGGACCTGCCATCAAGGGTAGCGAAAAAGGAAAAACATTTTTACACAGATTTTGCCATCTTTGGCATTTCATATTGGCACCAATATTCTTCCATGCTGCCAAAGTTATTCATGTACATCCAGGAAAAAAGGCACATGGGCGGGGCAAGGCGATTTACACGTTGCACTGCGCCCCCCAGCCACGAAATCTCAGTACGAGACCGGGAAAGGATAGCTTTCAGCTCTGAATCTGATTCAGCATGCGCACACCATTACAATGGGAGGTACTCAAGTCTCGACCGCAGGAATGATGTGCTGAGTTGCCCAGACACACACTCGAATGATGATTGCAGAGCAGAATCTTGCCAATTGCAAAGTTTGAATGTGCGATGTAAGCACGCTTTCATTCATACCCGCTTTGCGGAACGGGGTGCACAATATAAATCTTGCACGCCAATGTCCATTGGCTCGTTTAGTTTACACTCTAAGGTGATTAGGCTCTCAAGCGAGATCCCAATTCGTCAGTTCAGTTCTGATGTAACGCCGAACGTGACTGACTGAAAGGGAACAAATAAACATTCCTCAAAAAACATTTTGTATAAAATTTTATCACATTTCACATTTTTACATGACTTTTCTAAAAAAATAATGTATTGATAATCAAGTAAACCTAAGTTGATTCATCTTAAAATATTACTAACAATATAAGTTATTCCTAAATGTACTTTATACAAATCATTAGAGATCTCACAGCAAAAAGACACCTGAACCACGAGTTTACTATTATTATACTAAAAGGCCTTACTTGCTAAAAAAGTCAATCAAACAGACAATGACAATGTAGTAAACTGTGTGCAACAGATTTTTCAGCAATATTTTGATAATGTTGATCACTTAGAGGCCTTGGAGATTTTTGTATATCAAAAATTATTCAGTAGGCTTCATAGGGTTGAAACTAGATCTATATCCAAATGTTGAGAAATAATCTGTTTGTCCGTCAAAATACGTTCAAAAGTATATCTATCTGATCTTTCCGATTTAAATAAAAATTCCAGATGTTCATCAGATTCCTATCAAAAACTACACTAGATCATGTTAGACAAATTATGAAGTTTTACATGATGTGTCCATTAAAATACAGACCACAAACAGTAGTTCAGTTTTACCACTGGAACTGGATATATGCGAATGCACGTTACCTCTTTTGTACAACTCTCCACAAATGGTCCACCAAACATGGCTGACATCCAATCACAGCTTGAGATGAGCAGTGGTTTATGGGCCATAATGGTGCCATCATCCAACCTGAACACCACATCTGTAGCACAGGACAGAAGACCTTCTGTAGCTTTTCAAATCACCATTATAATGACATATCATTTCTATAATATAAACATGCTTCACTCTCTGGTCGAAAAAAAAAAAAAAACTGTTCAATCTCAAATTCGACCAATAGGCTTTTTGACCATATCATCTTGATAACTTAACAGTGGCTCAATATTACATTCCACTAAAGCTCAATCATAGTGCTAAGATTTAAGTATAAATAAATAGAAGTGTTTCTCAGTGTTTATGATAAAAGCTCGGTCAGCCTTACAAGACAGCTTGATGTCCTCCAAACCCTGAGAGTGCTGAAAAACACAATATGTCCACACTGGTTCTCACTACCAGAAGAGCACTGATTATGAAACCGAAAGCCAGCTGACAAAATATGGGGTCTTGTTTTTCTCTATGGGGGTGAAAAATTAAGCTGAAATGGAGGGGAAAATAGCTTGAAGGGATATTCTGCTTGAGCTCATTTGAAAAATTTGCTTTGGTTATATGAAAAAATGCTATTCGACCTTCCTCTAGGATGGACACTGTACACCCAATGTGTGCAGACACCAAAAACGCAGAAGTTTGCTTTTTAACACACAGCTGACAGTTTATTCTACATGACACAGGAAGGTTGGGGTGACAAATAGGAACATTTGCATGAAACAGGAGAAGGAATAGCAAAACTAGTCTAAATTCTATGCACAGTTAGTGTAACTGACAAATATAAGAATGCTAATCGCAATCCTCTCAAACAAACAGACACCTACAGATTTTTAGGACTGTGTGATATATTGAATATTCATTAAATAATTGTGATCATTTAGGTGATGATATAAAAATCAAGCACTTAATAAATGCTATTTTTAATGCACCATTAGGTTTCCTAAAGTGTTATTTGTGTGTCTGTTTCATAACATAATTTAAAACCCTGAATCAACTATTTGATTGTGTTACTCAAAATCTCTCAAAATAACTTGTGAATTCATATGGTATTTTTCATATACCGAAGGTTTTAGTGAAAATATATGTGCAGGTGGTAAATATGGCAGTTTATTGTCATTTTGGCACATATAAAGGATAATTATGAAATTTCATTGTTTATATTATTAAAAAACAGTATCAAGAAAAACACTGTGAAAGCATGTAATTTAACTAGATTTTTTACTGTATTAGACTTTTTCCATGTATTATTAATATTAATTGATATTCTGATCAGGTGACTGGTTGAAATGATGGTGTTCTGACAAACCTCTGAATTTTTCAGTAATTTTAGAGCAATTACATTTGTAATTGTGTAACTGCCTTGAAATGTACTTTTAATTTCATGTTAAAAAAAAAAGAAAGAAAGAAAGAATGGCAAACTAAATATGCGC
Source organism: Meda fulgida (assembly GCA_030578275.1). Taxonomy (NCBI): domain Eukaryota; kingdom Metazoa; phylum Chordata; class Actinopteri; order Cypriniformes; family Leuciscidae; genus Meda; species Meda fulgida. Next base: position 4,983,943 of record CM060623.1, read on the forward strand.
CCTAGTCCATCTTATTAACGAAATTGTTGCTTTTTGGATGACTCGACAATTTTTCTGGCTCATTCCTAATAACTGCCAAGCACACATAGAGTTCACAAGCCTCTCACCAGAGAAGGTCCCTTTGGCTAGACATTCTTTCACTCGATTTGTGCGTCTCACGTGAAAGGCCTTGGTGATCTCTTGATTCATGAAGGCCTCATCGTTCAGGATGTTAGCCACCATCATACGCAGGTCAAACACTTCCAGCAGCTCCGCGATATGAGCCACCTGCATTAGCTCTTTCTCCCGTTCATCTAGTTTACCTGTGTACAGGTACCGCAACACGGATCGGAAGGGACCAGGTTGCATTGAAGGGTCCATGTGCACAACAGTCATTTTTCTAGGGTTGAAGGTGACGGGGTCATCCACCAATTCTTCTTGGATGCTAATGAAAGCACGACTCAAGGCAGGGAACAGACGACCACGGCGATCTCCGTCGCCTTTTAGAGTTCCATCACTGGTGCAAGAACGCAAGTTTGCTCTATCTCCATCGTCGCTACTTTCACAAACGTCAAAACTTGCTGCGCGCATCAGCAAATCGCGGCCAGAAAGTGGTGGTCCTCTGGGTCGTTCTCTCTCCCGTTCGGTCCCCTCAGAACCACGAGGTTCGGTCAAGAAAAGATCGTAGAACTTGGACGAGGATGTGGCAAGGTAAATGCGATGGGCGAAGATCCTCTGCCGTTCCTGGAGGACTAAGATGACGTCAGCGCACAGCGGGTCCTCCAGCAGGCGGCTAGGGTGCTCTTCTATGTTACTGGGAGGGGCGGGAACGGTGATAATGGGTGGAGGAGGTTTAGGGGGAAGGAAGGGAGCTTGGAGAAGTGGCCTTTGAACGTTTCGTAAATGAGACTTCCAGAACTGCAGATGACGGCGGGAAATGAGGGCTGCACGGATGGCGTTGTCGAAAACGTCCTTAACCCCGAACTGAGCAACTATGCTGGTCTCATAATACGGGACGCCTAGTTCTTTAGCCACCTCACGGCCTTTCTCTGGCGCCAATATCTCATTGGATTTGATGGGTCTGAAACAAAAAATAGCATTGTGTCATCATACTGAAGGACTAGCACTCTCCAAAATGAAAATTCTGTCACCATTTACCACCCTCATGTCATTCCAAACCTGTGAGAAAACCAAAAGACTTACTCTTTACACAATGAAAGTGAATGGGCATAGGCCAGGGGTGTTCAAGAAATGCTCCTGGAGGGTCAACGTCCTGCAGATTTTAGCTCCAACACACCTGCATGAAAGTTTCTAGTGGCTCTGTCCAAAAGCTAAAAAATGTTTCCTCCACAGGCAGCATACATAGGTAAGAAGGCAACTAGGCACATCAGAATGCAATGATCGTGTCACATCCTGTTTACAGCCATATCACCCAGTAGCCCAAGACTGGTTGTCCACTGCAGGGGTTGAGCCTGGTCAGTACCTGGATGGGAGACCTCCCGGGAAAACCAGGTTGCGGCTGGAAGAGGTGTTAGTGAGGCCTGTAGAGGATGCTCAGCCAGTGGTCTGTGTGGGTCCTAACTCCCCAGTTTAGTGACGGACACACTATACTGTAACAAGCATCGTCCTTCGGCTGAGACGTTAAACCGAAGTCCGACTCTCTGTGGTCATTAAAAATCTGTTTCTGAGGTACCTTCATGCACCAATGCCGCTGCCTGCAAAGTCATTGCCAGATAGGGCAGTGAGGCTATCCGTCATCTCCCATAAGCTTTTAGACGTAGCCAGCTTAGGCAGCTGACTTGTTTTCTCACTGCCCTATCAGGCAATGACTTTGCAGGCAGCGGCAATGGCGTATGAAGGTATCTCAAGAAACTGATTTCAGACAGACTTCTGAGGCAGCATAATAGTTTAATGATCTACAGCAGATAGGGAGAAATAGAGAGAGCTTTATTGATAACTAAGCAAATAATTACTACAATACAACATTTCTTGCTAGAAATTACATCAAAATTGGTAAAAGTTGGTGAAAAAACAACATTTACACAGAAACTGGCGACCAACTGAAACTTTCAGACGTCATATTTATTTTTTGCTCAACTTTCACGGAATGGAACACAAAGGATTGTGGGATATCAAAAGCAGTGAATGATACATCAATGCTGCCTTCGAAAATCAGGTGAAGGTACAGGATGTGGCGATCACTGGATTCGGACGTGCCTAGTTGCCTTCCTACCTTTGTATCCTGATCAAGGAGGCAGCATTTTCAGCTTTCGGACACAGCCAGTGAGTCTGAATATCTTGATTAGCTGGTTCAGGTGTGTTTAATAAGAGTTGGAGCTGAACTCTGCAGGAAAGTGGCCCCTTCAGGAGCAGTATTGGACACACCTGGCAGCCAAGCTTCAAATATTACAAGTTAGCACCATTAAAGTACCTTCAAATTATTCCATAAATCTCATACACAATATTATGAAGTTATTCAATAGTGTTGCATTAGTAACAGATTACAATTTAAGTCATTATTCACTGAAAACTTCCCCTTAACCACTGCTCTCAAATTTTCATATTAATTTGAATACACAGCAATGAGTCAAGATGCATCGAACAGAAAATGAGAGTAAGTATACGATGACAGAATTGTACTTTTTGTAGTGATCAACTTATTTAAAATATTGTTACAGAAATGGTGGTCTGTAGAATTGATAGGGACATAGGTTTACAATAGGGGGGTGCAGTCCTGCTCCTGGAAGGCCACAGTCTTACAGAGTTTGCTACAGCCCTAATTAAACACACCCAGAGTCCCTTTCAAGGAAAGTCTGTTCACTCTGCGGCCAAATTTACTCAACGCTCCTGGGCAGCTATTTCAGACATCCAAGACCTATCTATTGGAATGGGGGAATCCTGAAATCTCAAAAACTGCTTGCCGAACTCACAATTAAACAACATATTTCAAATCAGCACCAAAATCGGACCTGGATGTTGTTTCTATTGCTCAAATAGCACTTTCACGAGTTCACACTTACATATAATTTTAAGGGAGTAAGATTTAATGCGTATTTGGCGTGGTGTCCGGAGGGAGGGCTCCGAGCTCGGAATTCAGCCCGAACCCAGAGTACTCCCCCCGTATGTAAGTGATTTTTAGACCTAGGAGTGTGGAGAACTAGGAGTGTGGAGAAGGGGTGGAGGGGGGATGTTGCAAACTGTCAATGGATCGAGGTAAGACTGCTGAGTCTATATGTACCCTCTTATCATTGATTGCTGATTGCTGTCCACTCATGTTGATTATCTGAACGTGCTCCTCCCGAACTTAGTTAATAAAACTTCATAAAAAAGCTTATTTTTCAGACTGCACGAGCCAATGTGCATGTGCAGTCCTAAGCGCAAGTCTCAGGGAATGGGAATCCGAGCTTCTAACGGCAGCTGCAGTGACACAATGACTTTACCAATTGCCGATTGGCTCTTTTATTTAAAAGGTCGGGACGTATTCCGCCATATTGCGTGTTGCAGTTTCTCCCATTCATAAGTAATAAGAGTGAACCGTCTTTGTATATCTATAGATTTTGACACACCTGAGCCAGCTAATCAAGGTCTTCAGGATCACAAGAAACTTTCAGCCAGGTGTGTTAGAGTTACACTCTGCGCAGGTACAGCATTGACGACTACCACTAGTTACCTGGCCAGTGGGCGGCGAGCTCTGTTAACTGCCTCCAAGTCAGCGTACCGCAGGTCTAGCTGGCAGCCCACTAGGATAACAGGAGCTCTGGGACAGAAATGTTTGATCTCAGGGTACCACATTGTCCTCACATGGTGGAGGGAGTTTGGGTTTGCAATGGAGAAACACAACACCACCACATCAGACCTGTTAGCAAACCAGAGACAACTCATTATCTTATACAGCTTAAAATTGTTTAGGTAGCTCGGTAACCTTTTTCAGGTCACCTTTGACCTCTGCACAGTATACTATAAGCTTATCAGTGAGAGCAAAGTTTAACCTGATACAGTTCTGTAGAATGTGACAATTTCACATGTTTGTGGTAAAACACTGTTGTAAAGAACTTGAACACAGCTTTACTAATTTTCTTTTTTATATTCCACATAGTCTGTTTATCCAGTATTCTTGAAAAATATGTATAACATCCAAATAATGACAACAATAAAAATATCCCTAATAATTTATAAATTAGTATACTTCATTTATTGAATTAGAGAGATAATGATCCAAGCTCACCTGCCATACGCAAATCTGCGGTCCTTGTGATGGTCACCAAAAGTGTCCCAGAGTCGCAAGGACACGCTGACATCATCCACCACATCCCTGGACCTTTCTAGAACCTGGACGGGAAGACACGTCTATCACATGCATGGAGATTTACCCGAGAAACTGCGTACAGTGCATTTAAAAAAAAAAAAAAAATTAGATAATTTATCAGGGAATTTATAGATTATAGTGGCATCCATCATGTTTTTCCATCAAAATTACTTTTATATACCGTTCTTTGAATGAATGAGAATATGACATTAGGCATTCCTTACCTCCTGGCAGACTCTGTACTGATCTATTGCCCAGACGGTGGGCACATGAGTGGCAAGTAGCTGGTACTGTGTAAGCGTCGCATTGCAGGCCCGGGCACAGATTAGCCGGGTCTTTCCAACTGCGTTGTCCCCAACCACCACACACTTGATAGTCTCGACATTTGGTCTCTCATAGTCCATGTCAGAATCCATAAAATGGTGCCTTTCACATACAAAAATGTTTTAATGTAATACGACTTACAAACTGTTAAATATTTATTTTTATGCAAAAAAATGTGTTGCCTTGATATTTCTTGCCAAGAAATTACCACAGATGAACAAACAGATGTGAATATTGGTTGTATTATCATTGTATTACTGTTAAATGGGTAAATTATGTGATGTCATGTTTTTGTCCTAATCCATTTAATTTAATATTAAAACAAATGTTCTTAATTCATTCAATTCAAAAAATAAAAAATAAAAAAATTTGAAAAACTTTTTTGAAATAATACTCATACACATACACTCGTGTGTATTGTAGATGTAAGGAAAATATATTATTACTTTTTACTTGATAAACCACAGGAAATTTCTAGAGTAAATACATTTAAACTTTCCTTGAAAAAGGCTTGTTGTTTTTACATATGTTTTTTTTTTTTTTTTTTTTTTTAAACGCTGTATTATTCTGCCAGGCCAGTAGTTGGCGATGTCACTTTGTAAATAAACACTACATGCTATAGACTGAACATGTAATACGCATGCGCAAGACATCACCGTTTTCACAAATTCACGTTTTTGAAGTTGTTTACACAGAGACAATAGCAGAATCGTAAAAAAAAAAAAAAGAAGCATTTTTAAAATGCATAAAACTTTTCTGTTTTTAGTTGAAAACAGTGTCGTGTAAACCGCCCCTTAGTTTTTTTTACAATCACTAGGACCAATTTATCAATACTTAGGCCACTTTCTCAAAACTCTCCACAGAGTAAGCACAACAGCAGCCTGGGCTTAACCGTGGATCATTTACGTATCATTGCTTTGGCACAAAATGCATTCAATAACTAAATCTTTAAATTATTTTCACACTTAGACACAAACACCGCCAAAACTCTATATACCTACAGGTCAATCTGCATATTTACATACTCTTTTCAAAGCTCAAGTTTAAAACAATAACATAATACAAAACTGCATAAGACTCCAGTCCTACACTTCTACAGTAATACCAAATTGAAAAACATTCTGAATCTAAAAGTGACGCGCTTTTAAAACAGTTAGCTGAACACATACACACGTGTTAGTCTTTCAATTTCATTACTATTTATACAAAAGGGGACAACTTAATTTTGTAGTGTAATGTAAACATGGATCATGTAGTATATTGTTAGTGTTTTTTAGGTATTGGTTTTATGAGTGATTAAGTTTGTTGGGTGGCAACCTTTGCCTGTGTTATGGAAGAATTATTTGATTTGAGACATTTATTAAGTGTTTTTGTTTTAAGTGCATTTTTAATGTGAAATTAACTGCTGTGCAAAGTTGTTCAGGAGAACTGTGTGAAGTTTTGAAAAAGTAACTCCAGTATTGAGATATTTGTCCCAGCGATTGTAAAACTGTAAAATAGATTTATCTTTTCTTTTAAAATACATTTTTACTCTTAAATGTGATTGACTCAAATTTACAGATGACTTACAGCATACTGTAATTAAATTAACAAATGTCATTCCTAAAAGAATAAGCACAAATAGCAAATATTACGTAAATAAAAGTATTCCAATCCCATGACTGTCATCAGCAAATTCTTAGTCATTCACACACCTCGACTTCCTCCAGTCGGCCCTCTGAAAGTGATCTCTCTGAAATCATTGTGTTCCAAACAGACCTGAATCATCATGTTGAGCAATCAGAGAATGCCAACACATAAAGTCAATAAAGGAACTACCCCTACGGCAGGGGTTCTCAACTCTGGCCCTCGAGTTCCACTTTCCTGCAGAGTTTAGCTCCAACCCAGGGGCGGATCTACAAAATGATATGTATGGGGTGGCAAGGGGGTAGCATGAGGACTGTGAGAGGTGGCAACACCAAAGCAAACAAGCATTCAATCATCTGTACTATCATCTATAGTATATAGTATCTTTAGTATATATCATAGCAAAATATTGCTGCTTGTGGCAATCGTTGAGGTCCAAGAACCAATGGCCCAAATGAAGAGAACATTTAAACTTACAAGTCCTTAAGACAGAGTAACACAAGACAGGAATCATGGCAAAAAGCGTAACTTGCAGTTTGTTTGTTTGTTTTATTATTCTCGACAATAGTATACATATCTTTATTGAAATGTTATAATATATTTTGCCTTGAAAAACACAAATACAATTTTATTTTTGTTTTAAATAGACAGCAATATATTTGATCATACCAGGCAACTTGAAAAATATGTTTTTTGGGGGGGTATATACAAGTAAAACATTTAATGATCTATAAGCAATTCAAAGATTTCTATGTACACTCATTTTATAAAACTATACTGTCACACTATACAAATTAATTAAATAAATGCATTTATTTCCATTCAACGAGATGGAAACTGATAGAAAAACAATAGGCTTAAAAGATTCCTTATCTAACTCTGCTATTAGTTTCAGTGATCAGGAACTCCTCGGGATCGTCAAAAATATCAAATATATAAAAGTGGAGAATCCGCGCGCCACAAATATCCTACACAACACAGGTCAAAATAAATGATTAGAAGTGTTGTGGAAAATAATACTATATAAATAATGGAAAAACAGTCCATTTGTTTCTGAATTGAGCAACACTGGTTGTGCGATGTGTTTTTGATTCACCAAAGATAACTGGTTCATAAGAGTCAAAAAACTCAGGAGACAGGAAGTGAAGCTAACACTGGATTCAAACACACCTTGATGCCTTTCTAGAATACATCCTCCAAAAGGCAGGATTTTTAGGCTTTTGGACAAAGCCAAGATCTTTAGGATGAATAGAAAGCTACAGACAGATGAGTTTGATCAGTGTTTAAAGCATTGGTGTTGATCTGTTCATGACCACTCCTCAAGCACCTCTTGGCTCATTTTGGACCTTGACGAAGCCCCGACGGAGCACGGTCAAGCCCCTGGAAGTGACAGTGGAAATGCGACTGACCCTGGCACGCACTATGAATGCTCGCTTTTGGCCCGACAGTGGAAACATGGCTACTGTACCCCTACCAGGAGCTCTCAGTACCCCTACCAGGAGCTCTCAGTACCCCTGCTTTAAGGTACTCTGAAGCCAAATTAGATAGCATTGGCATCGGTACAGAAGAGGATTATGAAGACCGTGTAGACCGTTCTCAACTCTGGCCCTCGAGTTCCATTTTCTGCAAATTTTAAAATGTTTTCATATCAGGCTAACAGCTAACCTCATCATTAAAGACATTTAAAACAATTTTCAGCTTAAAACTCACTTTCAGACACCTCCAAGTGTGTGAAACCATTAATTCTACAAAAATTGAGGTTTAGGGTGTGTAACATCAAAAGAAACTGTAATTTAATTAAAACGCAACAGACCTCATTCGTTTTCATTATATTTTTCAAGAATTTATGTTTTGTTTTCCACGGAATAAAGAAAGTCATACAGGTTTGGAATGACATGAAGGTGAGTAAATAATGACAGGAGATTCACTTTTGAGTGGACTATTTCTAAGTCGCAGTGAGTGAAATTATACTTAATTAAGATCAAAGCTTTTACCAACCTTACCATCACAGAGGCTAGATAAGGTCACTAGAGGTAAAAAATACAAATAAAAAAAAAACGAAAAAAAAAACTGATGGGGTTACCAGCTGGGTAACCATAAAACCAGAGGAACAGATGCTAATGATAAAATGCAGCTGGAGTGAGATGTTGCCTTTCTTTCTTCTGGCAAACATAAAAGACGATAGTTTGAGAAGGTTTTTTTTTTTTTTTAAATATATATATATAAAATGGAAGTCAATGGTAACCAAAAGTGGTTATCAACATGTGCAGTGCTGGGGGATTTAAAACCACTTTCTTCCACTGTTTAATTCTGATTGAACAACAAGCATAAATGACACATTGCATAATATTAATAATAAAAGTTATTTAGATTAAGATTAAAAATAGAAAACGTTTTAATTATATCGGAGTGTCTATTTACAATAAGGCGGGCTTTGTTTGCAGAGGCTGTTTACACTAACTCCGCCCACTGACATCTGATTGGGCCAGACAAAATTACGGAAGACACTGGATTGTCAACAGTAGCAATACGCTGCATCCCAACTCACCTATATGCAAGAAAAGTATGAACTCTATTTGTGGCGAAATAGTAGAAACCTTTGTAGCAAAAGTTTATGTAGCTTTAACGGTTGCTCTCTGTAGTTTCCTGTCACAGTAAACTGTCCGTCAATCATCTTGTCACAGTTCAATTCCTCCAAATTTCATTTAAATACCTTCCGTATTGTAGAGAAATGCAGAAGTACATTGATCAGCAGTCGCGGGTCTTTCATGCAGACTCATATTACTGCATAATAATGATGCATTTAAAAGTTAATGGCCAAACGGATCTTTATAAAGGTCCACATTGTTATTGCAGATGAAATATAACATGGATAACATTAAATAAATCATTTTTTTTATCAGGTTAAACTTTGATTAGTCACTCAAACCTTTATCTAAACCTATCACCGTCGGTCGCACATATCCGCCATGTTTTGTAGTTTTTTTTGTAGGAAGAAAACATTCGCAAAGTGGAAATAAAGTGTCTAACTTTTGGTTAGGGTTAGGGAGGGCTTTGTTGTCTCAATAAGGCGCCATCCGTTTAATAATTTTAATAAATATAATCAATAATTTACCTACATTATTATTTACTGTACAACAACACTGAGGTATCTGCCACTATTTATAAGAATAAATCTAACTACTAATTACACTTATTGCAAAGAAAATACTGCTACTGTAAACAAATGTTTTCATGATTTATCACACCTTTTATCTTTTGTCAAATCAACTTAGAAAATGAATGTGGTTCAGATAACATATTATTTTAAGTTTATATTTATTAAACCAATCTCCAATCTCCTCATTGTATTAACTAAACATTTTAATTTCAATGAACTCAGCATTTTAAGGCTACCAGGTAACTTACTTTAAGTTAAACTGCCAATTTGTTGTTTTACAGTGATTAGTGCAAAGATCGCCATATTATATTATACTGATTCTAGCTTATTTTCCATTTTACTCACAATTCTCTACCTGTTTTGCACAATGAATCTCATAATCAGTATGATTATGTATATCAGTACACTGAAAAGTGTAGAAAACGTAACACACATTGAATTAAACATGAAAGTACTCCAATTACGTACTCCAATAATCTGATCCAGTAATAATCAGATCCAATAATACACATAACCTGTTAATGATCATTTTGGGAGATTATATAGATTGTCAATATGGATGTATTAGCCTATCATGTCATTACAGTTAATCATTCCATAACTCAGTGTTAACTGATGTCAACAGTTATCAAGTTACAATGATAGCCTACATAATCATGGTTGAAATATTGATTAGATCACAAGCGCATCAAAAATCCACTATTCTTCATATTACACCATCGCAATAACCGTAGGCTATAATGTAGCCTAAAGCAGGCACAAACATTCTCAGCTCTCGCTCGGAAATAAAGCGTAGGCTACATTCATAGAAGTATTCCACTGAATACAAATAATAAGTTATATAAGATACAGTGCATTATTACCTCGTGTCTTGAAAATGGAGGTGCTGGTAGCAGCACAGTCTTTGGTTTCCAGGGAAACGGAATTAGTACTCCCCCTCTATTACTGTACCGCGAGCCACTCTTACTTAATGCAATTTTATTATAAACTAATGAACAAAGAATAGTTTAGATGGCTAAGGGCTATCTAAAAAATATAGCTTATGCATCATCGACAGCAGATCAATAGCCTAATATTGCATTAAAAAAAGTAAAGTAGCTTGCAAAGCGCATGAGCGAGTAACGCGACTCCTTCTGCTATAGACATCTGCTATAAACACAACACACCGATGATCTGCTAAACACAACCTACACCAATGATCTGATATAAACACAACCTACACCAATGATCTGATATAAACACAACCTACACCAATGATCTGATATAAACACAACCTACACCAATGAAAGAGCCTCTCAACGCCGTCCAATATCCCGATCAAAACTATCCATCTCATTCAGAACTAGACCATAGGCTACATCTGAAGCGTTACGCCTTTCAAGACAGTGTAACCTAATGCTTTAAGATACAGTAAGCTAATAACTGTAAGGTTAAACTCATTCATTTAAGGTTTTTATAGGCCTATTATTATAATTATTATTATTATAAGGCTATTATAAGGCAATAAATATTCAATCTTATTCAAATAACCTAGGCCCTCTTAAAAAAATAATAGAAACATATATAAGTCATAATATTTATTTTTACAAATTAAAATAGGCCTAGTAGGCTATATATTTTACTTAATAGCTCAATTCCTTTTAAAGAGCAGGCTAGCGCGCGTGAGTGAACTTGACAAATACTGACAATAAATGGACATTTTTTGGACACTCGAATGATAGGCCATACTGATGGATTATATTGTCTATCCCGTTTGCATTATTGCATTATTTCTGATAACTCGTTCTCACAACAATGATTTCGAGATGCATCGATTGGGTATTATCCGCCGCATTTTCTGAATGAATAGTCTGTTCATTCACCGCCCCTTACTACAGGCTATTATATAGCCTATACAGCAGATGTCGTCTTGAGAAATGATACTTTAAGTGTCGTTTTAATAAATAACAGCGACTTAATATCTTCATGCACCAGTAAGTATAGGCTAAATAGCCTGACTGACACACACACACACACACACACACACACATGCTGCGGCTGCTCTTACCGCATCACAGGGAAGTGTTGCATCGGCTCGGCCGATATGGGGAAGCGACAGAAGAACAAATGCATCGGATAAGGATGGAAAGCTGGAACTAAACTTCATTTTCGGATCTAGAATATATGGCTTACAATCGCTGCCGCACATCAAAACGCGTTCGAGAGAAATCGCTCTATGCCTCTCCTTCTCAAACGCCATCAGAGGAAACGTTTTAGCTCAGGCTCGGTGGCGGGCAGCAGGGCTGGACACACTCTTATGTTTCCTCAGTTACCGTACGAACTGTACAACACAGGCACAACAACACAACAGTAGCCTACTGCACATTCACTGTTACACACACCACACACACAGACTCCCTGTTTACTTGCTATTCAAGGGCTATTCAGTCTCTAGCAATCTGCCCCCTGGATAAAGAGGTAATGTTTGTTTCCTCTGGATTTTGTTAAAATCAGAGTCCAAGGGCCTAATCTGGGTTTAAGAGTAGGCTAAGCACTACCTTTAAACAATCCAGATTTTATAATGTGTGGAGATTTTGAGCAAAATATATAGGCCCTATCACTATATAGCATACATTATTAATGTTGGTTGTTTAATTGATAAACAATAACTCAAAACGAATAAAACATTAACTCCTGATAATCTCTGAGATTAGAGTCCATCTGTGTCAATGCATATTTATAGCATGACACAAAGTTGTTGTTGTTGTTTTTTTCCAGATTTTAAGGGTTCACAGTTAAACCTAAATTTAGTTCAAAGTGGCTTTGTAACTTTTTACTTCCGAATGAAATTGATTGCAACGGAAAGCCGGATATTAAATGACAAAATGTACTTACTTTTGTACAGATCCACAGAAAATTGTGCTCTATATGCATTTCTAGTCAATTTGAGGACATGCGTTTTGGTTCTTTGAGTTTAGTCTCTTTACCTGTGTTTAGTCCCTGTGTCCTTGGCTATGGTTTCTTGATTTTTCAGTCCCACTTACTCAAGTTTGGGGTCAGATTGACTTTTTTTTTTATAATAATAATAATAAATTAATTTTTTTAGGGTGCATTCAATTGCTCAAAAGTAATAGTAAAAACATTTATAATGCTGTTATTGCATAAAAACTATTCATAAAAAATAAGTACTATTCATCAAAGAATCCTGAAAAAACTGTATCACTGTTTTCTTGGGGTGTAACGATACTCTCATGTCACGATTCGATATCACAATACTGAACTCACGATACGATATTATTGCGATACTCCAAGATAATTTTTTTTGTTAACAATTTCAATTTTACTTTTGATTGAAATGCTATACATTTATTACAGTGTGGGTGTAAATGAATAGACTTGGCCCTGGTACTGATAACATAATGAACAGGACAATGGTGACACCAAAATAAAAATATTCATGATTCTGAAGATATATTTAATATAATGTAGGCCACTTTTTACTGGCAACATAAGACATTTGGCATTATCAGGACTAAAATTCCCCCATTGCACTATTATACATTATATTCAACATTATAGTAGATTAATGTAGTACTGACACTAAAACTCTGTAAACTCTGATTTTTTTCCTCACACAGTTATTTTTATTTTGGGTTTACTATACATAATACATATTGTTACCATCCACGATACATATTGCTGCATTTTGCAATATACTGTGACATGATATATTGTTACACCCCTATCCACAACAATATGAAGCAGTTTTCAACATTGATAATAATAAGAAATTGTTCTTGAAAATCATTTCTGGAGGATCATGTGACACTTTGAGTGACTCAAAGACCACACACATGAGTTTTTAGACCTGGCTCACATTGTGCTCTAACCTGATGGGACCCTGTGCTTGTGTTATTATGTGGGACTCAATGGGCAGATGAAAGGGAGGGTCCTCGAGGGACCTTGTATGTGAAGTGGATGCTCCTTTTATGTGGATCCCTCTTCACAGTGAGTGAAGAGGAGGAGGATTCCAACCCTGAGCCAGTGCCCAGGCAGACCCTCAGCCAGAGGTATGGTTCATCGCGTCCGAGTCCCAGTCCGTCCACGAGTATAGACTTTGGCTCTGTCTTGGCCTGGCTCCACCAGACTTCCGGGCCTTTTGCTGTGCTTGGTCCCTCCACCCCTTTGGCTCTACCGAGGTCCTCCATCCCTCTGGCTCCACTGTTGTTCTCACTCCCACAGGTTTCCCCTCGGCCTTGCAAAAGCCACCTCAGCTCTGCCTTGGTTTTCTGTGCCTACAACATCGCCATTTGGCTCCCCTTGGTCTCCAAACTGAGGTGTGTGCACTCCATCATTAACGGACAGTACAGTCACAACCTCCAATCACCACCTGCAAAAATAAAGAACATTGTTATTTCACTCAGTCAACCTACCAAACTTGCATTATCGTCATTTCTTCTCACCTGTTGTGTCACTGCTTCACTGCTGCAAATACAACCAGTTAACCATTCGTGCTTCTCTTCCTTAAAGGGATAGTTCACCCAAAAATTAAGATTAGCCCATGAATTACTCACCCTGAAGCCATCCTAGGTGTATATGACATTCTTCTTTAAGACCAATACAATTGGACTTATATTAAAAAATATCCTGGCTCTTCCAAGCTTCAAAATGAGAGTGAATGGCTGGAGAAAATGTAAAGTCCAAAAAAGTGCATCCATCCATGATAAAAGTAATCCATACGGCCCCAGGGCGTTAATAAAGGCCTTCTAAAGCCATGGGTTTGTGTAAGAAAAACATCCATATTTAAAACTTTATAACCACTGGGTTCCGACAGATGGCCGCACGCATCGATTTATGGTGGAAGACTAACCCTTGACCCAACGCACAACGTAATGAAGAACGTGGAAGCTCAGAGGAAAGAGCAAAACAAAACACTGGTCGCGATTTAGCCTTTTTGAAGAGAACTGTTGGAGGATTTCTATATAATAGAAGAGGAGCATGAGTTTGTTGCCCAGCCCTGTTTGATTGAACCGCGAGAGGCATCTAAGCTTGCGCTACTCCTACGTCATACATGCGTCTCGGGTTACTCTTGTGGCGCAAGTCGACTTGCGTAGTGTCCGTACGGGCTGACGGAAGCTAGTTATTTTATATTATAAAGGTAGAAATATGGATATATTTTGCTTCAGAAGGCCATTATTAACCCCCTGAACCTGTGTTTAGCATCTTTTAATCATGGATGGATGCACTTTTTTGGGCTTCAAATTTTCTCCATCCATTCACTCCCTTTATAAAGCTTGGAAGAGCCAGGACATTTCCTAAATAACTCCAATTATATACGTCTGAAAGAAGAATGTCAAATACACCAATGGCTTTAGGGTGAGTAACTCTCAACCCAGAACTTTCCGTATAATTTTTTTTTTTTTTTTTTGCTTGAAATGACATAATACAATTACAGAATTACCCTTGAATTCCAGGTTATGACAACTGACGGTATAGCACAATAGTGGTTTTGAACACATGCATTATCATGTGGTTTCTGAAAAGGGAAGTGAGGAAAGTTCATTGTTAACGGTAGGAGAGAGAGAGAGAGAGAGAGAGAGAGAGAGAGAGAGAGAGAGAGAGAGAGAGAGAGAGAGAGAGAGAGAGAGAGAGAGAGAGAGAGAGAGAGAGAGAGAGAGAGAGAGAGAGAGAGAGAGAGAGAGAGAGAGAGAGAGAGAGAGAGAGAGAGCTATAGAGCACAGTCATTGGCATATGCCTGACACTTGCTAAACAGAGAGTCCATCACTATTATTGGAATAAACATTATGGGCACTGAAGTGAAAAATACAGAGACATTACTGTCTTTGAGAAAGTTTCACATCTCTGAGGATTGTGGGTTTATACTTCCTGAGCCTCTGGTAGGTCATACGCTTTTTATTAGTTGTAACTAATCTTTTTTTTTTTTTTGGGATATCGTAACATTGTAGTGAGAATGTACTATATTGGTGTGTTTTATGCTGTGTACTAAATGACCTGGCTAAGAATATGTACATTTATGACAAGGAAACAATTGATTGTTCTCAAGTACAAAGTCATAGTTTGTTTCATTATTTGATATAGTCCAAGTATTGGGAATGTTTTTTTTTTTTTAACAAACTATTCATTTGCATTCATATTAAGATACAGTGAGACTGATTACTTGCATATAAAAGCATTAGACTTTGACACTGTTTGCTTTCTGAGTGAACTTGATCTATTTGCTTTTAAGGTAAATAGGTTAATAGAAAACTTTGCACGTTTCAAAGACAGTACTCTTACAGAAAACTAAGTAGATCAAATTAGTAAGCTGACTTCAATAATTTACTACAAGTGCAGATCATTTTTTAGCTGTATCTTTGAATCGTTAACTTTGACACGTTTAGTATCTGGGATTATTTATCTCCTTCAATGATTGGTGTAAAACATAAAAATCACCTCAATGTACACCTTTGGACTGTGCAATCAGCCATATTCAACTCTTTGGTTGAGAAAAAGCATAAATGTATGGTAAATTTTACGGATATATGTAAGTCATAATAACATGATTTGAAGTATACATGAAATATAAGTAGGATTTCTATATATGAAAACACATTTGCATTACAGTAAATGTAACGAAAATGAATCATGAACAGATATTATGTTACATACTGTGTTATGGACATAATCTATACACATCTACACTGTGTTTCAGACAGACTTGCCGGTGTACTACAAGCCCTGGATGGACATTGCCAGAAATGGGCCAGAACTCATCTCTTCTCATTCTTTGCGCCTCAGAATTCATGATGTATGATCTTTTATACGAAGTACACAATAGTGTCTTAACTACATTTTTTTTTTTAAACGTGCTTTTCAATTCACTATTTTGTGCTTCGGCGACCATATATTAAGCTTATAATAGATTGTTTCATTAAACGGTTTCCTTTCTGCCTTTCTTTCCTTTTATTTTCTTTAGAGGAACTTCATTGGCTATATGGGGATTTCAATGTTTATCCATTTCAGGTCCAATTTATGTTTCAGTTACACAAAAATAAGCCTTTTTATGATATCCTTTTTTATTTATTATAAATGGTAGGCCTAACTGTAACAAGTTAAACTGTGTAAGACTAATGTGTACTTACTACTTACTACTAAAGGTGACACCTTTCAGCTTCATTTTAAAACAAACTATTATTTTTTAAACATAAATCACTCTAATAGCTAAAATTCTGCCATACTTGCCGTGTGTCACTGACAGTGACAGTCACATGCCACCATGCTTCATTTAAACAACAGTGTGGTATTTTGCAACCAATCTAATAATATTTTGTGATTTAGGTATCAAGTGAGAGAATAAAAAACTAATGGGGATGTTGAGAATGGATGCAGGGTCTGAAAGGCCTTATAATTCAATAATGATTGTTCTGTGATTGTTTTGTATGCATTATTTCATCTCAGATGCCTCTGTTGGAGACTCATTTGTTGCAGAGCTATCATGAGCTGCGTTTGGCCCATCTGGCTTTGAGCACGATGGCTATGGGTTACGTATGGCAGGAGGGAGAGAGAGAAACAGTCAAAGTACAACAGTGATTTTATATGCACTTCACACCACTAATAGGACTGAACCACAGAACGGACCCGTCTGACTTTTTACTGTATGTCATGAACTTCCAGGTGCTTCCGCAGAATCTGTCGGTGCCGTTCTGTGAGGTGTCTCGGAGACTGGGTCTGCCACCTATTCTCATCCACGCGGACACAGTCCTTGCCAACTGGAAGAAAACAGACCCGGATGGGTAAACTCACTGATCCATATGTAAAAATACTGTTACCCTGCACTGTTTTAACAACAATTTTGTTTACAGTGCATGTGTGTGTTCACTACTGTTTTTAATATGTGTGTTCACTAACTTGGATGGGTTAAATGCAGATGACAAATTATGAGTATGGGTTGCCTTCACGTCATGCCACTTTTCACTTTCATTTTATTTAAGTTTAGGTGGAAATAATTATCATTTAATTAGGGTCTTCAGTATAGTTAGCATTCATATTCATCTCAATTTAAGATGCTTGTAAGTTTTCCATTTACGAGCTGCCATTGAGTGTTCTTGACACAATTGTTTTGACCTTATCTCGAGTGATTGAAACTGCAATTAAAACATCTACCAGCAGGGGGTAACCCTCATGGGGGGTTTTATTAGAATATACTTAAAGGGTTAGTTCACCCAGAAATGAAAATTCTGTCATTAATTTCTCACCCTCATGTATTTACAAACCCGTAAGACTTCCGTTCATCTTCAGAACAAAAATGAAGATCTTTTTGATGAAATTTGAGATATTTCAGTCTCTCAATTGACAGTCCACAGAACTACCACTTTGTGAAAGTTCATAAAGAGATTGTAAAACGAATCCATAGGAATCGAGCATTGTTTTGTGCAGAAGCTCAAACGTGCTGTGTAAGAGACTCAATCGCTTTATATGATGAGCATATTCAATTTAGGCTTTTATGCACATAAACATTGATCAGAGAACATAAACAGAAGCTCAACCGTACTTGACGCACAAAAACAAACCTCGTTGGCTATTGCAGAAGCTCAAACGTGATGCGTAACACGAGAAGGAACCTCATTGGTTTTTCCGCACGTCAAGCGAACATGCTTGAGCTTCCATTTACCACAACTGATGTGTGAGTTGATGAATGTTTATATGTGTCACAAACTAATGTGGTTGTTCACGGAAGGAAAACGACTAGGATCAAATATAAACTTGTTTAATGAACACAAAGAGAATACACAGATGAAGGCATATAGGCCGTGCAAACTACTCACACAGAGAGGAGAACGTCTCGGTTACGTATATAATCCCTCGTTCCCTGAGTAGGGAACGGAGACGTTACGTCGGATGACGACGAATGGGGTTTCGCTTAGAACATCTATCGACTTCGAGTATACAAAAACGAGCCAATGGCAAAGAAATGCCATGGGTCTGCGGAATTTGCATGACGTAACTCCGCCCCAACTCGTGGGTATAAAAGGAGGACGCCGGTAACATGCAGTTATGTTTCTTCGCTGAGGAGCCAAGACTGAACTCAGGCGATCCCCGCGGTACAGCGGAAGTGGCAGGAAGACGTAACGTCTCCGTTCCCTACTCAGGGAACGAGGGTTACATACGTAACCGAGACGTTCCCTTTCGTTGTCACTCCGAGTTACGTCGGATGGGCGAATGGGGTTATCAGTCTAATCACGCCACCTTCACAGCTGTCTTCCAGTGCCCTGCGTAAATCTGAGCCCTCGAGAGACTTTGGACGAAGGACTCCTATTTATCGCAGGAATACCAAGGTACATTGGGAAGCATATCCCATAGCTTTAGAGGAAATATGCAATTAACACCAACCCAGAGGGGGGGGGGGGGGGGGGCATTTGGAAATACACATATGACCCGAAGGAAACATATGGAGAAACACTGAGGTGTCCAGCCGCAGGTGGAATATTTCAACCTCAGGGGTGGCAAGGTGGCTTGCCAAGGGAAAGACACATGCTCAGAGAGGCTTACAGTGGAAATACACGTGTGGGGGTAGCTCCGGGGAGGGACCATGCACACAGGAGGCACCTAGCCGACGCCCAGGCAATAGACACTGGCGCTAGCATCAGGGGTGCTGGAGGAACTCAGGGCTTGCGGAGAAGCTCACCTGAGCAGAATATCGCACGTATCCAGTCCGTGGAGTGGAATGGTGAGCAAGTGAAGACACCTGAGCGGGTCCGGTACTAGCTAGTTGAAGCGAGTACATGAGAGGACACAGGCTCCACTCGGAGATTGTAGAATCTGGCGAATGTGTTCGGTGTCGCCCAGCCTGCAGCTCTGCAGATGTCTGTTAGCGAGGCGCCATGCGCTAGAGCCCAAGAGGATGCCACACTCCGGGTGGAGTGGGCAGTCACACCAAGGTGGCACGGTCGACCTTGCTGCTGGTATGCCAAAGCAATGGTGTCCACTATCCAGTGAGACAACCTCTGCTTTGAGAGAGCCTTTCCCTTCCACTTCCCACCTTAACAGACAAAGAGCTGGTCTGAGGTCCTGAAACACTGCGTCCTGTCTACATAGGCGCGGAGAGCGCGTACTGGACAGAGCAGTGCCAAGGCTGGGTCTGCCTCCTTCAAGGGCAGCGCTTGCAGGTTCACCACCTGGTCCCGGAAGGGAGTGGTAGGAACCTTGGGCACATATCCAAGCCGGGGTCTCAGGATCACGTGAGAGTAAGCCGGCCCGAATTCCAGGCACGCTTCGTCAACGGAGAATGCATGCAGGTCCCCGACCCTCTTGAGAGAGGCCAATGCAACCAGGAGCGCTGTCTTCATTGACAGGAACTTAAGCTCCACTGATTGCAGAGGCTCAAAGGGAGCACTGAGAGGTCCCAAGAGGGAACGAGAGGAGAACGAGGAGGATTCAGTCTCCTCGCCCCCCTCAGGAACCTGACGATCAGGTCGTGCTTCCCTACGGACTTACCTTCCACTAAGTCGTGGTGTGCGGCAATAGCGGCAACATAAACTTTGAGGGTGGAGGGAGACAGCCTTCGCTCCAACCCATCTTGAAGGAAGGAAAGCACGAAACTGATCGAACACCTCCGGGGGTCTTCTCGGCGAGAAGAGCACCAGTTGACGAAGAGGTTCCACTTCAACGTGTAGGCGTGCCTAGTGGACGACGCTCTAGCGGAAGTGATGGTAGGCACCACCGTAGGTGGTAGGGTACTCAAACCTGCCTCGTCCCGTCCAGGAGCCACATGTGGAGGTTCCAGAGATCGGGACGAGAGTGCCACAGGGTGCCCCGTCCCTGAGAAAGGAGGTCCTTGCTCAGAGGAATTGGCCAAGGAGGTGCTGTCGCGAGGAGCACTAGTTCGGATAACCAAGTCCGGGTGGGCCAGTACGGCGCAACCAGAATGACCTGCTCCTCGTCCTCCCTGACCTTGCGCAAGACCTGGCAATCTCTGCTCACATGATGGGGGCATTGCCACCGACCAAAGCGGAGCGGACTCCCCTGTAGCGGGGAGGAGACCGTGCGAACTGAATCGCATAGCCGAACCTGATGGTGCGGGCGACCCAGCGGAACAGACGGGGAAGCTCTAGCCAGGCTCCCAGGAACTGTACCAGCGGGGTCATGCGAACGACAGGCGTCCCCCCGGAGGGGCAGCGAAGCGGAGTAACTGGCCCGGACGTGGACGGCATAGCGATCCGGTGTGGGGCGCAGTTAATATCCGCGCCCTGACAGAGGAGGCCAGGGAAGGACCAGCGTTCCACGGGGGCCTGCTCTGCCAGGGGTCTGGCGACAGAGTGGGACAGGGACGAAACGGTCCGTGGACGGCACGCCGTGTCAACCAACTCTGGGACAGAGGGGGACGAGGAGAGCACGGCTGTGGGCGGCGCTCTGTGTCCGAGAACTCTGTGCTCAGAGACGAGAGAGTCAGTTCTTTCTGAATAAGGATTCTTCCCCAGCCCTCCACCGGGGAAAGGAGTGGCCCTGCTACCACTCCTGGAAAGAACTGAGTCCCATCTCTGAGCAGCCCATCTCAAAAGCGCCGCTTAACCCAGCGTTTACCGGGGGGCGGGGCTGGAGAGGGCTGAGGCATCCCCCCACGGTCTTCCAAAGCCAGCCCAGGTGAACGGGCGGGGTTGGAACCGTGGGAGGGCGCCTTCGGCGGTTGGCAGACTGAGGGACCTGAGCGGACGGCGGGGCCGTCGGCAGAAAAACCTCAATCTGCTCCCGGGCGGTTGAGAACTATTGAGCAGAAGAACTCAACCGCACCGCCGAAGAGGCCGACCTGGGATGTGGGGGTGTCGAGCAGACGAGTCTGCCGACATCCTGCACATCAGACCGGTCAGCCCCAGAGTGGTAAACATCACCTGACTCGGAGAGCGCACGGCCAGCTTCGTCGCTCGGAGAGCAAGGTCAGTGGCGGCGCGCTTTTTGGTAGCTCATTAAAGAGCCTCGAGTCAGTCCCGCCCTCATGCATAACCATGAGCATCTGGGCCAGGTAGACCACAGAACGGTCATGGGATGCAGTGAGGCGGCTGCCTGTCCTGTGGCACTATAGGATTTCGCCACAGATTAGTGTAGACGAAAAGAACTACAGGCTTCGGACGGGTGCTTAGGATTGCGCCGGGAAGCACTCTGAGGACACAGTAGCATCGCAACAGAGCGTTCAACCGGGGGGACCCCAGTGTACCCATGGGCAGCGGCCCCGTGAGGGGGGAAAGGCGGATGAGACCAACGAGCGGTCCTGAGAAGACACGGGGGTCTTTCAGGACATCGAGATCTCATCATGCACGTCCGGGAAGAAAGATATTGGGGTTTGCCGTGGACGCGGGTCGGCGGCCTTACCCAAAAACCAATCGTCCCAGGAAAGCATGGCCGTCATCTCCGGATCAGACTCAGGCACAGCATAGCACACCAGAAGGTTGCAGCTGTGACGAGTCGTCACTTCCAAAAGAACCAAGCCCACCTTGTGATGCTGCTACAGACATAGCATCTTCCTCTGTAGCTTCAACCGAAAATCGCGGGCCACCCGAAGGTCGACTCGCAGGAATCGGAGGTTCACTAGCGGGCACCGTCACACAGGAGGGGGGCTGGGGTCGCGGACAGATAGTCGGCGCCTTGTTCCAGACCATAACCCTCAGGTCACCCTGGCCACCAGCCGAAGTAGCACCCCTCGGGGAGCGCTAGATCGGGGTGTGGATGAGGGGACTCTCACTCTTGCGAGTTCATTGAGTCTCGACCTAAATGACGCGATGATCATGTTCCCAGAGAGAACGTGAATCACCCACGAGCGCTGTACAAGCATGATCAAAGCCCTAACACACTAGACAGCGCTCGTGCCCATCAGAGTCCGATACCAATCTGCCGCCACTTTTTTTTTTTTTAAATGCACGGGCGAGCCGTCTTTAAAAAGACGTGCGGCGTGCGAGCTCTTTTGTGAGAGGAGAAAAAAAACTCTGCGATGTCGAAGCGAGCGGGGAGAACACACTCACTGGCAGATCACTGCACAGATCAGCAGGCAATGTGAACTCGCCGCAGATCGCCGTCACACCAACACCGGAGAGAATGGCTCGTCTCGTAGAGTGAAGTCATAAATGGCTGTGGAGTGAAGAGATACTCTTGGCTCCGAAGCGAAAACATAACTGCATGTTGCCGGCGTCCTCCTTTTATACCCACGAGGTGGGGCGGAGTTATGTCATGCAAATTCCGCAGACCCATGGCATTTCTTTGCCATTGGCTCGTTTTTGTATACTCGAAGTCGATAGGTGTTCTAAGCGAAACCCCATTCGTCGTCATCCGACGTAACTCGGAGTGACAACGAAAGGGAACCGAAAATAACCTGAATGAGACAGGGAGTATAAAATCAGGGAATTTAAAGACAGACAGCTGAACATAATCAGTAACCAAGGAGACAAACTGGAAGGTAATTAAGACTAAACTCAACATAACTCTGACAATATGTGAATAAAAGCTTGAAATAAATCTGTTAATCGAAGCGATCATGTCTCATTCATATTCAAACAGATTAGTTTTACGATCTCTTTCAGAACTTTTTGAAGCGTCAAAGTGGTAGTTGTGTAGACAGTCAATGGAGGGACAGAAATCAGTCAGATTTGATTAAAAATACCTTTATTTGTGTTTTGAAGATAAATGAACAGCTTACGGGTTTGGAACGACGTGAGGGGGAGTACATGATGACAGAATTCTCCTTTTGGGTGAATTATCCCTTTAAGTGGGAACTAAATGCAGTTTATTTTGGAATTAATTGCATGTTATTTACAATTAAATGAAAATACATTATAGTTTTAATTTATATTAAATGCAATTAGCTGATCTTGAGTGCTTTTTTGATCCACTTAAGGATAACTTAATTAAATTCAATATGATTTCACAATTACTTCTATTGTCTTAAAATACAAAGTATACATTGACAAGCATTTAGTAGAAAATATACTTTAAAATAAAATATGCTCATTTCTATTGAAACTTGAATGTCATGTATTTAAAGTAATTACACATTTGTAATGATGAAGTTGCAATTTTGTATGTTTAAAATATATTAACTTCATACGTATCAAATAATAAACTATTTAAAAATGTAATTAAAATAAGTTTACTTCTTTGAAGCACGACAAAAGATTATTAAACATAATGATTTAAAGGATTTACTCCTTTAAAGTAAAACTTTTAAATTGATATAATTATAAAGAGCACCTTAATTTTTAGTGTGGAAAAAATATGAAAGTGGAATCTCTTTACGTTCGCCTTGCATTCATATTATACTGTATATTCATATTTTGCTTCATCGCTCTACAGAACAGGATCCCCAAACTTCTGTGGCTTATTTATATGACTTTGAGCACTTTTCTTCTTCTTTTGGGTCAGTAGTGGTGTAAGTCTTGGAGTTCTGGCATGGGAACCTCATGTGTGTAGTACAAGCCTCACTGTGAAAGCTGAAACCTCAGTGCCTGCTACCAGCAAGTCTTGCCGCGGGTCTTTTGCGGTCACTCGAGGGTTTTTCGGGACCTGCCTCTCAGAAATCTGCTTGCAGCCGTTGATAGCTTCCTTTTCTGCCCCGTCCAGGTTGTGTCTAACATGCTTTTTAAATGTGACAGTCAGGGTGCTTTCACACTGGGCTCGTTTGCTATGGTCCGAGCCCGGGTGCGATTGTTCTCGAACGCGGGTCAATATATTGTGTTTTGATTAATTCGGTGCTATTATGCGCAGCTGAGTGAATAACACAGGTTTACTGTGTGTGTGTGTGTGTGTGTGTGTGTGTGTGTGTGTGTGTGTGTGTGTGTGTGTGTGTGTGTGTGTGTGTGTGTGTGTGTGTGTGTGTGTGTGTGTGTGTGTGTGTATGTGTGTGTGTGTGTGTGTGTGTGTGTCTTTTGCCCTGATTCCACGCGCTATGCACGAAAACACTGCAGGCTCACTCTCGCTCGTATCCAAGGTAAATCATCGACACTTATCATCCTTTATATGTGTTTTATTCAACTAAATATATAATAATCAGCTAAAACGCATGCTCAGGTCACTTTACTTCCTGAACAAATGTGCACCCAAGTCTGTGTTGCTTTCACATTCACGTGAACAGCGGCACGGTTCGGGAGCAACCGAACTCAGATCACCTCCTCCAGGTAGTCTCGGGCCAGCGTTCACATTACAGATTTTTCATGCGAACCGTGCCCCGTTCCGAACTAAACTGCCAGTGTGAAAGCACCCACAACAAACCCCTATAGCCAGTTCAGATATTTCCTGTGTTCTAGCTCAAGCACACCTGGTGAAACTTATGAAGCCCTTGATTAGTTGTGTTAGGTGTGCTTGAGACGACACTGCTTTGCAAATTTGTGCTGTTGTGAGGGTTTCTATTGAGGGGGTTTAATAATTTTGAGACAGCAGAAGACATTAAAAGTTGCATTTTCAGTAGAATTTGGGGAAACCATGTACTTGAAACATTTGTTTTTTGAGCTATTTTTTTGTTTGTTTGATTTGTTCATTGCAAACAGCTGAAAGTCAGTACATTTTGCCAATATGTGTAACTACACTTTTAGGGAAGTGTATACTTTTACTTTTTCTGCAGTATGTGTACTGTGCACTGTGTGGACATTTTCAATATTGAATGACCAAGTGTATGACCAGTGTTTGGTTTGCATGAATTCTACTGTAAACTCCTAATGGTAGATGTCATAACTACAACAATTGGGCTAAAATTGGTCTTTATCTTTGCCCCACCTTTCCACTGACAAAAGTAGCATTGTTTTCTGACAGAATAAAATAAAGCTGTAATCAATTTCATTATAATAGATATTATATTAATGTTTCACCATTTCACCAACTTTCATTCATGAATCTGGTATTGTTATTTCTGTGATGTGATTCAGGTTCACTTCTGAGTCAACTTGAAATTAAATGGCAATATCTGAGTGAATGTAAGAAACCTGTTAAATGCTCTTTCTGTAGTAAAAGCAAAAGAAAAAAAGATTTACACACAGTGTATATTTAGACAAATCAACTATGTTTCAGATGTGACATATGCATTATAAATTGTACATTTCCTTTTCATGCACAACTGGACTCTGATTGTTCCCAGACCTTTTTCCATGGAGTAAGTATTTTGTTGAATTAACAGAAATGTGTGTTAAGTGTTATTGATGTTTAGAACCAGCAGAGGGAGCCATCTTATTATGTACAGTGTGGAATATGTAAATGTGCTCTGTGTGTATTCAGATCCTCTTTGTAGCATTTCCCTTATAATACATTTACGTCGAGAATTAGACAGCACCATGATAACATGTAAAAAAGAAAGACAAAAAATCAAATCTTTGCAGTACTTTGATGTTGATGTAGTTAATGGCTAGTGCTGTCCTGACCGTTCTTGTGTCCTGTAAGGAACCTGGAGCTGCTGTTGACTTTGCCTGGAGGGGAAAGTGTCAGAGGGTTTTTTCTGGTCACACTTCTGGTGGAGCTGGCGGCTGTTCCTGGCCTGAAGGTCTGACACTCTTACAAATGCCACGCAGCACTGAGATACAGAAGCCATGATAGTAAATCATTCATATTGACACACTATGGTAGTATTTGTTGAATAACCTTGGAGTGCAAATACCAAGGTATGTCATTATGAACTTTGGAAACAATTTTCACTCAAAATTTGCCATTATATTCTCTTGTAAAACTTACTCCAATCATCCTCGTTTTATTTACAAATTTTAAAATCCACGGCACTCATTCTGTATTACCATCTGATAACATTACAGTACCATGGTAATGCAGCGTCTTCTTTTTTTTTACAGTCTATCCTTGATGTCATCAACGGTGTCCATTATAATGATGTTGCTATGGTCACCAAAGCTCTGGATGTTGTCAGTCAGGCCATAGACAGCATGAAACATGCTCTTAAACTAATGCATGGTAATACTTTTTAAGGTGATAAATGAGCTCTATACGTTCATTCAAGTGGTTGTAATACTTATTGTGACCGTTTCAGAATATGTGGATCCCTCCATATTCTACGGAATTATGAGGATCTTTCTGTCTGGGTAAGTCACACTGGTGGTTTCACAGTTTTTTTTTTCTTTTTCTGAATCTATGAAACTTTACTCTCCTTAATGATGGGTTTTAGATGGAAAGATAACCCATCAATGCCAGAAGGTCTCGTGTATGAGGGAGTTCATGAGAAGCCAATGGAGTTTTCAGGAGGCAGTGCCGCACAAAGTAGTATCTTACACTGCTTTGATGAGCTGCTGGGAGTCCAACACGAAGGCAACAGTGGTAAGAGAATCATCAGTTATTCCGCTCATGGTTAATAATATTAATATTAATATTGGATTAAATTATTCAAAGGTGACAGTAAAGACATTAAAGAATCCTTTTAGCATGCTTTCCCCAAAAGTTTTAAGCAGCACAACTGTTTTCATCATTGATAATAATAAATGTTTCTCGAGCAGCAAATCAGCATATTACAATGATTTCTGACACTGAAGACTGGAGTAATGATGCTGAAAATTTAAAGTATTAAAATAGAAAAAAATATATATTTTAATTAAAAATAACATTTCACAATATAACAATTTTACTGTATTTTTGGTCAATTAAACACAGCCTAATGTCAAAAAACATTTAACAATCTTACGACCCAAACATTTTGAACGCTTATATAAATAGGCCTATATAAAATGCAAAGATAATTTATTTAATGTCAGATGAAAATAAGACAAATGCAATTTATAGAACACTTTTTGCATTTGTATTCAAACAGGGGCCTTCCTGAGAAGAATGAGGGACTACATGCCGCCCTCCCATAAGCGTTTCATTCAAGTCATCTCTAGTCGCCCGTCCCTGCGCGACTTTGTGCTCCAGCAAGCGGATGAGCATCTAACGCACACATTTGAACAATGTGTGGGCCGGTTGGTGGACTTTCGGAATTACCACATCAACATTGTCACCCGTTACATCACTATACCGGCGTCCCGTGCCAGACAGCTCCGTGAAAACAAGCAGGGTTTGGTCGAGGAGCTCGACGCAATCAGGAAAGCGCCAACAGCGCTGGAGGAAAGAGGTACTGGAGGTTCAGGGATCATGGTCTTTCTGAAGACTGTGCGTGATGAAACTAAAGACATCTACATCTCACAGTCTACTAATGGGAACCAAGTCTTACCAAATGCACCGATGACAGCGATCCAGAAGGCTGCATCTGAGCTCAAAATAGAATGAAAATAGCAACAAAGTATCTTTGAATGGTGATTTGACAACCCAGGCTCATTGGAATAAATCAAGCCTGTGCAAAATGATATTACAATGCTTTTTGCATGTTTCGTGACACTTTCAAAATGTGAAATGTCCAGTGAGTGGCAGAAAAACATGATGAGGTCTATTAACAACAGATGAACACGAATCTGGCCATGTTTTATTACGCTGGTTTTTGTATATATGGTGGCAGTTCGGAAATGAAATGTCCAGTGAGTGACGCTAAAAACACGTTAAGTTTTATCCGCAACAGATGAACTGAATCTGGCAATGCTTTATTAAAGTTGCAGTAAGCGATGTTGAAAGTACATCAGCCCGATCATATATTATTTGATACTGTTTGTTAATTTTTTTGTTCTTCCTTGTAATTATTTTGTCATCTTTGCTTTATTTTTCATGAAGCATTAATTTTGAGTCGCTTCATGATAAATTGACGTCGACTCTTGCATTACGTGTTCATGCATTTTGGGGGCGTAGATATGGAGGGAGGGGTGTGTTTGTTTGGGTTCATGTCAAATATCAACCGTTTTTCCTCAGAAATCACTTACTGCACCTTTAAATTAGGTGTTGTACATATGGCTGCAGTTCAGAAATGAAATGTCTGGAGAGTGGTGCTAAAAGGTTGATGCTTTGCCACGTTAGAAAACAACGTACAGTGCCACGTACACTAAACCCTACTCTAACCTAACCGATATTGTTAGAAAAGCTAACACTACATAAAAACATCGCCCCCTATACCCTTAAATAGGGTACTATTTGAGACGACATTCATTTGTAGTGGTGTTCGAAACCATAGTGGAGGCTATCGAGTACACTCATTCAATCCCACAATGCACCGCAATAACGAGTGTACAAGCGCTGTATGCTCAACGGCTGGAGAATATCCATAATCCACTCTGAAGGTAGTGCCCAATGAATTCCCACGTCTGACCAGAAAATGGTGCCGCAGCTAAATCATCCATCCATCTATTTTTCAAACTTCTGGTCCAATGTGGCTAAAGTGTCATATAATACAGGTATAAATTCCTTTTTCTTGATTATCAAAGGGGCCCTACTATTATAAAGCTTGGAGAGCCAGGACATTTTTTTAACGGGGTCCTATTATGCCCTTTGATGAAGTCTTAATTTAGTTTTTGGGGTGTACTAGAATATGTTTTCATGCTTGATTGTTTAAAAAAACACATTATTTTTCACATGTTACATTATTACAGCTCCTCTCTCTCCAGTGTGGTTGAATGCGGAGTTTTGAAAATACGATATGTTGATTGCTGGCCCAAGTGTGTTGTGATTGGCAGCGCTTAGCGCGTGTTCGGGACATGGCACGCCCCTTCATATGCTCTACTCAGATGTAAATATTAACTATGTCATCAATTTCAAACCATTTGGAGCCCGATTCAGACCCTGACAATGTTGACGAACAAGAGGATCGTACAGAACGGATTTCAAGCAGGGAATTTGCAAGCACGGATTTCACAGGACGTTTCAGAGTGGTATGTTTTTTAGTATTTTTTCTTATAGATATGATATTCTCAGGACGAGGCGTGATTGATAACGGGCGACACCTGCGCGACGCACCGGTCTCGTATCTCCGTGAGAGACACGAGATCGGTGCGTCGTGCTGGTGTCGCTCATTATCAATCACGCCACCGGCCTCGCACCGTTCTCTCACGGCCCTCGACCTCGTCCTGCTCGCCACATAAGGTTTATACTTTTCATCTTACAACTGGAGCTTCCCGTTTGCAAAGTTTCAAATGATTTTTAAACAGGAAGAAAAAAAAAATGCATAAGCGGCAGCCCTGGCTTCCAGTACAATGCAATCTCACATTATGATTACAATTCACTCACTCGTTTTCATTCACTCCTTTAGGTGGGCAATACTTGTGGACAAATGTAGGGAACAGTGACTCAGGGTATAGAGGGGCAATTTCGAACACAGCCATCAACTTTTGCTGAAGCAATCATACCATTTGCTGTTTTATGGGACTAATGCTGCGTTCCAGGCAGGTTTTTGAGCATGTAAATCACGACTCCAAACCACGACTCACGACTTTGTAGCGTTCCTGGCCAGTCACGCCAAACTACCTGAGCGCAAGGAATTGTGGTAGCTAGATGTAAACAAACCAGCATGGCAGACCTTACGGGGCTTATGCGCATTTGTAATCATTTAATAAATTCTGCTTGTTTATTTGAGGGAAACGGAGGAGGAAAAACGGCGCATAAGGCAAGATAAGCTGTTATACCTTTTATTTAACTTTATTTGTATATTTGGAAATGTATTTGGTATTAATTTATCCTTGCACTCAATGGACTGAAAACTAGTTAACGCTAGAATAGCTGATGATAATGCACATTTGCGGATCAGTACCGCCTGCAGAAACCTATGGCAGAAACATTGCATCCGTAGGGGCTGCCATTGTTGTTTTGTATGGTTTCGCGGGCTATGTGACGTCAGAGCTCGTTACTGGGAGTACATCGATCTAGTATGAGTTCACGGGTGGGAAGTCATGGGTTTGACTGCCGTTCCAGTGCACTTTCACTGGTATAAGGTTGGAAAAACACGGGTTATAGTTTTTTCCCAAGGAGCACATGTGCTTAGGAGCACATTAAAAACTTTATGGCCGCAATGAAATTTGTCAAATAATGTGTTTTTCCTTAATAAAGGCATGTAAGAAGACATTTATTTAAAAAAAATGACTAATAATAAATTATAATTTATAATCCAAAAAACTAATAAATTATAATCCAAAATGTACACTAGGTTTAAAAATATTTCTTCTTCAAAATTTAATATGAAGTTAAATATTTTTTTCCTTCCAGTGATACGGCAGCCCAGACAACATCTACAAGAGTTCACATCACTTTAAATGCCAGACACTAATTATTGTGCAAAAAAAAAAATCGACCGACATTTTTTGTAACCGATACCAATTATTTGCATGTTTATGTACCTGATAACCGATATATAGGACCAATTTCTTTTTATTGTTTTATTTCTGTTTTTGACAATTATAATAACAGCACTGAACTAAACAAATTAAATTCAGCGGTTTCATTTCCAACATGCACTCATTCATGACTGTTTTATTTAACTATAAAACTGTTTTAAACTACATATGAAACATATCTCATTTGTGCATTAAGGGCTGTTATGTTAAATAAAGTTCATTATTTTACCTTATTTCACCTTTGGGGAAGGTCAGGAAAGGTCCACAAGCCAGGACTCGAACTCGTAAAAAGTATAGGCTCATTAATACCTTTAGCTTATTCCAAATACTACAAATTGCATACTTTGTCTTCAATAACAAATGTACATTATTAGACAAATAAAACTTAACTATACTTTGTACAAAATACTAGTGTATAGGCTACTATAATGTATTTTGAAAGTATACTTTCAATGCATTGTTACAATGATCATTTCCAGCACACATTTAAAATATACGTAAAATATATTTTTTATAAAGTGCATTTTAAAATACACTTTTAAAAAATAAACTGAATTTTCACTTCATTTTTTAGAAAATATACTAAAGTGCAATTATTTTAAAGTGTGTTAAAAGTTGTATTGTGAAAATAAGTAAAAGCATGATGCTAATATACTTTTAATATATTTAAAGATATTAACATTTTTGTAAGTATATTTGCAATGTACTATTGAATAAGGGAATATATTTTAAATTCAATAAAGTATACTTTTTTTTCACTTGGTGTGCTCCCGAAATACACCGGGATGCTTATTTTGAAATGTATATGCTGTATTATTTCTGGCTGCTCATTCAAAAAGAATACGAAGATAAAATATGCAATCCTACAACCTTCCACAACATATTCCAATACAAACAACATAAAAAATATTGTCTAAACTCATTAACAGTAAATCATTAGCAATTTATTGGCATAAATCTGCAATTAGGCCTATTCATTGATTGTGGGCAGTGTTGCTACTTTAAAATATGCAGCGCTCATATTTATTTCATAGATCAATATTTAAATCATAGACCTTTGAAATTTAATAATCACATTATTAGGCTGTATCTCCATTCCAAATTATTACGTTTGTTGTACCATTTAAGATACTATAAGACGTTTTATAATATAACACTGAGGAGCCACCGGGGCTTTTTTTTTTTTTTTTAAGTCGCACACATGCTCCTAAACACATTTACAGTTTGCACACCTCTATTTTTTTATCAAAAATGTTAGTGAAATGCTTGCACTTCCGAGCCCTGACTCCGGATCTCAAGCACACCGCTGTACCAGCTGAGCTGAACAATTTACTGTCAGAAAAGCTAGTTATATGATGCCGAAGTCAAAATGTATTAATTTGCAAATCAGGCACTATTGTAAAAGTGTTTTGAGGTCATAACATAACAATAAGTGTTGCTTATTCAGTACTCTGGCTCTAATTATAGTTTTTGTGAACAGGAATAAATGTTGACGTGTTGTACTGCCACTAGAGGTCATTTCAGCTTGAAACTGTAGTGGATTTTATGTATAAGTTTTGCAAGAATGTCGGTAGAGGCACATTCTTCTAATGAGCCTATGTTGCAACTTGACCAGTTACTTAGACATAATACTCTCAAACATTACAGTCTAAGAGGAAAAACTACAATGAATTAGTCTAAATAAAGAGCTAAAGACAACATTACATTACAGTCGGGTTGAAAGGTCTGAGACTTTTGAACCTCACTGTATGTCTTTGAAGATGTTCAATTATCCATAATTGTAGAATAATATATACATTCCCATTAGAAATGTTGTTATTGTGGCCTTATTAACTCCTTATTTCTCTTTAATTACCTTATTAACTCATCAGTGGTTTCTTACAGTGACTATAAATGTATTAGAGCCTTTTCTGTTCCTGACTCACTAACTTTTGTCTAGGAAAACTGGAAAATGGACATTCTTTTGTTTTTACTTTGATTTGAATCTATAATCCAATCAAAGCCTATATTAAAGCCCTTTGCTTGAGCCACGCACATTCTGTAGCCTCCCTTCAATGAAAATTAATGTTATGGACATTTTGTGGCAAAGAATGCCACGATTTCAAGCCAAACCATAATTTGAACCATCAACTTTAGTTTCCATTATATGCAACCACTAATCTTTCCATTTCATTTAAATCAGAATGCAAAATATGTCCCTGTCTCACTCTGGGTAGTTTGATTCAAACCATGAGCCTCGATTCCTAAATGACAATTGACTGCAATGAGACTGCTCTCATGCTAGAAAGCTTTCTATAACGCATGGTTATTTTTAGTAAATAACGAGGAGAGTTTCAATAGGCAGCTGTTGCCTTTGCATTTTTGGATGAATAAAGATCCTACTGTAATTTCCATCACCATGGAAATAATCGGTTTGGTCAGACAGTTCATATAGCTACATAAATGAACCAGATCACAGAGAAACAGTTCACCGATACAACTTTCTGTGTAAAAATCACTGCACCTCATTAAAGTCACGAGCACAATTTTGTGGCCTTTTATCCTGACAGTTGTATTCATTCGTTCAAAAACCATGATTGTTTTTTGAGCCAGAGAAAAACGTATCTGCTTGAATCATAAATCTAAATTGTTTTATTAAATATAATCATATTATGTACAAGTATATAATTATATTAAATATACTATCCCTTTAAAGGGATAGTTCACCCCAAAATGTCCTCCTGTCATTCTGGCCCCATTGACTTCCATAGTATTGTGTACTCCCATACAATAGAAGTCAATGGGGCCCATCAACTGTTTGGTTACTAATATTCTTCAAAATATCATATTTTGTGTTCAACAGCAGAAATACATGTATATAGGTTTGGAACAACTTGAGGGTAAGTAAATGATGACAGAATTTTCCTTTTTGGGTGAACTATCCCTTTAAATACCATGAATGCAGCTTGTATGTAGTACCCTGGCTGTGGTGCATGTGGTGCATGTGCATCTTGGCCAGTTTCAGCTCAAGTGGTTTTGCTGTTGTGACGTTCAGCCTGTTACAGTTACCCAGTGCTGCAGCTACAGCAGGGAATGGTGTAGTTCTGTTAGCCCAACAGGAGGAACTACAGCTCACCTAATGACACAACAGAGATAGCAGGCAGAAAAGGTCACTAGCATCATTCTAGTGCGTAACGGTTTCGCTCTGAATCACGGCTTTGGGTGTGTAGTTCCTTTGGGCATTCATGCACTGATTCAAGAATCAGCTTTCTTATGGGATGATGTTTTCTGTATAGGGTGGTGAGGCGTGTCTAGGCCAGCGACGTCCAGGCCTTGTCTTAAATTTGGTCTTGACGCGACCCGATGCTTATGAAGCTCGTGGTTTATGGTTCATATCTAAGTAATTCACAGATCGTTTGAAAAGTCATGTCTTAACGTGTAATGTTATATTGATAAACGCGAAACTAAGGGTGTTGGTTTCAATCAAGCACGACTAAGAATTTCCCACAGCTCATTGCCTAAAGGATGAATAATGACACGGAGGGCGGAGCATGTTACGCCCTTTATGAGATTCTCATTGTTTCCAAAAACGGCACGTGAATACCACAAAGATACAAAAAAACACGTAAATCCAGTGGCTTATTTTAAAGTCACAACATCATCCTCAAGATCCGAAGTTAGTTTCTCTAAATGTATACCCTTGTGAACAACTAGTGGACATAATTGTATTGAACTAGTGTCCTTGTCACACATGTTACATATAGTTACTGTAGTAATAACTATACATTATGCTTAATTACTTGCAATTAACCCTAAATCAAACCCCAATCCTAACCCTATAGTAAGTACTTACACTCTAATGCGGACACCTTACAATAAAGTGTAACCATATATTTTTAAACTGTCCTTGAAGATAATATATTGCTGAAATTAAACGTCAAACTTGTTCTGACTTTCATGACTATGCTTCTTAAATGTGCACTTTGTAATCATTTGAAATTAAAAGTTTGGTTACACTTTATTTTAAGGTGTCATTGTTACAGTGTTATTATATATCCTATTTATGTACTGAGTAATATGAATTAACAACATGTACTTACAGTACTATAGTGATAGGGAAGGATTAGGCTTGGTTGAGGGTTAGTTGCATGAAATTATGCATAATTTACTGTTATTCCAAGTACATGTAGCATTACAAGGACACTGTAAAATAAAGTGTTAACAGCTTTACCTTAAAGTAGGCTATACATTTTAAATAATTATGGTTTTAGTAACCTTTTATTGTGCTATCAATAAACATAAATATCCATAGAACACAAATCATTTTTTTTTTTACATTTTAAATTTCATTTTTTATAATCAACATTATGTTGTAGTGTCGCAGGTGTAAACAGGGACAAAGACTTTTTCAGTCTTTATAAAAAAAATAAAAAAACAATTTACCTGGAAGTCTAATTTAGAATACTTTAGAATACGTAATTATAAACACACATGAGGCTGTAAAGGCGAACTATATATGAGTTTATATGTTCGGCGTGATGACGTTTAATGACAGCCTCTGTAGTCCCATTTAACCACTTGTCAGCAACCGCCTTTTTCAAGGCAAAAATAAATCACAATGGGGTATTACTGATGTATTTTATGTCATAGAATACAACATAAACATATCTTGAGCTTATTTCAGGCATTTAACCAAAAACCCATTGACTTCAGGATTATGGAACCGGAAGGGCTCAAATGCTTGTTTCCAGGTTTTGGCCTGCAAAAATACATAATATTCGCTTGCCTCATTGCATTGCATTATGGGATTGCCTTCCCTGTGAATGATACATGTAATGCTGCCTCAGAATTAAAGAAGGTATAGATTGCTCCCTAGATACATAAAATGCTAACCTACAAAGCTGTAACTTTTTTGCGTACATCCTTTAGCAAAGGGCATAAGGAAACTACTTTCAGCTATACACTTGCATCCGGCTTTCCATACAGCAGCTGTGTGTAGGAAAAGGAAAAGGGAATTAGCCTGCGGGAGTTTTGCTGAAGCGCTTATCTAGGATCAGAATAGCCCTGTGCTGAACCCACGCTTACCCCCAGCACAGCACAACCCTTAATCTACTGGGCCCGGCCTGAGTTTTACACTATACTCTACTATATGCAATAGATGGAGAGGGAAAGAAAGATAGAGAGATGTGCTGTATTTATCTGAGATTTTCTATGCCGAAGTCTACCCACGTGTTTTCTCTCTTCCTGGTTTACCTCGTCCATTCTCACTGATTCACTCTTCCTTAAACCCCCTCTTATGGAAAACATAGAGATATGGATATTGCAGGGACAACTAGGTCATACAGTAGGCTATTTGCACACACGCACATAGAGTACAGCGGCACCAGAAATGATTTGGATTCGTAAAGCAATGCTGAATCATGTAAGGTAAGGAAAGGAAAGGTAATTGTTTATAAAGCACAATTAAAAACAACAGATAGTTGACCAATGTGCTGTACAATTCGCAATACACAATCCACAAAAACACTAATATTATACAACACATACATCTAACAACTCGCATAAAAACAAACCAGCTACTAACGTATCAGCAAGTAGAGTTAGTGAGAAAAGCCAGAGAAAAAAGATGAGTTTTTAAAAAAGATTTATAAGATACCACTGTGGAGGCAGTTCTGAGCTTTGGAGCCAAGACTGAAAAAGAACGATCACCCCAAAGTTAACGTCTAGACCTTGGCACAGTCAGGAGTTTCTGGTCACAAGACCTAAGTGATCTTGATGGTGAGTATAATTGTAACAAATCTGAGAGATAGGGTGGTGCCATTTTAAATTTAAAAACAAAGAAAAAAAATCTCAAAATCAATCCTAAAACGGATTGGCAACTAGTGTAAAAAATAAAACTGAATTAATTTTATTAGGTAACAAAATATCGACACAAAGTGGCATCTGCAAACAAATGCTGCACTCTGAGCCATTTTTGTAAAGACTTTTAACCAACTAGTCTCAAAATCACTCCTTAAATTCAAATATACATACTTTTCCGCTACACTGCATGCAACATTTAGATGTTTTGATTTGTAGGATATCTGAATACTCTGTATTCATGATAGTAGTTTGGTATAGGTTTGATTTTTATCAAATGCAAAGACATTTTAAGTATGCATGGATTATGTGCCTAAATTCTTATCTGGTCTCTTATCTTTATCTCCCTCTGATCTGATTATTAAAAATGATCAGCATTTTTTTTTCATTTATGAATTCAAAATTAATTTAAAGCTGCGAAACAGTAAGTGTTTTCATTTATCCTTAAAATCAAAGTCATGTGGTGCAACCAACATGCAGAAATTTTTATGCTAAGGTTGTACAACGTCATTGGCTCCCCAAAAACGTAAGGATATTTAAATTATGAACCCTATAAATCCTGACATATGATAACAGTCAAAAAAATCAAATATTTTTGAAATGGAAGAGTTTATTGAACCTTTAGACAAAATATAAAATGACACCTAAATATAAAATGATATAAGAGAATACTATAGGGAAAACTTGCATACATTTTTTCAAAACTATGCAATTTGGTGCAGTTGCTGTTATTTATATGGCCAAAAGGTAAGATTAAATTCTGATAGCTTGTAATGTCATTCAATGAGATTTTTACTACTTCCATAAAATGCATATACTTATAAGTTGTCACTCTATAGCTCTTAATAATATGTCTTAAGATATTTAAACACTTATATGTTATATGATCATGTACAAATAAACGTGTCATATCTGATACTCACATTTATATACACAATATAAAAAGTTATGTTTACCTTATAAAGATCAGTAAAGATTTCAAAGCAAAAAGACAAAGGAGACTTTTTTATTTTTATACTAAAATCCTATACTTTTAGTACAGTAAAACTATCAATCACAGAAGGCATAGAAGATTGTGTACAACAGGTTTTTCAGCAAAGTTTTGATCAGGCTGATAATTTGTGTATCATATATAAATCACATACATAAACTAAATTTGACTAATTTTTTTAACTTTTCTCTATAATAGACACTCTTATTAGTCATTAACTCTCTTTCTCTTTCTCACTTCCCATCTATCTCACATCTTATATTATGACAGAATATGCAAATTCTGACTCATGAGTTGGAATGCCCTGACACAATAAAGTAGCCTGGAGAGCAATGATCATCACAGGATGACCAAACAATTCCAAATAAACTGCTATCATTGTGATAATCCATTCATGTTTGATGACACATTTTAGGCCTGTTGAGAACGGAGCACAATGACGACATCCGAACACATACGTGCATTCATACAAATGCGCAATCACTCAACAAGGATATGAGTTTTACAGACTGAGTGGGTGAAAGTTCAAAATAAGACACTAGAACAATGAGACGGAGGGACAGTGACACCGAGGTGGAACTGGGGAGTAATGCAATACCCCTGCATCTTTTTTGTCTAATTACTTGCTTCCTCTTCAGCCAAGGCAAATAAAGTGCTTTCCGTATTGCCCAAGATCGCTGCACTCCCTGGCAACACACTCACAAACACAGCAGCATCACTAAGGATGTACTCATTGTATGTTGTGAGTAATAGTAGTCAAGGGGGGATGTTGAACACAATGTTGAGACGCATGTACCGCTGTGCGGCACGAACTGAGAAAGTCTCTTGGGTGATTGGCCGGCCTCTCCCAAGTTCCCAGGTCAAAATTCTGGAACTCCTTCCATTTCATTCCATTTTGCTTGTTCATTATTCACCTCTTTTTTTTCCCCCCGTCAATATTTGTAGTGAAACCTGCTCCGTTAGGTGTGGCGCTCAGAGCTTCTGAGATTGTTTGTTTAGATTGAAATGCTGGGAGCTTTCCTTTAAAGAGATGTCCTGACCTCTGGGTGGCACACGATCAACCACACATCTCTCAAGCTGCAAAATAGGTCACAAAACATTACAAGAGATGCATTTGACCCATATTCAAAAGTCTTCTGAAGCCATATGATC
The DNA here is from genome assembly GCA_030578275.1 of Meda fulgida. Taxonomy (NCBI): domain Eukaryota; kingdom Metazoa; phylum Chordata; class Actinopteri; order Cypriniformes; family Leuciscidae; genus Meda; species Meda fulgida. The sequence continues at coordinate 5,022,504 of CM060623.1, forward strand.
CAATTTTGAGTCGTGTCCTTTGTCCTTTTTTGAAGATTGACAGTTGTGGTCACTATCTATGGCCTGTAAAGGTTACAAGCTACACTATAGTGGCAAAAGTATTGGGACACCCCCCCAAATCATTTAATTCAGATGTTCCAATCACTTCCATTGCCACAGTTGTATTAAATAAAGCATCTAGGCATACAGACTGCTTCTACAAACATTTGTGAAAGAATGGGTCGCCCTCAGGAGCTCAGCGAATTCAAGCGTGGTACCGTTATAGGTTTCCTGTGTAATAAGTCCATTCATTAAATTCCATGGTCAACTGTTAGTGGTATTATAACGAAGTGGAAGTAATTGGGAACAACAGCAATTCAGCCACCAATTGGTAGGCCGCGTAAAATCACAGACCAGGGTCATGCTGAGGTGCACAGTGCGCAGAAGTCGGTAACTTTCTGCAGTCAATAGCTGCAGACCTCCAAACTTTGTGTGGCTTTCAGATTAGCTCAAAACAGTGCGTAGAGAACTTAATTGAATGGGTTTCCATGGCTGAGTAGCTGCATCCAAGCCTTACATCACCAAGTGCAGTGCAAAGCATCGGATGCAGTGGTGTAAAGCATGCCACCACTGGACTCTAGAGCAGTGGAGACGTGTTCTCTGGAGTGACCAATCATGATTTTCTTTCTGGCAATCCGATGGATAAGTCTGGGTTTGGCGGTTGCCAGGAGAACGGTACTTGCCTGACTGCATTGTGCCAAGTGTAAAGTTTGGTGGAGGGGTGATTATGGTGTGGGGTTGTCTTTCAGGGGATGGGCTTGGCACCTTAGTTCCAGTGAAAGGAACTCTTAATGCTTCAGCATACCAAGTCATTTTGTACAATTTCATGCTCCCAACTTTCTGGGAACAGTTTGGGGATGGCCCATTCCTGTTCCAAAATGACTGCGCACCAATGCACAAAGCAACGTCCATAAAGACATCATAAAGACATGGATGAGCAAGTTTTGTGTGGAAGAACTTGACTGGCCTGCACAGAGTCCTGACCTCAACCCTGTTTACCTCAGTGGCAAAAAGGATGCTCATTTCCTGCGTGCAGAGATCACAGTGCACTGCGCCGGTTTCTGCCATTGTTGTAGGGCAAGCATGTACTGGTCCGGACAGACAACACTTTAACCGTTGCGTACGTCAATCGCCAGGGTGGTCTTCGTATGTTGCAACTTGCTAACTATCTCCTCTTCTGGAGTCAGAAGCGACTCAGGTCGCTTTGTGCAGTTCACATCCCGGCTGAGCTCAATCTTGCAGCCGACGAGCTCTCACGACAGCATACGTCCAGGGAAGAGTAGCGACTTCACCCCGGACAGTCCAGCTGATATGGGACCACTTTGGACTCACTCAGGTAGACCTGTTCGCGACTTCAAAGTCGACACATTGCCAGTTGTACTATTCTCTGACCAGCGGCACAGATGACACAGATGCACTGGCACACAGCTGTGTAAATATGCTTTCCCCCCAGTATGCCTACTTGCACAGATCCTGATGGTTGTGCCTTACTGGGCCACCCGAACCTGGTTCCCAAAACTCATACTCGTCTCGACAGCCCTTCCCTGACAGCCCTTCCCTTCCCCTAAGGAAGCGCCTGCTTTATCAGGAACGGGGCACCATCTGGCACCCACGTCGAGACCTCTGGAACCTCCATGTGCGGTCTCTGGACGTGACGCGGAGGGTTTAAGTGACCTACCCCCAGCGGTAGTTGACACTATCACTTCAGCAAAAGCTCCCTCTACGAGGCAACCCTACGCTTTGAAGCGGAACCTCTTCGTTGATTGGTGTTCTTCTTGCAGAGAGGACCCCATTAGATATACTATCAATGTTGTACTTTCTTTCCTACAAGATGGGTTGGAGGGAAGGCTGTCTCCCTCGATGCTTTCTTTCCTGCAAGATGCGTTGGAGGGAAGACTGTCTCCCTGCACCCTGAAAGTGTATGTCCCTGCTATTGCCGCACATCACAATGCAGTAAACGGTAAATCTCTAGGGAAACACGACTTGGTGGTCAGGTTCCTGTGAGGCGCCAAGAGGTTGAATTTTCCTTAGCCTTGCCTCACCCTCTCTTGCTCATCCTTTGAGCCTTTCCAGGTCAGTGTATTCGGTCCCTGCATTCGGTCTGAAAGTGATAGCAGCCTAATAGTCCTGCTGCTGTCTGTTTCATTGATGTTAATCAAATCAAATAAAACTACAGGTTTGACAAAGATTAACCTATACTTGATTTCTACAGTGAACAAATAGTGTTATTTTACATTTAGGCAGCTTGTAGGATAAGTGTGCCGTGTATAGTGTGAGTACCAAGCAGCATCTCCAGGTGCTCCCTTGAGAACCAGACCAAAAAAGTTATGTGCACCGCTGATTATAAATAAAGTTGCTCAATAAAGTGCCCAACCAAATGGAACACTAATCATCATAATGGTGACAACATTTTAGGAAATCATAATCAATTTATGAAGTAAATTTATGTGATTTTCTCTTAAACTTTTCAGTTGTATTGACAATTCAACATTCAAGATGACTTTGGAAAATGAGCGAATGCAACTAAGAAGAAAGATAACTCCCTTTTGCTTGACAAAATGCTACTCAAACCAATCAAGCAATCTTAACTTGGGTGACAAAGGGATAGTATATGTGAAAAATACGGATAATTCGATTTTTACAATTAAGCTCAACAAATTTTTGGATATTAAATACAGTTAACTAAAAAGAGTTAGTTAGAACAACGGTTTTACAGGGAGCTTTAAACCCTCATATCCTACCAAAACACTATGGGCCTAAAATGTGGGCAAACAACTACAGCTCTGACAAAGGACAACTTATCATTCAAAACTACATTCACTGACTATCAGTCATTCTGTCCTTCTCTTACCATATTTCTCTTGCCGTGTCCTCATCTTCATCATCATTTTCCGCTTTCCGCTAATGCATAGCAGAACCACCTGGACGGCTAGCGCCCACTCTTCCCCTCATCAGATGCTTACCATCTGGGTGCTACACACACACGTGCACTGAATAATGTGGGAAGCATATTCCAGGTAGGTAAGTCAGATTACAAAGTAGGTAATCGAAGATAAACTCAAAGGTAAATCTGTGTTGGCCTGGATGTTTGCAAAGCCACCAGATAGCAGTTAAAAAACCACTGCTCATTTTTACCACATCCCTGACAATTCTTATTTGGATCAAAAAACCATACTTTAAAAGAAGCAAATATCTTAACTCTGGCTAAGGGGCACTAAAAGTAACTCTACAGTTCATAAGTCACACCTTCCTCTGACTGAATGTGCTAAAAGTACTCATTTGATTTGAAAAGTAAAAAGTAAATGACTTATTTTTCCAATATTCTCCCTTCTTTTGTGTTCCAGGAGAAATAATAAACTGTACATATTAGACATAAAACTGACATGAAATGAGACATTTTGGGTCCTATTTTAACAATCTAAGGGCATGGTCTAAAGCGCACGGTGCAAGTGCACTTAGGACGTGTCTGGATCCACTTTTTCTAGTTTAACGACAGGAAATATGGTCGGCGCATGGTCTAAAAGGGTAGTTTCTATTCTCTTAATGATTAATGGGTGTGTTTTGGGCGTAACAGCAATAAACCAATCAGAGTCTCATCTCCCATTCCCTTTAAAAGCCGGTTGCGCTCGCGCCACGGATTCTCTATTTACATGACGGAATTTGCAAGCAGAAAGACTGAACGCTTCTCCAGAGAGGAAACGGATCTGCTCGTGTGCGAGTGTACACAATAATTATATTTTACATTGTAATCCTTTTATTTTTTATATCTGGCATGTTTGTGTGCTGCTGCGCGTCTCTGTATGTGTAATAAGCAGAGTATGTGTGTAATGAGCAGAGTGTACGCAAGTTGTGCCCATGCCTACAAGCTCATATTACTAATGCGCCCTTTAAATAACAAAAAAATTGACTTTAGATCAGGTTTCAGTTGGTCAATGGCGCAGTCTATTTCAGTTGCCTTAAAATAGCATCGACCAATGTGTCTGAACACACCTCGTTTTCAGACTAGCACACCCATAGGCGCACAAATGGGCGCAAATACATTTGCTATTTGCGCAGGACGTGAAAATGTTAACTGCGTTGGGCTGAAACTAGCAAAAAACACTTGCATCGCACCTGGTGCCACATTGCGCCTGATGTATTATAGGGCCCTAATTTGAAATTTATTTCGATTTTGTACAAAAATTTAAATTAAACAGATCAAATAATTTGCCGTTATCTTAAGTGTTACGTCATCAAATGATGAGTTGAGAGAATATGTTAAAAGTGATTTGTATTATGATTATTTAGTATATTGCACATATAGGCAAATGTCAAAGGTCAGGGCAGAATTTACATTTTTGGGGAAACTATTCCTTGATGTTAGTGGTCAGAGAAACACAGTTAAATGTGGAAAAGAGGATATGAGGATTTTTTCTAATCATGTTTATTATTTGTGTCTTGACATTCAGTTATCACAGAAAAGGTTTACTAAAGCAAATCAAAAGAGGTGAAAAGGAAACTTCTAGAGATGATTGTCAAAATGACAGATTAAAGCAGTAGAACAGATAAAAAGAAAAAGATTTTCACCCTCTGACACGATCAGTGTCCATAAGAGAGAAGGAGGAAAGATTTGGTGATGTCATGGTTTCAAGCACCGAATGATACCACTATGCTACTGATTATACATTTGATGCAAATATCAAAGCAATTTTTTAGGGAGCATCTGTTGATTTAAAATATGAACAAAAACCTTTTCATAGAAAACGTCTCGGTTACTGATGTAACCCTCGTTCCCTGAAGGAGGGAACGGGAGACGTGACGTCGACGTGGCGACGTAATGGGATCACTTCAGGGAGCCCTATCAACTTCGAGTATCTACAGAACAAGCCAATGAACGTTGGTGTGCGTGAAAGCGTCACGCGCCCCTGCCCCGCAGCGCGGGTATAAACAGGAAGCGGGCGCACGCACTCATTGTTTTTCGCTGATGAGCCGAGATTGAGACGGCCGTACAGCGATGGTCAGCAACCGTGGCGACGGGACGTCACGTCTCCCGTTCCCTCCTTCACGGAACGAGGGTTACATCAGTAACTGAGACGTTCCCCTTCAGTCGCTCACGTTCGACGTGACGTAGACGTGGCGACGTAATGGGATCCCATGGAAAACGCCACGGTAGCTGCCACATCCAGCGCCCTACGGAAGACTCTCAGACCCCCAACTGGCTGGGGCGGAAGACCTGCATAGAGGGAGTTCACTGCTGCTCCGTTAAACCCCACACAATGGAACTCTTGGATAACACTGGGAAAGCGTGCCTTTCCAGGGGAGAGGGACGCTGCGGAGCCACATCCTGCCGGAAGGGAGGTAACATGTGGAGAATACACATAAGGACTGACCAGAGGGGCAGTGCAACATATGGAATGTCACTGGGCTGGCTCCAGCCTGAGAAGGGGGAGGCAGCACCAGACAGTGACGGCAGAGCGGAGTCTGCCAAGGGAAGACACGGGCTCACCGCAGGGAGCTGATCGCGGAAGAATACGCATATGGGATCGCCGCAGGGATCACCACATATGGAACCCAGCCTAGCACAAGTTAAACAAGCATACGAGCACTAGGCCTGGCGTCGGACGCTCCGCAACGTCTGAATGCCGAAGGGGTACGGAGGAACTCTACAGGGTTCACCTGAGTGGGGAACTCGACTGGAGCAGGAAGCGCACGTATCCGCTCCATGTGGAGGGGAGTGGCGTAGCAAGCCGACACAAGAGCGGGAACTTCGGTGTTACCGGCTGGTTGAAGCGAGCACACAGGAAGAAACCGGCTCAACACGTAGGCTATAAAACCTAGTGAACGTGTTAGGTGTCGCCCAGCCCGCAGCTCTACAGATGTCTGTCAGCGAGGCGCCGTGTGCCAGCGCCCAAGAAGAAGCGACACCCCTAGTGGAGTGGGCTCTCAACCCGGGCGGGCAGGGCAGGCCTTGGGCTTCGTAAGCCAAGCCCATGGCATCCACTATCCAGTGGGCCAAAAATGCATGCAGCTCCCCTACCCTCTTGATGGAGGCCAATGCAACCAGGAGTACTGTTTTACAGGACAGAATTTTTAACTCTGCTGACTGCAAAGGCTCAAAGGGTGGTCTCTGAAGTGCCGAAAGGACCAGAGACAAATCCCAAGAAGGTAAAGAGAGCGGGCGAGGAGGATTTAGTCTCCTTGCCCCCCTCAGGAACCTGACGATCAGGTTGTGCTTTCCCAGTGACTTACCTTCAACTGCATCGTGATGTGAGGCGATAGCGGCAACATACACTTTAAGGGTGGAGGGAGACAGCCTTCGCTCCAACCCATCTTGCAGGAAGGAAAGCACGGCTCTGACCGAGCAAGATCGGGGGTTCTCCTCATGAGAAGAACACCAATCAACGAACAGGTTCCACTTCAACGCATAGAGGCGCCTCGTAGAGGGGGCTCTAGCGGAAGTGATGGTGTCAACTACCGCTTGGGGTAGGTCACCTAGAACCTCCGCGTCCCGTCCAGGCACCAGACATGGAGTTTCCAGAGGTCTGGACACGGGTGCCACAAGGTGCCCCGTCTCTGAGAGAGCAGGTCCTCTCTCAGAGGAATGGGCCAGGGAGGGGCTGTCGCGAGGAGCACCAGTTCCGGGAACCAGGTCCGGTTGGGCCAATACGGCGCCACTAACAAGACCTGCTCCTCGTCCTCCCTGACTTTGCACAAGGTCTGTGCAAGAAGGCTCACTGGGGGAAACGCATACTTGCGTAGACCTGGGGGCCAGCTGTGTGCCAGAGCATCCGTGCCGAGGGTCCCCTCGGTCAGGGAAAAGAACAACTGGCAGTGAGACGTGTCCGGGGCGGCAAACAGATCTACCTGTGCGGTCCCGAAGCGCCTGGAAATCAGCTGGACCACCTGGGGATGGAGTCAGTTTGAAACGGCCCAGCGCAAGATCAACATGTGCCAATGCAGTTGAGGCCCCGTCCACAGACCTGAAGCTGCATGCCCGTTGTACGTGGCCCCCCATCCGGTGGCAGAGGCATCCGTGGTGACCACAGAATGCCTGGACACTTGTTCTAGGGGAACACCTGCCCGCAGGAACGAAGGGTCCGACCACAAGGTGAGAGTTTGGCGACAGTGCGGGGTCACTTGGACCCGGCACGAGCCGCTCTGCCACGCCCATCTCGGGACTCGATCGTGGAGCCAGTGTTGGAGCGGCCTCATATGAAGCAATCCGAGGGGCGTTACCGTGGCTGCAGATGCCATATGCCCCAGGAGCCTCTGAAAAAGTTTCAGTGGTGCCGCTGTTCTGCGTCTGAGAGTACTCACGCAGTTCATCACTGACTGGACGCGGGCCTCGGTGAGGCGCGCTGTCATGTTGATCGAGTCCAGCTCCATACCAAGAAAAGAGATCCTCTGCCCGGGGGTGAGTTTGCTCTTTTCCCAGTTGACCCGAAGCCCTAGGTGGCTGAGGTGACTGAGCACCATGTCCCTGTGTTCGCACAACTGCTCTCTCAACTGGGCAAGAATAAGCCAGTCGTCGAGGTAGTTGAGAATGCAAACACCACGCTCGCACATGGGAGCAATGGCCGCCTCCGCGGCTTTCGTGAAGACACGGGGCGACAGGGCCAGCCCGAAGGGTAAGACTTGTACTGATATGCCCGCCCCTCGAACGCAAAGCGAAGAAACGGTCTGTGTCGAGGGAGAATCGAGACATGAAAGTACGCGTCATTCAGGTCGATCGCTGCAAACCAATCTTGGGGACGGATGCATTTGAAAATGCGTTTCTGCGTAAGCATCTTGAACGGCAGCCTGTGAAGGGACCGGTTCAGGACACACAGGTCCAAGATTGGCCGTAACCCACCGCCTGTCTTGGTTACAATGAAGTACGGGCTGTAGAAGCCGGTCTTCATATCGGCTGGAGGGACCGGCTGGATTGCGTCCCTCGCCAGTAGGACTGGGATTTCTGCCCTGAGCACAGGGGCACTGTCCGCAGGGAACACGGGTGAATTGAATTCCCCTGAAGCGCGGGGGCCGCCGGGCGAACTGAATCGCATAGCCGAGTCTGACAGTACGGATGAGCCAGCGGGACGGGCTGGGAAGCGCTAGCCAGGCTCCCAGACACCGCACAAGCGGGACCAACGGGACCACAGACGTACCTGGGGTGGGGCAGCGCGGCGGAATGCAGGGACTCGACTCGGACGGCATAGCGGCCCGGAGTGGGGTCTGGGTGTGAGGTGCGACACATACCTGCTTCCGTCGAAGGGCAGAGTGAGTGTGCGGAGGCATCACTGCGTCCGGGACACAGCCACTGCTGCTCGCTGGCGATAGAAGAGGGGCCTGAGGTTGACAAGGCATAGCGTCGTCGACCGCCAAGCGCGCCCTCTTGGACCCAGAGGTTTCAGAAGGTTTGGACCCGGGGGCCAGTGGCGGAACAGAAACAAAAGGAAACAAAAGATTCTCCGCCCGGCCCTCCACCGGGGGAAGGAGCGGTGCGTTCACCATCTCCTGAAGAGCAACTTGATCCACCTCTGGGTCGCCCGTCTCAGGAACGTTTGCACCCCCGCTTGCCACCTGGCTTGGCAGCGGCCTGGACGGTCGTGGTCGGCTTCCTGCGGCTTGCTCCACGCTGAGGCCTGGACGAAGGCTGCTGCTGAGGCTTCGCGGGAGCGGAGGACGCCGAAGGAGGCCGACCTCGGCGACGAGTAGACGGAGGGACTGCAGCCGGTGGACGGGTGGGAGCAGCAGCGGGACAGGATGTGTCGGATCGCCTCCGTCTGCTTCTGGGCGGCCGAGAACTGTTGGGCAAAGCTCTCGACCGCGTCGCCGAATAACCCAACCTGGGAGAGAGGGGCATCCAGGAACCGATATGTGTCAGTGTCCCTCATGTCAGCCAGGTTGAGCCAGAGGTGGCGCTCCTGGACCACCAGGGTGGACATCGCCTGACCAACGGAACGTGCGGTTTCTTTCGTCGCCCGGAGGGCGAGGTCAGTTGCCACACGGAGCTCCCGGAGGAGCTCTGGGTCAGAACCACCCTCGTTCAAGTCCATGAGCGCCTGGGCCTGATGGACCTGCAGAAGCGCCATGGAGGGCGGAAGCATGGAGGGCGGAAGCAGCCTGTCCACAGGCTCTGTAAGCCTTCGCCGTAAGACCGGATGAAAACTTGCACGCCTTGGACTGGAGGCGTGGATTGCCCCGCCAGGAGGAAGCGGACGCTGGACACAGCTGCATCGCAACAGCACGCTCCACTGGCGGGACATCCACATACCCCTTAGCCGCCCCACCGTCGAGGGTGGTGAGGAGGGAGGAGCCACTAGGGCGGCTTCTGGCACTATACGGCGCCGTCCACGTCCTAGTAAGCTCCTCATGCACTTCCGGACAGAAAGGTACCGGGGGGGCGCGCTGAGAACCAGCACGGCCCGCCCCGAGAAACCAATCGTCCAACTGGGAAGGTTCGGGACATGGTGGAGGGTTCCACACAAGCCCGACCTTCTCGGCGGCCCGGGAAAGCATAGCCGTCCATTCTGGATCGGACTCGGGCAACGCTACACGCCCTGAAGCGGGCAACGCAGCCGAATCCTCATCTCCAGAGGAACGAAGCTCCCCCTCCGATGCTGCGATCGACATCTGATCGTCAGGTGGAGCCCCAAAGGAGACGAGTGGTCGTCCAAGAGAAGGACCAGCACGCTCGTTTGAAGGCTCCAACGGCGGTAGCGCTTGTGAGGTGTGAGGGGCCCACGGAGATTGCCTCGGCGGGGTAGCCCTCATGGTAATCCTCAGATCACCCTGGTCATGCACAGAAGTAGGTCTATTCTGAGGTCCAGAATAGACACTAGATCGGGGCATAGGCGAGGGGACTGCACCTCCCTTGACTCCCCTAAGCGAGTCTCGATCTTAGCGCTATCATAGTCATATTCCCGCAATGGGAACATGAACTATTCACAAAAGCTGCCTCAGCATGCTGAATGCCCAAACACAAGATGCAGCTATTGTGGCCGTCGCCTGGCGCCAGGGTATGACCGCATCCAGAAACGCACAAGCGGAATGACATCCTGAAAAGGACGCAGGGTCACGCTTGTGTTGCTCTTTTAGTAGAAAATAACAAAGGAAAAATAAAATAAAAGCTCTTTCAGTCCTGAAGCACTCTCAATATGAGGAACGCGCACAAGACCGACACAGTCACACACACACACACACAAACACACACAAACAAAGCTGTGAAAACAGCCACCGCTGATCGCGCCGTCACACCAGCACTGGAACAGAACCTTCTCCTTTTCCTGACCGTTGTATAGCAGTCTGTAACCTAAGAAGTCAAATAAGCTCGGCTCTGAAGCGAAAGACAATGAGTTCGTGTGCCCGCTTCCTGTTTATACCCGCGCTGCGGGGCGGGGGCGCGTGACGCTTTCACGCACGCCAACGTTCATTGGCTTGTTCTGTAGATACTCGAAGTTGATAGGGCTCCCTGAAGTGATCCCATTACGTCGCCACGTCGAACGTGAGCGACTGAAGGGGAACAAAAGATGACTCTCAGAAGTAATTTTTATTTATTTATTATTATTTCTAATATAAAAGTGATAATGTCAAACGGGAGTTTACATCTTACTTTACACCATAATTGTATACTGGTGTGTCATTTTTTTCTATGTTAAAATGGGTTCTGCTTTCCTAGCTTGTGAAAGCAGATCTATGTAAACATCTGTGGGCTAATTTTCCAGAAAAATGCAACAGTGTGATTCTAAAGCACTCTTAAAACATTGCTCTGTTTGTCTGAGCATCCCGGCCGCTCGACACAGCAACCATGACATTGTCATGGGACTGTTTGTTTGACCAATGGCAGATAGTGGGAGTTTTCGGGAAAACCTTTTCAACACAATAATTACTTTTGTAATTTGATTTAATGACGCAAGTTGCTAAGACATCCAGCAGAGATATATACAGTGTTTTCAGGGCTGAGGATTATCGTTGTACATGTTATATGCTACAAGCACAAACCCAATAGGCTGAGCTGTTGGCTCAAAAAGCTGCTGTTTATCAGACAGTTTTTGCAATATACATTTTTTATCTTTTTGTACTTTTCAATACTGAAGTGCAAAATAATAATGGTAACACTTTACAATAAGGTTCCATTAGTTAAGGTTAGTTAGTGCATTAATTGTTGTTAACTAACAATGAGAAATACATTAGTTACACTACTTATCTTTGTTAACATTAATTATTAAAAATACAACTGTTCATTGTTAGTTCATGTTAGTTCAGGTTCATAAACTAATGTTAAAATACTACTTTTGATTTTAAACATGTATTAGTAAATGTTTAGATTATCTGAGATTAATGAATGCTTTAGAAATATGTTTCATTGTTAGTTCATGTTAAGTGATGTAGTTATTTAGTATTACCATAATAATAATTTTTCGAAGAAAGATGTGTTTCAGAATCCATATGTGTAACTATGTTGGCTTGACAACTTCTGACAGCTTCTTCTTCTGACACTAAATTTTAAACAGCATCTCCTCCTGTTTTCAAGCTACAACAACCACATTTGGGTCAGACCTTTAGACTTGGTCTGACTCTGTGTGCTATATCGTTTTTAACTGATCTGACATTCGTTTTTTCATAAACTACTAGACAATCCCACAACTGGACAATTACGAAAAAATCCCATAAACTTTCAGTGAGGGGGTCAAAGCTTTTGCACGATAAGACTTAAAGGCCTGTGCCCGGTTGCATAAAGCACCTTAAGTTTTTCCCTTAAAGGAACACTTCACCGTTGTTTCATATTAAACTATGTTATTCCCTTATCTAAGACGAGTTGATACATACCTCTCCCTATCTAAGACGAGTTGATACATACCTCTCTCGTCTCAGTGCGTGCACTTAATCGCTCTGGCGCGCAGGACACTTTGATAGTACTTAGCTTAGCCCAGTTCATTCATTAGGAGTGATGATATTACTGCGCCGAGTCGAAGTGCTCTCAAGTGCTATTCCGCTATACATTATAGTTATCAATTTTACCCGCTTAGAAAAGCGCCACGTTTTATTTAGTATCACCATACTTGGTCTTGTAACTACTTGTGTAACTGTTTTTAAATAGGGAAAACGTGCTGTGTAAAAAAATGATTGTGATTTTAACAGTAAAATACTGTAAAAATGCTACAGTGGAAAAACTGTTAATTGGTTCACAGAAAGTTTCCTTACTATATAGGGTAAATGACTGTGATAGATCTAATGGTACATTTAATGCAATTTTACAGTAAAATACCGTTAAATTTACAGTTTTTGAAAGTGAAAAAGAACAACTAATTTTTTTCACAACTCAACTCAAGTTTACAGTGAAAAAACGTAAATTGACATTCCCACAATTCCCTGCATGACACTTCGCATTTGATGTATTTTTGTTTAAATAACTGTTTCTTCATAGATTTCTCAGTTTTGCATGTACATTAGGCTTTTATGTTTCATTTAATGTTGTTAAATTAATGTTTATTGCATTTTTAAAATTTCATGTGTTACCATGACGGCGTCAGTGTATTACAATGGTACAAAACAGATATTAATACTTCAATTGATCAGTAAATTAACAGTATATCAGATAACGAAATACAGTTTTTTAATACAATTTTAAGTTAAGTCTGTAAAACCTAATATGTTGCTACCATATTTTATACGGTAAATTTCTGGCAACTACAGCTGCCGGTATTTTACCGTAAATTGAACAGATTTTTTTTTAAAGTGTGGAGGTGTTTGGTCGCTAATAACTTCATCTCTGTTTGGATCCTAATGAATGAACTGGGCTCTGATATATTTTAAGATATGTCAGTGCAAGTTGCTTTCAGTTAAACCATCTCAAACATGCATTTGAGACTAGGTTTAAGCCGTGAAACTGAGGAATAGTGTATGTACGCAATCACTAGCAAAGCTTGACGATTATCCTGGGACAACATGCTATGGCATATTGGCCACACGATAAAACATAATAGCAACATGATAATTCATGCCAGCAATGTGTTAAACCATGTTAGCAAAATGCTAAACATGCTAGAAATGTGCTACAGTTAGGATTGCCAACTGTCCCAAATTAGCCGGGAGGTCCCGATTATTGGGCCTAATTTATTTGTCCCGTACGGGACCTCTCTTGTCCCGTTTATTGAGTGCTTTGCTGATCTGACTGATACAGCAACACGACACTTGAGAATGACTACGACACCGGTCATCATCCAATCACATGCATCAGACCTTACCAATAAACTATAAATTGAGAATTAATTATTCTTTTGGGACAAATAATTTGATTTGTGAACAGGATCCTCTGCTATCTGGTCTCTGGTATTCCGGTTCGATCTGGTCTCGCGCTAACGGCTAATCCCTTTCACTGTCCGGGTGTTTTTTAATTTTCTAATTTTATAGCACCTTTCAGTGTGCTAGAAAATTTTGATAACATTTGTTCACTTCAAATAAAATCTTTATGACGATGCTTTGTCAAGCCAACATCAAAGTTTGTTCATAAGATTTACTCATCTAATTTTCTTATTTGATATCTTAGTATTTTCCCTTCCCCAAACTAACTGCACTCAATAATCAGTTTATTTTTTACACTTAATAGACAGAAGTAGGTTTCTGAAGGTGATGAATCATGAATCATGACTCCATGAATCATTTTGATACTGTAGGTCATCCTTGAATTAATTATCAACCATGAACTAAGTGGTTTAAGAACGTGATCTGTAATTGTAATCCAAATATATATTTAAATCCAATTGGGACAAACGTAATTCCAATAATATTAGTCATCAACTGATATCAGCTAATAAAAAGTGAACAACATATTTGTGAGAAAAAGACCTGCTTTTCTTGTTGAATGCAGACAGACAGACTGATTGATTGATTGATTGATTGATTGATTGATTGACAGACAGACAGACAGACAGACATACAGAGAAAGTCAGATAGACAGACAGATAGTTTGTTTATGTGAGACAGGAACTGTGTAAACGTGCAAGACAAGCTCTGAAGGAAACAAAAGCTTGAACACATTGTACTTTTTATGTTATGTTTGTACTGACGTTCCATGGCGCTCCTCAAGGATAAAACTCAATCCATACTGATCACAGGCTTATACCCCAGAATTCACTGTAGTACAGCTGATCCTGTAGGAAGTTAGGGCTTGTTCTGAGCATTACAGGCAGGATACAGGTGGGAGGCATTACAGCAGGAGCTAGGAAGTGGCGCTAAACTTGGGAACTATAATGTTGTGTAAGGAATGTGTGGAGTTTGTAGTTCTCAATGTCTCCATGTCATGTGTGAGGAGGGTGAATGTGATTTTTCCAAGTATGACAACATCACTGACGGTTCTGGAACAATATTTTGTTGTCATATTTTAGGACTAGGGAACCATTGGGGATGTTTACGGCTGGGGTTGAGGCTTCAACAACATTCTTATCAACCTATCATTTCCCTTTGATTTTACTCATAATTGATGGTTTGGGTTGGGGTTAGGAATGTTTCTCTGACAGGAATGTGGATCCAGAAACATGGTGACTGTGTGTAGATCAGTATAAACTGCAATACATAGCTATATTTAAGTACAAAAGATACAAATCTGAAATTGCAGTTTCTGATATGCTCTAGTTTTCTCCTAACACTTTAGCCAACAAGTTCAGCCTTTTTGGTTTCTATATATGATGCAAATTTTCCCCAGGGTTACAAAAATATTTATTTACTCAGATTATTAATATTTCAAACTGTCCTGCCAAAGAATGTACCCCTTTAAAGCCACAGAAATCTAAATTAATGCTATCAAATATTGTGCCATTAGTTCTGGGCAGTGGGACTAAAAAATCAGTGAGGAAAGAATTGATGTTTTAGCACTGATTTACAGCCTTTGGTGTAGCTTATTAGCGGTGTTAGTAAAAGAAGGAATATAGCTTCATTAAAGCGAAATATATTTCGATAAAATTGTCCAGTTCTTCTTCAATGTAATCAGACACTGTCCTATGGTCTGGATTGAAAATCTTGGCCACACAGTAAAGAAATGCCTGTTATGTAAGAAATTAAATTAATAGCCTACTCAAAAAGACACTTCAGTGAAATGCATTCTGTGCAACCAAGAACATGGTGAATGTTTCTGTTTGTTTATTTGGTGGGAAATAACAGCAAGCAGTGAAAAAGCTCTGATTTGTATTTAAATCGTACAGCTGTTGATCGAGTTTGTTAATAGCAGCCAAAAAAAGTGGCCAGAACAAATGAAAGAATTTCCCACAGCTTAGCACATAATGAGAAAACAAAATGACTGACACATAAATTGACAAAACAAACATCATGAGAAGCTGCATCTTGTCATGGACTGCATTCCCCATGATCCTCGCTGGCTCTTAACCATGCACACCTGTCACTCATCAGCACTCATCACAAGCACTATATAGCGCGCACGCACGCACGCAAGCCATCACAAACCATCACAAGTTGTCTGGCCTTGTCAAGAGAACACAGACTCACTTACCTGAGAATATCCTGCCATAAGCTTTTGTAAGCTTCTGCAAACTCTGTTATGCCGGGGTTCAGACTACACGATATCAGCCTGATTTTAGCACTCTACGTTTGACATCGTTGTGATTCAGAAACAATGGGCGTCAGGACACAAGAATAAACCGTTTTATCTCATATAGTGTGTAGTGGACTACAACCAATGCTGCGTCTGAGACGATTCAAGCCGGAAAGTCTTTTTTTTTCTTTACTCCACAACGGATTCCATCACCAGCTTGACCAGTAAGAGCACAGAAGCTCTTCAGTACACATCTTTAAAACATGTTCAAATGAAAGACAGATGATGGTATTGGTGCTGCTAGGTGGAAAAATGCAATAGAGGAAAGGCTCATGGAGCAATGGAAGAATAATCCTGCTGTTATGATGTTTCCTTGAGGTAGTACCATGACAGAGTGAAAAAGATCAATGCTGGTGCAACTGGATGAGTACTGGAACTAGCATTCAGCAAACACGGCGCTTCGGTAGCCTGCTTGTTTACGTTCTTGTTTCTGGAAGTCAGTTGCTTGTTCCGTCTTCTCGATGACATCATGCATTTAGGAGTCAAAATCGCATAATCAGACAAGGGGACTAATTTGTATATTTGTGTATCGTACACTCACCTAAAGGATTATTAGGAACACTGTTCAATGTCTCATTAATGCAATTATCTAATTAACCAATCACATGGCAGTTGCTTCAATGCATTTAGGGGTGTGGTCCTGGTCAAGAAGACAATCTCCTGAACTCCAAACTGAATGTCAGAATGGGAAAGAAAGGTGATTTAAGCAATTTTGAGCGTGGCATGGTTGTTGGTGCCAGACGGCCGGTCTGAGTATTTCACAATCTGCTCAGTTTCTGGGATTTTCATGCACAACCATTTCTAGGGTTTACAAAGAATGGTGTGAAAAGGGAAAACATCCAGTATGCGTCAGTCCTATGGGCGAAAATGCCTTGTTGATGCTAGAGGTCAGAGGAGAATGGGCCGACTGATTCAAGCTGATAGAAGAGCAACTTTGACTGAAATAACCACTCGTTACAACCGAGGGATGCAGCAAAGCATTCGTGAAGCCACAACACGCACAACCTTGAGGCGGATGGGCTACAACAGCAGAAGACCCCACCGGGTACCACCCATCTCCCCTACAAATAGGAAAAAGAGGCTACAATTTGCAAGAGCTCACCAAAATTGGACAGTTGAAGACTGGAAAAATGTTGCCTGGTCTGATGAGTCTCGATTTTTGTTGAGACATTCAGATGGTAGGAGTCAGAATTTGGCGTAAACAGAATGAGAACATGGATCCATCATGCCTTGTTACCACTGTGCAGGCTGGTGGTGGTGGTGTAATGGTGTGGGGGATGTTTTCTTGGCACACTTTAGGCCCCTTAGTGCCAATTGGGCATCGTTTAAATGCTATGGCCTACCTGAGCATTGTTTCTGACCATGTCCATCCCTTTATGGCCACCATGTACCCATCCTCTGATGGCTACTTCCAGCAGGATAAAGCACCATGTCACAAAGCTCGAATCATTTCAAATTGAACATGACAATGAGTTCACTGTACTAAAATGGCCCCCACAGTCACCAGATCTCAACTCAATAGAGCATCTTTGGGATGTGGTGGAACGGGAGCTTCGTGCCCTGGATGTGCATCCCACAAATCTCCATCAACTGCAAGATGCTATCCTATCAATATGAGCCAACATTTCTAAAGAATGCTTTCAGCACCTTGTTGAATCAATGCCACGTAGAATTAAGGCAGTTCAGAAGGCGAAAGGGGGTCAAATACAGTATTAGTATGCTGCCCTACAAAGGCAAAGTGCAGTAACTACGCCAACACTGAAACTGAGAAAAATGGCTTCAAAGTTTTCATACAGGCCAGCCAAACATGTTGTAGGTACAATTAGTGTTGATACTTTTATGTAATACCTTTACAGGAAGGAAAATGTTATACATAAAAAAGACCATTGATATGACCTTTGACCCTAAAAATGTAGATACTGCACTCTGCCTTTGTCTAAAGCAACTAAACACTACAAAAGCAGAGTGCAGTATCTACAATTGAAATGTGTTAATCCAACTTTCTTTTTTATTCCTTATACCTTTTCATTTGTTTTAATTGGTTTTATGTTTTGTTTATGGATGTTTATAGTTTGAGTGTTGAAAATGCTTGGTAATAACCTTCATCCAGTGTATTCAAGAATAGTATTTTGTCGTAATGTCACATCAGTGATTAAATTGTCCTTCTCTTTATTTTCCGCAAAACATCCTTATAATTTTACACACAATCAAAATGCTGGTATTTTTTTATAATTTTAATTAACACTAACTTTATTCTCATCTGAATTATAAATAATTGACTTCTGTATAAAACAATACTACCATTAAAAACACATTTGATTTTCTTTTTAATCAATTTAGATATGTACCTTAAAAATAAACAGAATAAACAGGGTGGTTGGGTATTTATAGTTTGACAAAAACACAATGTTGTGGTTTATTACGAGTGTACACAAATATAAGTAAACACTTTGCAGTTTGAATGATGTCCTGAACAAAATGACGGAGTATATTTTTGTTTCCACTGTTCATCGCAATCGCGCCCCTCTCCCTCTCCCTCTCCCTCTCCCTCTCCCTCTCCCTCTCCCTCTCCCTCTCCCTCTCCCTCTCCCTCTCCCTCTCCCTCTCCCTCTCCCTCTCCCTCTCCCTCTCTCTCTCTCTCTCTCTCTCTCTCTCTCTCTCCCTCTCCCTCTCCCTCTCCCTCTCCCTCTCTCTCTCTCTCTCTCCCTCTCCCTCTCCCTCTCCCTCTCCCTCTCCCTCTCCCTCTCCCTCTCCCTCTCCCTCTCTCTCTCTCTCTCTCTCTCTCTCTCTCTCTCTCTCTCTCTCTCTCTCTCTCTCTCTCTCTCTCTCTCTCTCTCTCTCTCTCTCACACACACACACACACACACACACACACACACACACACACACACACACACACACACACACACACACACACACACACACTTTGATCACGCCGCGCCTCTCTCTCGCTCACACACACACACTTTGATCACGCCGCGCCTCTCTCTCGCTCTCACTCAAACACACACACACACACACACACACACACACACACACACACACAGTTAGATCGCGCCCGCGCCTCACTCTCTCTCTATAAAAAAATACTCTTTTATCAAAATAAAAGATCTATGTTTACAACTTCCTCTCTTAAGCTTCAACTGAGAGAATACATTATTTCAAAAGCGTAAGAAATGAAGACAACATGAAACAAAACAGTTATGACAGCGTTTCCAGAGTGGATAGATGCTAACGTTACTGCCTTCAAGGGGAGCAGGTAAGCTAAAATGGTTTATATGGTAGCGGCTCGCTAGCTAGTAACGGCAATTTATTGATCCAGGTGTTATTTGCCAGGTTGCCAGACTCTGTGATAAGGATGCTGTGCGCCAGGCGGACAGATTGTTTGTTTCGAATGTAGCTACAGAGGCAGACCACAGTATCTACCGCGTCAAAGCCAGGTAAACAAAGGCAGAACGCAGTAACTTCACTTACTGCGGTTTGCCTTGGTACTAGCTACCGCGTCAAAGCTGAGTAAACAAAGGCAGAACGCAGTAGCTTCACTTACTGCGGTTTGCCTTGGTACTAGTTTGGATTTTGTAGTTACTGCAAATTTGATATGGTGATTTCTCTGAAACGGGATACAGTTGAACCAGGAGATTTTGTCACAAGATGTAGGAGATGTTACAAAGCCCATTTCCAATCTAAACTCAGTTTTGACCAAATATGTAGTTACTGCGTTTTGGCTTTGTAGGCAGTATGGTGTCCCTAATAATCCTTTAGGTGAGTGTATATTGTACAGTCTGAACCTGGTATTACCTCACTCCAAGTCATCTAGTCATCCAAGTCATCTCCTTGTCACGTCTGCTCCCTTGTGTGCAGAGGTGAACAAAGTACACAACAATTTTACTTGAGTGAAAGTACAGAAGTACTCATTTTTAAAAGTGCTTAAGTGGCAATGCATTGTTTTATTATTGTTGCATTGTTGTATGTAATACTTAACAGCCTACCTCATGCCTCTGAAGCAACCTAAATACACCAGTTAGTAGTATCTGTGGAATTAAGAGCTTTTAGAATGTTATTACTGTGGCGAACAGGACGGCCGAGGGACGTGAGAGAACGGCGCGAGGCCGGTGGTGCGATTGCTAATGAGCAACACCTGTGAAGCACACTGGTCTCGCATCTCTCACGGAGGAGCGGAAGCATAAAGGAGGAGCGACGACGTTGATGATCGAGAGAGGAACAGGCCTGTGTTTTAGTTTTTGTATTTGTATTTTATTTTAGCCAGCAGTAGTCCGCGAGGGGCTGCTGGCAATTCGTTATGTTTATTTTCGGTAGCCAGCAGTCGTCCGCGAGGGGCTGCTGGCGGTATTTTGGTTTGTTTGTTTTAATAAAGTTTATTTGATTGTTTGCCGGTTCCCGCCTCCTTCTTCCCTGAACATTGTTACACTGCCGAAACCCGGGAAGAGGGAGGAACGCGCTGTCAGAGAGTCCTCGCCGATGTGGGGAATCCGCGGTGCCGTCGAGCATGGTGCACGAGTCGCCGCCGCTCGCCGTGGGCCGGAGCCTGCTGCCATCCGCCGAACGAGGGGAGGAGCAGGGAGCGGGGGACTCGCGGCCACGGACGATCGAGGCGGTGCGCTGGAGTGAGTTGCCGGTGGGACGGTCGAGCTCGCTGCCGGCCGCCTGGGTATTTGGGGTGCGGCTGCCATCCGGGAGGGGGAGGAGGAGTCGCCGCCGCTCGCCATGGGCCGGAGCCTGCTGCCGTCCACCAGTGAAGGGGAGGAGAAGGGAGCGGGGGACTCCTGCCATCTGCCCAAGGCACCCGAGGAGCCGTCGCCGTCCACCGGGCGGCGGAGGAGCGTCGAGCCGTCCACTGAGGGCTACCCAGCGTCACCGCCAGGCACCGCAGAGGATATCGCCTAGCTGGTGGGGGACCAGATGGCAGCGCGTTGTGGGAACCAGACCAAGTTTTTTTTTTTTTTTTCCCTCTCTCCTCTCTCTCGATCTGTCGCTCTTCATGCTTCCGTCTCCGTTTCCCTCGGTTTGTCTGTCCATACTCCCCTGGGATCGCCGCCACCAGGGGGGAGTAGGCACAGGCTCGTGGGTACCCCCCGGCCTGTGAGGGGCGATGGGGGTATGTGGCGAACAGGACGGCCGAGGGACGTGAGAGAACGGCGCGAGGCCGGTGGTGCGATTGCTAATGAGCAACAGCTGTGAAGCACACTGGTCTCGCATCTCTCACGGAGGAGCGGAAGCATAAAGGAGGAGCGACGACGTTGATGATCGAGAGAGGAACAGGCCTGTGTTTTAGTTTTTGTATTTGTATTTTATTTTAGCCAGCAGTCGTCCGCAAGGGGCTGCTGGCGGTATTTTGGTTTGTTTGTTTTGTTTTAATAAAGTTTATTTGATTGTTCGCCGGTTCCCGCCTCCTTCTTCCCTGAACATTGTTAGAATTACCTATAGAAATTAAACAAATGAATTGACAAAGACAAATATAATCATCTTTATTTTTTATATTTAACACCCCTACCACCCCCAAAAAAGAAGTACACATCTATGTGTATATCCATTCATGCACATTTGAATCAAGTGGTCTTTAAAAATCCAACCTGCTTTAAAACCCAGCTACACAACCACAGCTGTATAACTGCCCAACAGCAAGACCGCTTTAACAAACAGAAAGGCCTATTTGCCATGAATGCGCAAGGATCTGTCTTCATCCATTTTGCCACCAGTTGATTAGTGTTCGAAGAAAATTATAGGAAATTGCTGAACTTCACGACACTTGACCCTACGAGAGTGATTACTGATTGGCTGTCCTGTCACCTGCAAAAAAACAATCACGTTTTAAAGAAAAAATCATCTCCTGACTGATGTTACTACTTTCTACTCAAGGACCTTGATAGAAATGTAGTGAAGTAAAAAGTACAATATTTGTCTTTTAAATGTAGTGAAGTTAAAGTAAAAGGTTTCCAGAAAAAATAACACTCAAGTTAACTACAAATACTCAAAAAGTGTACTTAAGTACAGTACTCAAGTAAATATTTTTCCTTACTGTCCACCTGTGTGTGCGTGCATCCGTCCGGATCATTTGTAAGACAGAACCAGTCATTATCATCATAGACTCCATTGTTGTTTATTTGTGATCGCCTCACTTCTTACCTGCATTGGATTGTGTTCCTTGTGCTTTTATGATAAAACTTACCAGCTTGTTATTCCTCAACATCTGCTATCTTTATTGTGTTCAAGCCTATCGTGATACATCTAAACTGAACTGGCTTGAATACAAGGGCAAAAGGAAATCAGAACATAATATTTTTTACAAATTATTTTATAATAATATATAGAACCTTAAATTCAATTAATAAGTTGATTTTTATTTTATCTAACAATGTGATTAATTGAATATGTTCAATGGGATGACATTTATTTAAAGAACTTTATTTATCTTTATGACCATTTGTATGTATATAGCATATACAATACCATATTTTGACTAAAAGTATTGTCACCCTTGTGAAAAAGTGCTTTATTGTATTGAATGTGCACCTATAGTTTACTTCAAATCTTAAAAGTATATATTGAAAGAACAAAACTGTACTTGCAGATAATATAATTTTAATTAAATAAAAGGTTACTCAAAGAGTCCACTTTTATGCTCTTAACACAAAAGACTTTTACACTTTTAAAAAGTTCAGTTTGTAATGTCAAAATCAAAAGTTTACTTTAAAGTACATTTTAATTAATTATATTTTAATAATCTTTTGTCATGTTTTAAAGAAGGATGCTTATTTATATGTATTGGTTAATGTTCATTATAACTTGTATAACCTGTTTTTCGATATTACATTTAAAGGTAATATATTAAAGGTACTAAATTGCAACTAAGATTATTACAAATCTACAATTATAAATATATTTAAATAATGGCATACAATTTCAATTGAAATAAGTAAAGATTTGTACATTTCTAAAGCTGTGCATATACAAACTTCTACATGCGAGATATTATTTGGATTAACAGAGTGAATAACTAATCATAGAATTTAAATTTCTGAGGTAAACTTAGCTTATTAAATTGTATTTATTAGTGGAAAGTGCAAAGAATCATACACTTTTTAAATGTCACATTGATCTCCATTCCTCTGAATGAACATTTCCTGTAATTCCAGTTCCGTCCACTCCTACATTCCTCCACACATATTCATATTAAACCATTTTTATACTGCCACCTGCCTAAAATAAATCCCTGCAATAATAATATCCCATCCAGAAACATCAAGACATGGTGTCTGGCCAATCCTAACACAATGAATTCCAGCAGTCTGAGAATTATGCGAGAATTACGCCAACAACTTACGGCTTCTGCTCACTCCTCTTTGAACTATTTAAGAGTCAGTGATGACATTTGTCTTCAAAACAATATGCCCTCTCTCTGAAAAACTCATGTAGTGTTAGGTCAGTGTTGTTTATCAATCAAAACCCCCGTCATTTTCACATCAGTCCCTCTCTGTTTCACACGCTAAAGAAAAGCATGTTGCTGCGTCATCAGAGGGTTTGAATCTAGGCCTCAGTGCTTTGGAGCTCTGGCAGTCTGGTCAATAAAACCTAATTGCCCTGAACAAAATCTTGTAACAACGTGGTGCGCTGCGACCTGAATGACACATTCATAATTTTTGTTACTTAATAAGTTCTGCTCTCATCAACGTCACTTACTCAAACTCTAAATTCCCCCCTTCATTAGAATTCAAACATTCTCTCCCTCCTTGTGTCCCTCTGTCTCTCTTCTCTCTCATTAAGGCCAGTGGAAAATTCTTTCTCCAGATTTATCAGCATGTTAATGAAGAGAACAGAATAAAGAGGGTGGGAATCAAAAAAGCAACTTCATGCCAAACATTTCCAGAAATTCCTTTGCAGCAGTGGTTCTCAGCTGGTGGGTTGTGACCCAAAATGGCACCAAGGTCTGTTCTAAATACAAATAATACAACATAATCGTGCATATTATGATTTTATAAACTTTTTTTATTAGCTTATTAACTTAAAAAAAAGTTTTCCTATTCATCCTGGATAGTGGTCAGTAAGATTTTTTTTCTATCTATTAAAGAATACTGAAAAAAAGCACGTAGCATAGAGGGTGAAAAGCAGCTGCCCTAGTACTGAGCCTTGCAGGATTCCATATTGAAGTTGTAAACTATATGACACCTCTTCATTTCCTGCTACAAATTGAGAATGGTAAGATAAATACAATTTAAACCATGTAAATGCAATTCCATTTATGCCAACATAGTTTTTGAGCCTAACAGAATGTTGTGGTCGATATCAAAGGCAGCACTAAGGTCCAGTAATACTAATAGAGAGATGCATCCACGATCAGCAATTCATTTGTAACTCTGAGCAGTCTATGATACTGTCTAAATCCTAATTGGAATTCCTTGCAGATACCATTTCTTTCCTAGAACAAACATAGTTCTGAGGATACAGGTTTTTCAGTGTTTTTTTTTTTAATTTTTTAATTTTTTTTACATTTTAGTAAGTTACTTCTTACCTCACGCTCTTTTGCCCTCAGAAACTGAAGTGTTGATCTGGAATTCATGTTCGGGGTCTGTGAACAGTAAAGACTGCCTTCTTTGATTTGATTGTCTCTCATTTCTATGGTGTCTATTGTAGACCTGACCTAAAGCCATGCCATCGGTTAAGTCGGCGTTGCTGTGTTGGGCTGGATAAGATACTTAAACAAACATTTTTGGGCTTACACTTTTTGAGGAGTCAACCTACCAATAAATTATAGGTGTCTCTGCATTTTAAGATGAAGTACGAGAAAGTATTTTACCACCTTTATCTTCTTTTAAAACAAAAATAGGTTTTCATCAAGGATGTCTCTGTACATTGCTGCATTCATCTTTCCCTCGATGACTAGTCTCCCACTTCCTGCCGCTGAAAAACATCCCCACTGCCACTGCTTCACTGTAGGGATGGTATTGGCCAGGTGATGAGCAGTGCCTAGTTTCCTCCAGACATGACACTTGACATTCAGGCCAAAGAGTTCAATCTTTGTTTCATCAGACCAGATAATTTTGTTTTTCATGGTCTGAGAGTCCTTCAGGTGCCTTTTGGCAAACTCCAAGCGGGTTGTCATGTGCCTTTTACTGAGGAGTGGCTTCCGTCTGGCACCTCTACCATACAGGCCTGACTGGTGGAGTGCTGCAGAGATGGTTGTTCTTCTGGAAGGTTCTCATCTCTCCACAGAGAAACGCTGGAGCTCTGTCAGACTGACCATCGGGTTCTTGTTCACCTCTTTTAAGTAACAGAAATCTCCACTTTGGCCAGAGTTTTTAGAAATAATCGTTTTCTGTGATAAAAGCGGGATTTTCGTGTAAATGAGAGGCCAAACCGGAGGGAAATATCTGTGTTTTCCCTTCGTGTAAACGGGGCCTTCGCTTATGCTCTGACTTGCACTGTAACTGTGGGACCTTATATAGACAGGTGTGCCTTTCCAAATCATGTCCAATCAATTGAATGTACCACAGGTGGAAACATTTCAAGTACGATTAGTGAAAACATGATGCATCTGAGCTTAATTTTGAGTGTCATGGCAAAGGCTGTGAATAATTATGTACATGTGATTTTTGCGTTTACAAACAAACGTCTTTCACATTGTCATTATGGGGTATTGTTTGTAGAATTTTGTGGAAAATAATTAAATTAATTCATTTTGGAAAAAGTAACATAACGAAATGTGGAAAAAGTGAAGCGCTGTGAATTCTTTCCGGATGCAATATTTACTTGATCAAGAGGTCTTAGCACAGCAAATTTGTTTTTGAGGCTTCTAAAACTAAAATGGGTTTATGTTTCCCATGTCAGCTACCTTTATCACAGCCAAGGGCAGTTGCTAGTGTGACTTTATTTCATCCGTGTAACACAAAAGCAGTTGTTTAGCTGAACGTTGATGCTATTGTTGTTGATAAAATGAAAGTGAACGGTGACCAAAAATGATGAAAAGCTCTATAAAAGTAGTCTGTCTGGCTATGTAGAGTCATATTATAGCTTTGTGGAAAAGAAATATGACACAATTGTAATTTGTATGAACTGTTCCTTTTAAAACGTCTCATGTTATGTATGTAAAGGGTTCCCTGAGAAGGGAATGAGCTGTGTTTTGTCGCTTTGGCATTGCTACTGCATGACCGGTGTCTGAAACGTGTGAAGTCTTGATTGGTTGATGTGAGGTCAGGTGACGTAGCACATCAGCAAAACCATAAAAGGGTACCTACATCACAGAATCCCCAGATTCCAAATGTCTGAAGGAATCTGCAGAACCATGCCCGAAGTGTGGCAACGCGACGCAGCATCTTCCTCCCTTCTCTGGAAACCGGGTTACATGGGTAACCTGAGACGTTCCCTTTTGAATTGAACTCCACACTGCATCATACTGCCACACAGAGGGAAGATGCCTGCCTATCAAGACTGTGGCACATTAGCACAGAAATTGTTGAGCCGAAAGACTGGATCAACACAGAAGGACCTGTGGTTGAATCCATGTCCAGACTTTAAAATCTTTAGAGTGTGTGTGGAGAGGACCAGCCTGCCGCAGAACAAACATCTTCCAAGGACGCACCCTTTCAGGACCCACTGAGTGACGTTGGGCAGAAGTCGCCACGCTGCCGCTAAGTCTGACAGAGGAGGAATCATTTTTTTAATGGTATTGATCAGTTCGAGGCCCTGAAGCAGCGAACTAGCAGGGACCCCTCAAACTAACCAAAGGGAGGATTCGCTCGTGAGCGGAGATAGGGTGGATGAACTGTCAGACACCTCCACCTCCCGAATCACCTGAGGATAAGTAGAGACGCCCCCTGAGAGCCCCAAATAAAATGGCGATATAGAATGGTAGCAAGGAGAAATGCTCACAATGAAGACATTCAGCCCACTCAAGGTACTGACCAAGCATTTTGAATGAAGCATGTTAGTCTGAATCCAGTCTGGGGTGCAAATTCCAAGCAGGAGGAGGCTATGAAAAGGCCTGCAGATATCCTGCTCTTTTAAACAAAGTTAATGCTAAAAGAAAAGCCACTTAAAAGAGTAAGTAACTAAACTGAGGATGACTCTTAGTGTTCAAGTAGAGCCTCTGATGAACCTTTCAGGACCACAGAAAGATCCCAAGAAGGAACTCACTACCTGCAGATAGGCCTCAGTCGTCTGGCACAGCGAAAAATGGAGACACAAAGGGGTGCCTCCCTACAGAAGCTCTGACAGAAGGTATGTGGCTAGGGGACATAGCTCCTATATATAATTTAAGGGCAGCAGGTACTAACACTGCTGATAGATGCTCTTGGAGGAAGTCCAGCACTTTAACAACTGAGCAGCTGGGTTCAAGTAGCGTTTTTCACACCATGACTTGACGAGCAGTTCATTTAGGGCAAACAATTTATTTATGTATGGATTTCTGGAACTCAGAATCGTCTCAACAACCTCAGTTGAGAAACTGGTAAATATGAGCTGGTGCTCCTTTAGGGCCAGACGACATAAAAAGTTTTCAGATCTCCGGCCGGGGATGAAAGATCGACCCCTGCACTAGAGAAAGGAGGTCTCTCTGGATGGGAATCTCCAAAAGAGTGCCATCCAGGGGAGACAGTAGATCCTAGAACCAGGCTCGGGCTGGCCAAAATGGACCCAATAATAATAGGTGGATTCGGTCTTGGCGAACCCTCATTAGAACTCCCAGGAGTAGAGCTATCAAAGGAAAGTTGTACTGTAACATGGCATCCAGCCCCAAAGGATCTGGAGGTGCAAGGGGGAACCAGTGGGGACAGTGGGCTTGGAGGTGAAAATGACCACTTCCTCTCGGCCTTACCTCTACCATATGGACTCAACTCCCTGTGGGTAGAGTCACCATTCTCCGGGCCTCAGCCCGTCTCAACAGGATGCCTGCTCAGAGATTTGCATGCCCCATAATATAGACTGCCATCCTTTTTTGATCTGCTACAGGTAATTCATGTACGCTAAATTGTACAGCAGCAGCATGTCTTACATGCTCACAGCAGTGTCATGTATGTATTGTCAGAAGTAAGTTCCGTACTTGCTCTGCAGCAGCAGCAATAATCTACAGCAGCAGCAGCAATAAAAGCAGCAGCAGCAGCATAGCAGATAAGAACAAATATATCAACATTGTCATACTCATTACCATGACAAACACTCAGAGAGTTGTCATGACAGAAATACAGTTCTACCAGAAAGACTCAGGAGAATAATGTCGTTACCAGTATACATTTATTAACATCTCAGCAAGCACAATGTGATATAAAGTTCTTTGGGGTAGGCCCCGTCCGTAGCTCGCGTTCCGAGGGTACGGAATCTGCATATTCTGCCTGAAGACTAAGGCAAAGATGAAGCCAACCCCCGGGGTTATGGGACGGGACCATCCTGGTGGTGGTGTTGGGGAGGATAGAGGAGAAGTGACATCTTGGTGGTGGAGGGGAGGTTGGAGGAGAATGGAAGTGTAAGCATCTGCGAACTCAAACATGTGTAATTTCGATCTTTTATACTACAAGTAGAGCACGATTGGATAAGAGAAGGTAAACAGTGAAGTAATGATTGAGTCTTCCCAGCAGAACTTACGCTAAAGCTACATTTTATGAAGCCTTTGCACTACAAGCATAAGTGTGTTCTGAAAGCACACACTTGGCAGTTTGTTGTCATCAAGTCGGAAATAATTATTGCCATAATGAAAAAAATATCCGGGACATAAATGTATTGTGAAGTTATTAAAAATGTATTTGTATGAAATGTCTTTATGGAAAAATATGAAATTGGCCTTGCTGCAGTCTAGAAATGCACTGCAGCTAAAGCCACAAGACTAATCATGTTTTATTTTTTAAATATGAAGATGATAACTCTAAAACTCAGAGTTGTATAAAATACTTTTAAGACCATATAATATACTTTTAAGACCATATAATATAATTTTATTTAGAGAAGACTCTAAAATGCTAACTGATGTTTATTCACATATTTTAAGCACCCATTCAGTCTACTGTTTTGTGGTGCAATCTACCATTCAGTTTCAGTCTCCCCTGCACACATGCACACCTCTCTGGCTGGGATGTGGCTCTTATTATTATTCTTTTGTCTTTATTATATTTACTGATGATTTCCTATTCACACTGTTCTAATCTTGCTAGCAGGAACAACTTAATGTAATAAAGAGGGAACTTGTTGAAAGGAGGAGATGCCCATTTTTTTTTAGAGGGGCACACAGCCCTAACAACCTACTTGTGCTTGAAGTGGGCAGGTGCTACATACTTTGGGCAGAATCCTGCTGGAGACTGTTTCTTCACAAAATGCGTAACGTGGTGGGATAGCAAGACAGCTCCTTGTGGGCACTGAGGAAGAGTGAGCACCCATTTTATTGTGGTGTGACACACTTCTCCCCCGAGGCGGCTTGCTGGCAGGCCACTGAATGCCTTCGCATAAGAACTTGTAGATAATGGTGAATTGCTCTGTTCGATGCCCTGAAACAGCTCACTGACTGGGAACGGCCTGAGAGTTACCACAATTACCATAATTGTATTACTGCGAATGTGCCAAGTTAATAAGTATGACATTGGGGTCACATTTACCTTTGTCCGGCGAGTTTTCGAGGTCAAAATGGAGGTCATTCAAAAAGGAATTCACATGACTAGTTTTGAGTTTAGCTTGAGGGCAAAAGATTTCTGCATGCACCCAGAGCCTCCTTGTTCACCTCATCATCTTAATGCAAACATAGAAACACAGAGATCACTTTCAAACCAAGAAGCTTTCTGATGGTCAATGTGGCAAAACCGAGTGACCAACAAGGGAAATCTGCATGGGGAAATCATTTGTGTGATTAGTTCATGTGATTAGTTCATAGCAAAACATAAGAATACTTCGTGTGAGCTGTGCTTCCTACATCACTACATTATTGACAATAGACAATTACCTTTTTTGTCCAAAGATTTTTACTAATGTGAACACACCTTTACAGAGCCTATGGCTATCATTGTTACCATATTTTGTTTTGTTTTTTGTTTTCTACTGAAAGACAAATACACGGATTAAAAAAATACATTTTTTGCAGTGTTGCCTTATGAAAATATGGATGGAGTGAGGGAACATGGTGACAGAGACAGAGCAACATTCCTGCTTATGAATGCCCACACACAACTTTTCTGAAGTGAACTGGGCTGCTTCCCCTAACAATTTTTTTTTTAATATAAATAAATAATCCAATGCAAAGAATCTCAGGATTGCTTACATACCTGTACAAATACAAACATGTGTTGCATATATTGGCACACACACACATGCGCGCACACATACTCATGCAAAGGCATGCTCAGTGGAAATATTAGTCCATGACTCATATGCGTCTGCTTCAGCATTTTTCCAAAATCTGTCCTTTATTACGAGCAACAATGGCAACATTGCAAATCAGGTACATCTGCAACATTTCTACAGAGAAAGATCTGCCCAAACACTGAGGCATTTCAAACTAAAAGTATCCATACAACATTCATTCAATCAAGTTGTTAATTTTACTGGGATGCTTTCAGTTGCAATATCAATTTTTTAGGTTATTATAGGTATTATGGTGGTGGAAAAATATACATGACACGTCAATGGTTTAGACCCGCATTTACTATTATACTAGGTCTATACACACATTTTCTTTAATATTATTCTAAAATGGGAAAACGTCTCGGGTTACGACTGTAACCCTTGTTCCCCGAGAAAGGGAACTCGAACTGCGTCGAATGACACTTTGGGGGGGAACGCCCTTAGCGTAGCGGCTCTGAGGCATGAATGAAACTAAGCCAATCTTGATTGGCGTTGCGTCATGACGTAATGTGTGACGGCATACACGGAAGCTACAACAGAGTTAGCTTCTGCGATGAAGCAAGTCGCTCCCAGGCAGGGGAAGGCGTGGCGAAGGGACGCAGTTCTCGTTCCCATTCTCAGGGAACAAGGGTTACAGTCGTAACCTCAAACTGCGTCGAATGACACTTTGGGGGAACAAGTACCCACTATGCCACAACGAGCCCTGCCTGTCCTAGTGTGAAGCTGCTCACAGGCGCACTTAGGACGAGAGCACAAGGGTGCCGGGTGCAGATGGAATGTCCAGACTATAAAACCTAATAAAGGTGTGAGGGGTGGCCCATCCTGCTGGTCTGTTTGGAGGCGGGAAGACCCTTCTTGAGCGACCCGAAACACACCAGCAACTGGTCTGACTTCCGCCATGAAGAGGACCTCTGAATAAAATTTTTAGCGCTCTGACAGGGCAGAGCAGATGAAGTCTCTCCTCATCCGCCGTCACGTGAGGTGGAGGATGGAAAGCCTGCAGAACCACAGGTCGTGCCACATTAGACAGCACCTTGGGCAGATAGCCCGGCCTGGGATGTAAGATGGCTTTAATGTTGCCTGGAGCGAACTCCAGGCACCCTTTAGATATGGAGAGCGCCTGGAGATCTCCTACCCTCCTCAGAGAAATAATGGCCAACAGAAAAAACACCTTAAGGGAAGGTTCTTGGCCTCAACCGACTCCAGTGGTTCGAAGGGGGCCTCGGCCAGCACTTTGAGAACCACTGCCAGGTCCCATGTGGGAACCCTGGTACGAGCCGCAGGTCTCGTCCTCCAAGCCCCACGGAGGAAACGTACGACCAACTGCTGTCTCCCAAGAGGTCTATCACCCAGAGGAGCGTGGAATGCCACAATGGCAGCCAGGTACACCTTGAGTGTGGACGGGGTAAGACCAGCTGAAAAGCGATCTTGGAGAAACTCCAGAACTGAAGCCACTGGGCAGTTAACTGGATCCACCTCACGCTCTCTACACCAATTTGTAAAGACATTCCACTTTAAGCTGTACAATTTAGGTCTCCACTACTCCAGCTGATAGGCCGGCCTCTAGGTACTGTGACCCCTCAGGGGCCAGACCCACAGTTTCCATAACTTGGGCCGAGGGTGAAATATTGAGCCCTCTGCCTGTGTCAGCAGGTCCCTCCTGAGGGGAATCTCCCACGGAGGATCTATGATCCCGTCGCGACGGACCCTCTCTAGAACTCCCGGGAGCAGAGCGATCAGGGGAAATGCATACAGACGCAGCCTCGGCCACGTCTGTACCATGGCATCCAACCCCAGCGGGATGTCTGCTCCCTGATTTTGACTCCCTGGGATGTATGTTGCTCTTAGAGACAACAGTTTCCCCTGGGACCACAGGAGGATCTCATGCGCCAGTCTGCATAGAGGGCGAGACCTCAGACCCCCTGATGGTTTATATAGGCCACTACCGACATATTGTCTGACCTCACAAGGACATGATGACCTTTGAGGTCCGGCAGGAAGCTCCTCAGAGCTCGGAACACCGCCAACATCTCCAGGCAGTTTATGTGCCAGGAGGAATGATGGTCCTGCCATAGGCCTGTCATAAAGCGGCCGTCCATGACCGCGCCCCAGCCCGTGAGGGAGGCGCCTGTCGAAGCGGTTTTCCGGCGACATGGCGCTCCCATCACAGGGCCTTGGGAGAGAAACCAAGCTTTCTTCCACATAGATAGAGAACGAAGGCATCTGTGCGTAACCCTAATCATGTGGAATGGGTTCCCCTTCGGAGAAAACCCCTTGGTTTTCAACCACCACTGCAGGGCCCTCATGTGCAGCAGGCCGAATGGAATAATGTTGGACGCTGCTGCCATGAGCCCTAACTAGGGTTGGGCGATATGGCCCAAAAAAAATGATCACGATCATTTTTTTATATCAGTCGATATCGATAATTATCATGATAAACATCAAATCTTTATTTCTTTCAAGCAGATTTTTGCTCCTAAGTGAAAGTTGTAGAAACCAGAGTGTTAATTGTGGTTTTAAACTACTCCTTATTGTCAGAACATATCATGACAAACAAATCTGAGGTAGAACATTCAAACATTTTGTCATTTTTCCTTAACAAAATAAATATCTTAATAGAAAAAAATATTTCTTTGTTTCTGCATGTGCTAATTTTTATTTGGTAAAATGTAATATTCTGACTGTTTGAGTTTAATTAAAATTAGCCATTGGTCATCCAGCATCATGCATTTAGATCATGATAACCACAGATAAAAGCACCTCACTATGTTGGCTAAATGTTACTTTATGGTTTCTATGGTATTTGTATGAAAAACAGTAGCCTAAATACATTATTAAATACTGTAATTATATTCCATTAGTCCTTTAATACATTGTCTACAATAATAAAATACAATTCAATATGTATATCCCACATTTCATAGTGCAGTTAATATTAGTAGGCTAACGTTACAGTAAATCCATGGTAAATGATGGGAGTTTGTAGCCGGAAAAGCTTCTGACTGGATCGTTGCGCGCAGTGTTCCTCCTGTTCGTCAGCGCTGTTTCATCTGCCTTTAAACTGGTTTAAATCACTGAGACATTTGTGTTCTTCGCTGAACTCAAGCGCTTCTCACTGGATCTCGTGACGAGACGATCAGAGTAAACGCATCTGCTCGAGCTCGCGCTGCGCTGCCGTTTGGACTTTGAGCCGAGCGGATAAACGGTCCGTGAGGCGCGCGGTTCAGATGAGTTTTGTTCCGCTTTTGGCGCACAAACATTATCGAACATTTATCAAACTCTTGATATCGTTTTATCGAGAAAAATGATATCGCGATAACTATCGTTATCGTTTTATCGCCCAGCCCTAGCCCTAACCCTCTCTAAAAATGTTTCATAGTGACGGCTTGGCCTAGCTTTATCCTGGACACTGTGGCCAGGATGGACTCGATCCATGCAGGAGACAATTGTGCCCGTATCGTGACCGAGTCCCACACCACTCCCAGGAACGTGGTTCTCTGGGCTGGTGTCAATACGCTCCTTTTCGTGTTGAGTCTCAACCCCAGGCTCTGGATGTGGGCAAGGACGACATCTCGATGCCGCACCGCCAGCTCTTGGGAATGGGCCAGAATCAGCCAGTCGTCGATATAGTTGAGCACCATGATGCCCTGGAGCCTTAGCGGTGCTAAAGCTGCATCCATACATTTGATAAATGTGTGAGGGGAGAGAGCTAGGCCGAACGGAAGAACCCGATATTGGTACGCTTCACCCCCGAAAGCGAACCTCAGGAACTTCCTGTCAGATGGAAGGATGGATATGTGGAAGTATGCGTCTTTCAGATATATCGTGACAAATCAAGCCTCGGATTGAATTTGATTCACGATGGTGAGCATCTTGAATCTGAACCTCCTCAGAGACCGATTCAAGTGCCTGAGATCTATTATTGGACGCAACCCCCCATCCTTCTTGGGAACTATGAAGTAGCGGCTGTAAAGCCTGGACTCCCTGTCTGGCGGAGGAATACGTTCTATAGCCTCCTTTACCAGCAGGGAGTTCTTGTTCCAATACCCGACCCTGCTTTGGGTTGACTACAGTCCAGACCATCCCGTAGAAATTTAGTGGGCGAAAATCAAACTCTCGAGGCTGGCTTCGGGTATCATTCGAGATTCGTTCTCGATCCCCTGAAGCGGCTCTCCGGCAGGCTTTGGTCGAAATGATTCTCGATGTGCGGACGCGAGCGCTGCCTGGCCGCAAGCCTGTGGGGCAGACAGGGCAGCGTGGGTTCGCTGAAAACCGATGTGTCCCGAAGCACACTTTACGCCACGATACAGACATCGATTTCCTGAGGGCTCCCCAGATGGGAGGCTCTTTCGGTTTCGTTCTCGACACCCTGAAGCGGAAGACCGGCAGGGAATAATCGGAAAAAAATTTCGATGTGCGGACGCGAACACCTCCTGGCCGCAGGCCTGTGGGGCGGACAGTGCAGCATGCGTTCGCTGGAAACCGATGTGTCCCGAAGCACACTTTAAGGCAGGATACAGACATCGATTTCCTGAGGGCTCCCCAGAGGGGAGGCTCTTTCGGATTTGTTCTTGACACCCTGAAGCGGAGGACCGGCAGGGAATAATCGAAAACAGTTTCCGATGAGCGCACGCGAACACTGCCTGGACGCAACCTTGTGGCGGACACTGAAGCGTGCATTCGCTGAAACCGATGTGTCCCGGAGCGCGCTTGACGCTGGATACAAACATCGATTTCCTGAGGGCTCTGCGGAGGAGCAATTCTCGCTCATCCCTCCACGGGGGGACAGCCCTGATATGTTCATCTCTTATTCGATACCCTGAGGCGGAGGACCGGCAGGGAAAAAATCAAAAATGATTTTCGACGTTCACTGCTCATCATTTTAATTCCTCAAAATTAAATGGAGCCATAAACACAGGATAAGTGAAACACGGTCTGGATGGTAGGCTGAATTCAAATATCTTACTTCTTAAAGTCAGATATTTCATCATTTTAATTTCATAGAATTAAATGTAGCCTTATTCACCAAACAATACTGTCTCAATATTATTTACGGTCTCGTAATCTACATGCTGCCTCGGCAAATGCGAGATTCGAACCGTTATAATATATTTGGCTTTCATCCCTCGAGAAGAAAGTCAACAGGTGCGAGGCTGAAACATCCGACAGTGCACGGGTGTACGCGTCGAGATATATCTCAATGAACACTGCCAGCCCCATCAGGAGGTGACTGTGAATGCCTCGCACCCAAACAGTATTATTTCACAGATCGTGTGTGTCCTTTTTATTGCAGACCCGTAATATACGCGCTGCCTCACAAAACGCTAGATTCGAGTCGTTCACAATATATTCGGCTTTCATCTCTCGAGAAGAAAGTCAACGGGCGCTAGGCTGAAACACCTGAAACGCACGGCTGTGTGCGTCAAGATAATTCTCAATGAACACCGCCAGCACCCTCAGGAGTTGACTGTGCATGCCTCGCACCCACACAGAATCTTTATTGCAAAGTAGACCGGTAATCTACGCGCTGTCTCGGCAAACGCGAGATCCAGCCACAGAATCTTTATTGCAAAGTAGACCCGTAATCTACGCACTGTCTCGGCAAACGCGAGATCCGAGCCACTAGACTCTATATTGCAATGCAGCTTTATTTGGGACAATTCTTGAGGGACAAACAATACCAAATAGGACAGACAGTTTGACACAGTGCGCTTGCTGAAGAGCAAAAAGCTAACTCTGTTGTGTGCCGGCGTCTCTTTATAGCTTCCGTGTATGCCGTTACACGTTACGTCATGACGCAACACCAATCAAGATTGGCTTAGTTTCATTCATGCTTCAGAGCCGATGCGCTAAGGGCGTCCCCCCCCAAAGGTTCATTCGACGCAGTTTGAGTTCCCTCGAAAGGGAACTAGTAATAAAACGACACAAATGAAAGTTTGGGAATTACAGTGACAATGTGTATTATTATGATAATGATGATGATTAAGTTTATTATACACTTCAAAACAAATTATATTTATAGTAAAAATAATAATAATAGCACGAT
This sequence comes from Meda fulgida, assembly GCA_030578275.1. Taxonomy (NCBI): domain Eukaryota; kingdom Metazoa; phylum Chordata; class Actinopteri; order Cypriniformes; family Leuciscidae; genus Meda; species Meda fulgida. Next base: position 5,058,488 of record CM060623.1, read on the forward strand.
TAATAAAAGTATTAATATTATTACAAATAATAAAAATAATAACATAATCTAAAATTATATGTAATAATAATTATAAATGTTATTTTACATTATATTATTTTATAATTATTTTGATTTTATAATTATTTGTAATAATAATAATGGTGCTACTATCATCATCATCATCATCAATAATAAAAATAAAAATAATAGTGCAAAAGTTATGTTTATTTAGTTTCATTTTCATAGACTTTTAGTTTGTTTAACTTCAGTTTCCTGTTTCCTTTGATCTAGTTTCTCACCACTATCTGTTGTCTTGGTTATTCATTTAACACAGCTGTCTGCATTCAGTTTATTATCATTGTTTATAAGTCCCTCAGTTTGTTTTCTTACAGGGTCCAGTTTTGTTTGTGTCTACTGACCATTTAATTTGCGATTACCTTTTGGAACTACCTATGTTTGCTTTATTTTAATAAAGACTGTTGCTACTTGAAACTTCTCATCCTTGGAACTAAAACGTGACAAAGGGATATTTTTTTGTCTATTTTCCAGTTCTGCACACGTTGAACATTCACTCAACCAACTACATGAGGTGCCTTTTGCTATTTTTAAGCAGTATTGACAGTTTTTGTTTTATTTCATTTATTTTGTTAAGCTTTACAAATATTCATATGTTCAGTGAGCAGAATTTAAATGTATCAACTAAATAATTTAAAAAACATTTAATCATAAATGTTTGAATAGAATAAATTTATACCCAAATACCACTTGTGTTTATGAGTGTGTGTGTGTGGGTAATTTGTCATTTTACTATAATCTAGAAACAAACAGCACAACAATAGCTGCAATCTTAGATCATTATTTGTGTTTCTATTTTTAGCACTCATATAAATTAAATTTAGCTCAGAGGTATACAGTAATTGTCGTGAGCATTCCAAGTCTGGGAAAATTAGACAGGAAAACAAGTGCATGAACAAAACAAAAAGCAGCATATATAAAACAACAGATTTACGCCACAGGTGAAGTGAGCCATTGTGTGTTTTGTGAAATCATACTGTTATTTAAAGAAAGATAAACAACCTAATGTTTCCTGGAACACTCACTAGCAAAAATATAAAAATTTCCCTTGAAATAAATGGCTATTAACTATTTCTTGAGAAATATGTGTAACTTTGTACAACCCCTGCAAATTTTAAAGGGTTACTGTAGCGCACACCTCCTCACATCTTATATCCTGATCATGTGACCTGTGGGAAGTTGAACATCCATGTTGCGCTCCAACCACATCCACCTTGTGGATGCTTGTGCCTCCGTGTTGTGGGAATGGATGAAAGGAACGGCGGAGGACTACTGGCTGCAGTCCCATTCACAAATTACTCCTTCTCTCGGAAGCCATGTTTCGCCAAGATAAAGAGAGACTCTGTCCTTTCCTGTTTCCATCCAGGAGTCAACCTACAAGTGTGTGGGAATTTCTGTGTGTTTTGTGGCGATGGAAATGGCTTCACAGCACATTTGCAAGGAACTCTTTGAGAGGAATTTTGACACTGCCTAGCCACATCTCAAAGTTTGAATTTTCTCATGAATCACAACACAAACACCAGATAGTTACACACTGCAAGTGCAGATGGCGAGCTGAGACAGTTTGTGGAACACAAACATGGGCCTGTTACCTACTCAAAGGATGCTATTAATACAATTACTAACTTGTACTATTATGAAACTTGTATCGCGAACACTTCACATTTGATTGCCTATTTAAGATGATCAGATGTTATATACCACATTTGAAAGGCACTTTAGATAAAAGCACCTACTAAACGAATAAATGTAAATAATTATTCAGGTGCCGGTTAAAGCCAGCTTGGTATCGAAATTTACTCTATCAATTTTTGAAATGCATGCTATTAATCTTATTGTGAACGATTTCATCCATGTTTAAATTTTTTACATTTGTCCTAACCTCGTAATTCTTAATCAAAATGTGGCATGCCGACCTTCTCCAATCATTTACCCTGCCCCTTTCTTTCAATTGACTGTAAGCTCACATTTAGATCTGCCTTCATCCAATCAATAACTGATGGATAGCAAAGTTTAAAAAGAAATGTATGATCCATATTACTCAGATCATAAGATGCAAGACAAGAGTTACACTTTATTTTGATGGTCCACTTTAGTCATTCTAAAAACTATAAATTATTTGCAACTACATGTCAGCTAACACTCATTAGAGTATTAGTAGACTAGTAGACTGTTAGTGAACTGTTAGATTAGGGCCCGGGTTAGTGGAATAAGTTGACATGTACTTGTTAATGTACAAAGTTACTCAAAGTCTGTAGAATGTCATTTGGGGAGCATCAAAATAAAGTGTTACAAAGATCTGTTGGTGCTTACATTCGATCATGAATTTAAACTGAATTTTAACTGTAATTCATGTTAAGGTACAAGGGAATGCATTGTGCTGCTGTTTCCATTGATCATCCATCCAGAGGTGTATTCCAGAAAGCAAGGTTAACAAACTGTAACACGTCTTGTTGATAAGGGAAGGAGGCGGGAACCAGCAAACGTTTCAACACTTTAATAATCACAAAACATGAAACGAAAATAAAACAAAACTTACACATAAACACAATATAAAATTTTCCAGGCCCGGTCCTCTCTCATCCTTCACTGTCGTCGCTCCTCCTTTTATGCTTCCGAAGCTCCTCCGTGAGAAACTCGAGACCGGTAATGCGCACAGGTGACGCTCATTATCAATCACGCCCCAGGCCTCGCCCCGTTCTCATGGCCCTCAGCCTCATCCTGCTCGCCACATACCCACTAGATTGTGCACCCGTGCCCTGCGAGTCCCCAAACATGCCAGACGGCAGCAGGCTCCAGCCTCCTGGCAAACGGCGCCGACTCATTCGCACCCTCTGGGACATCAGTTACCCCTCCTTGACCAAAGAGCATGGCAGTGATCTATCCGTCCTACCTGTTTTTCCATCGCTCCAGCACCACTACCTCGGGCAGCCACTGGCGATCCCTGCTCCTTCGTGCTGACTGACCTTCCCCTCAGCAGCGAGGGCTCTCCAACAGCATGTCCCTCTGTCCTCCCGGGTTTCGGCACCAATGTAACACGGTTTGTTGATAAGGAAAGAAGGAGACGGGAACCAGCGAACGTTCAACAACTTTAATAATCACAAAATAAACAAACACAAAATGAAAATAAAAGTGGCAGCCCCTCATGGACGACTGCCACACACACATAAACAAAACATGACTTAAATGTCCAGCCCTGGTCCTCTCTCGTCCTTCACTGTCATCGCTCCTTCTTTTATGCTTCCGAAGCTCCTCCGTGAGGAACTCAAGACCGGTCATTATCCATCATGCCACTGGCCTCGCCCTGTTCTCACGGCCCTCTGCCTTGTCCTGCTTACCACACATATACCCAAAACTGCGCTGAATACCTCTGAAACAAACTAACCCTGGAACATAACCTGCTCCAGAGCTGGTTATGTTCAGAGAGTAAGTTGTTTTGGCAACCCTGAAAGATACCTGAAAGTTGAGGTTATCCGTTTACTCTGAGTAAACTTAACCAGGTATGTCAAATAACCTTCTTTCTGGAATGCCCCCAGGGTTTTTTTTTTTCTTAGGGCTTCAAACAGAGGGTGCTGGACCCCTATTTGTACTAATTTACTCCTTATTCTTTTTCTGCCTTAAAAGTGTCTGGGCATTACAGACCATAAGCTGTACAGTTCCCTCCAAACTATCCTTAGAAGAAAAGGTTTTATTTATAACCTTAAAGGGGTTCTGTAACACGCTTCCTATATATAACCTTTTAGGGGTTCCCATCATAGGACCAATTAATAATATATGTATTTTTTTTTATTCATTTATTTAGACTGCTCATATACATAATTTATCACTAGAACTTTTTTTGAAGTAACCCATTAAACATTAAAGTATGATGCAATCGTTTAAGACACCCCGTATACTATAGAATTATAGTTATTACGAATTATTAAGAATTAAAATTAAGTCACGAGTCGAAGAAAGACATATAGCTTTGGAATGACACAAGGTTGTGATGGCAGAATTATAATTTTTAGCTAAACTATCCCTTTAAGTGCACAAATACAGTAACTCGTCCAAGAAACAGAAAACACACAAACATTTCTCCTCTCTTCATTGACTGACCAAGGGAATCCCAATGCTGCTAATCTCTTTGATACTAACCGGGAAATGCTGTATGTCAACACTTCTTTCTCTGTCAGCTGCACACAAGACGAGATCCTTGAATAATGGCCCAGTTTTCAGCACTCCGTAAACAGGAGGGCTAAATTTACTGATTACACTTCCAGTGCGAGTTGAGAGGAAGGACTAGCTGCAGTCAACCAGAAAAGCAGAGGAACTCTGAATCTTCTAAATGAGCAACCATATGAGTAAGTGAGGAGAGAGTTGTTTTCAGCAGACAGGAACACATTTAGGAAAGTGTGAACATTAGAGGACCAAAAACAGAAAAAAACACAGTAGATCAGGGGGTAGATGAGTATGTTAGGACTTGCAATAACCAAAAGGTACCTCATGCTTAAAGGTATAGTTCACCCACCAAAACAAATAAGTTCTGTCATCATTTACTCACCCTCCTGTTGTTCCAAATCTGTATGACTTTCCTCCTTCTGTGGAACACAAAGGCATAAAACAAGACAATTTGTTATTCACTCAAAATCCTGTCATTCGCCCGATATCTCCTGGTGTGTTCATGAAAGAAGTTGTAAATAAATCTCTCTTTTGATTTGATTCTTCTTAAAAACAGAGTACTGATTCAGTTCTCAAGTTCAACTCATTGATCCAACTGATTCCAATTACACAACTCTCTGGAATTCTTGATTCTGATCTCTGTATTCAGCGATACATTTCCAAATATTTATCAGCATCCATGGCTTTGCTGTCTATCAGTTGTTTATCACTCATCCAGGTATCTGAATCTGGCACCACTTTCATGTCTCTCATAACACACAGTAGACTCGCTTTCTCCTTTCGTAGAAATGCATACTGCAATATTATTGGAATGTTTTGTGTCTTGTTGCTTGGCCAATTGTTTCCTAAATTGTAGTGGACTTTTTTTTTGTAGAGGAAGCTTTAAGAAAATAGGCCTATAGAGGATTCAGTTATTGTATTGCTTCAGAAGTCTTATAATATATTGTACAAGTTGTATCAACCATTTTAGTCAGACTTTTATGGTATTTTTTGCATCTTTTTTAAATACTCCTTTTGTGTTCCACGGAAGAAAGTCAATGACCTGAGGGTGAGTAAATGATGACATAACTTTCATTTTTGCGTCAACAACTCCTTTAAGTATGAATCAATATGCGTGTGAACACAGAATAAGCATGAGGAGGACAGGGTGGAAAACAATGCTATAGCAATAACCCGGACAGGAAATGAGGTTAGACGGAGAGGAAGTCCAGCAACTTCCTGACAAAGTGGTGGATGATTAGTGCTGATGACTCTAGTGCTAAAACATACACTCAAACACTCATAAACACCACTCAAACTCTCTTAAACACAAACATGCAAATATGCACATGCACATACTGTACATTCTTAGACAGGTGTTCATTTGGACAATTTCTCTCAGTTTAACAAATATGACACTAAGTAACTCATTCATGTAATAACCTCAAAAATAGCATGACGTAAAATTGATTAATTTCTTTTAAAATGTACTAATGATTTGTTAGCTTACTAAACTTCAAATGTAGTTTGCAGTGGTGCTTTGTCCACCACAGGCTTAACCGGCCAGCACAATCTCACCCACTGGATGGCGGATGAGACTGGCATCCAGTGTGGTGGATCCTCCACAGATGTCAGTGCGAGTGGTCTCAGCGCCCTCAAGCTCGTCGTAGTCAGTGCCCCCGGTGGTCTGGGAGCTCTTCCCTTTGTCCTAGGTGTTCCCAGTGATGGGTACTGCCATTTTATGTGTCTGGGCTGCACACACGTCTTATGAGATGGTTGCGCCTGCCACAGCCGTGGGGGGAATGATATAAAGTATTTTAGTGAATGTAATTAGTTAGCATTTTTGAATAAGTACATGTACTATTAAATAAAATATATTTTTGTGATGAGTAATGCAATTACTCGTTACATTTTAGCATTGTGCCTCTGTGTTGAGGACTAGTGCATCTTTCTGAACTCTCTGAGCTTTTTATTAACTCTGTTAAAGCCATCAAGGGTGTCCCTGAACATCCAGTGCTCCCCGTTGGCTCAGTTACAGCCAAACAGACTGATTATGAATTCTCTGGGCTCCCTGTCCCGACCAAGGAGGCTGTTTCTTAACCCTCTGTCTGCTATACCTGCTATGTCTGCTATACGAGACTATACCTGAACTCTGTGCTTTCTGCCAAACCCAGGGGAGGACATATCCAAACTGTCTGGGCTCTCTAACTCAGAACTCAGAGCCGCCATCTCCACCTTGGTCTCCAGCCCCGCCGCCTCTAATGTGGCCTCCATTTCCGCTGGCTTCACCTTGGTCTCCAGCTCTACCTGCTCCAGCCTTGGGGTCTCCATATCTGCCTGCTCCAGCTTTGGGGGTCTCCAGCTCTGCTTTCTCCAGTCTTGGTGGTCTACAGCTCTGCCTGCTCCAGCCTTGGTGGTCTCCAGCTCTGCCTGCTCCAACCTTGGGGGTCTCCAACTCTGCCTGCTCCAGCCTTGGTGGTCTCCAGCTCTGCCTGCTCCAACCTTGGGGGTCTCCAGCTCTGCTTGCTCCAGTCTTGGTGGTATTCAGCTCTACCTGCTCCAACCTTGGGGGTGTCCAGCTCTGCCTGCTCCAACCTTGGGGGTCTACAGCTCTGCTTGCTCCAGTCTTGGTGGTCTCCAGCTCTGCCTGCTCCAACCTTGGGGATCTCCAGCTGTGCCTGCTCCAGCCTTGGTTGTCTCAAGCTCTGCCTGCTCCAACCTTGGGGGTCTCCAGCTCTTCTTCCTCCAGTCTTGGTGGTCTCCAGCTCTGCCTGCTCCAACGTTTGGGGTCTTCAGCTCTGCTTGCTCCAGTCTTGGTGGTCTCCAGCTCTGCCTGCTCCAGCCTTGGGGGTCTCCAGCTCTTCTTGCTCCACCTTGAGGGTCTTAAGCCTCACCTGCTTTACCTTGGGGGTCTTCAGCTCCGCTTGTACCAGCCTTGGGGGTCTCAAGCTTCACCTGCTCTAGTCTTGGTGGTCTCCAGCTCTGCTTGCTCCAGCCTCGGGGGTCTCAAGCTTTACCTGCTCCAGCCTTGGTGATCTCCAGCTCTGCCTGCTCCAGCCTTGGGGGTCTCCAGCTTCCCCTGCTTTGTCTTGGGGGTCTCCAGCTCTGCTTTCTCCACCTTGGGGGTCTCAACTTCACCTGCTTTGTCTTTGGGTTCTCCAGCTCTGCTTACTCGACCTTGGGAGTATCAAGCTTTGCCTGCTTTGCCTTAGGGGTCTCCAGCTCTGCCTGCTCCAGCCTTGGGGGTCTCCAGCTCCGGCTTGGTGGTCTTCAGCTTTGCTTGCTGCACCTTGGGGGTCTCCAGCTACACCTGCTTTGTCTTGGGGTCTCTAGGTCCTGCTTGGTGGTCTCCAGCTCTGCCTGCTCCAAGCCTTGTGGGTTTCCAGCTTCACCTGCTTTGCCTTGGTGGCCTCGAGCTCCTACCTGGCTTCCCACCAAGCTGGCTCTGCCCTGGCCCCCTGTATGACTTGGTTTCCAGGCCCACCTTCACCATATTCCATGTTCCCTGTGTTGTGTTTAGACTTTAACATTATTTCCTGTCCTGAGTGCCATGCTTGTAGTTCTATGTAGTTTTCTTTTTTGATTAGTCTGATTGTTCCCAGGTGTGTGTTGTTAGCTAGTTACCACTTGTGTAATATATATATATATATATATTAAATGCATCATTAACGGTGTTAACGCAAACCCCTTTTAATGGCGTAAATTTTTTATCGCAAGATTAATGTTCTTTTTGGCCTATAAACTTTGTCGTTTTTTGCAACAGGATGCGGCATTCATTTCAATAGCTTGCGGCGCGCGAGGACGTTTTGATGCTTTGTCGACCAAAGCGCAAGCACAGTGGCACACACGCTGCGGTCAAAGTTCAAAATATTTCAACTTTTGTCACTGCGTTCTGTGACGATTATAACCCAGCGGCCAGCGTTGCGCATTCCGCGTCCTGTCTGAAAGTAAAACTACAACACCACACCGGATCTAGCTAGACCGAAAACGACAGGCATGCCGCACACACTTGTTTGGCCTTGTTTTGGCCAAAGAGTAGTAGGCTGGGTTAACGTTACGTTTTGAGTGGATGACTAGCACGAGACGCCAAAATGGATGCCAATAAGACTCTGAATGGAAAGTTTACTTTTAAAAAGTTGCCAAATGGTTACATTGACAAGACCAAAGTGATCTGTGTGTTTTGTCGTTGTGAAATGAGCTATCATCGCAGCACGTCCAGTCTGAAATACCACTTGATGGTCAAGCACACACACAGCTGATGCAAATTATCCGCCCTCTCGTCAATATCAGTACCTCGTCAGTATTTCTTTCACCCTTTTATTGATGGACAGTGTTACATTGTGTGAGAGATTATTTGCTCCAAGTGAGAATGTTAGTGTGAAATTGAACACAGTATATGCCAATGTTGTTTTCCATGTTGATAAGGGAATTAAAATGAGAAAAAAATAATAGGACAAAAATAAATCAAGAAATATTTAGAATAGATAAAAATGTGTGATTAATTGCGATTAATCGCGAGTTAACTATGACATTAATGCGATTAATCGCTATTAAATATTTTAATCGTTTGACAGCACTAATATTATATATATATATTCCCTTACTGAAACGTTCTCTTTCAAGGGAACTCGAGCTGCGACGAGACACGGTGGGAACCCTATACCCACAACGCCATCTGACAAATGCCTGTTCTGTATGAAGACCATGCGCAAACTAGGAAACAAGCACCCTAGACCCTGGAGTGGAGCCTAGGTCCAAGTCCTCAAATCTAACAAATGTATACCGTGAGGACCAGCTTGCCGGATCACAGATGTCATAGAGTGAAACTCCTGATAATAATGCCTTAGAGGCAGCCATACTCCTTGTAGAATAAGCCGGGACAGCCAAAGGTATACTGATATATGCCACAGAGCAGCTCTGACCTGGGGTGACGAAATACTATCACCATACCAGGTGCAAATCCAAGTACGTGCAGGCCTCAGCCTCATGTACCACGGAAAAGACAAAATTAAGGATCTCTGCTCAGAGATAACCCAGCAAAGAAACATTCATTACAGAAATCAAGTACTGTACCAACAGGGCAGAAAACAAGATTCAGGGGATACAAAGAAATATTGTATCCCTGATTGGGACGGCAAGTCCCTCCTGATCTGAATCTCCATGGGAGAGCCGTCTAGAAGGGACAGTAGATCCGAGAAACACGGGCCGGCCAGAACAGGGCTACTAATAATCTTTTTTCAAGATGAGCCCCTACCCGGCGAACCCTCTCCAGAACTCCCGGGAGCAAAGATATCGGGAAATGCGTACAGGTGTAGCATCAACCACACCAAATACATCACATTCAATCCAAGCAGAGCTGGATGCATGAGGGAGAACCACATAGGGCAATGCGTTGTATAAACGATGCAAAAGGTCAACTTGAATTTGACCGAAGTTCTCCCTAAGAAGCTCCACCACTTCGGGGTGAAGTCTCCATTCCCCGGGCCTCAGCCCCTGCCTCAACAAGATATCTGTTCTGATATACGAGACCGTCGGTGTGTTGTCCGGAAGGACAAGCACATGGTGACCTCTCGGGTCTGGCAGGAAGCATTGAGATTCTCTGGAATACCGCCATCCCTTTTAGCCAATTATGTGCCAAAAAGTAGATGGTCCTGCCACACACCTTTCACCAAGCGACCACTCATGATCGCCCCCGACTTGTGAGGGAAGCATCCGTCGATAGCATTATGTGTCGACAAGAAGCCCCCAACACTGAGCCTGGGAGAGGAGCCAAGGTTCTTCCACATGGCCGAGGCACGTAGGCATAGCCGCGTGACCTTGATCATGCGAAAAACGGATTTTCCCTCGGAGAAAAACCCCTTGGTCCTGTACAGAAGGCCAAAGGTAATTACATTGGATGCATCTGCCATGAGACCCAACAGTCTGAAACTGTTTCACAGTGAGTGACTGGCCTAGTTTCACCCCATTTACGGCTGTGAGAATCGCAGAAATACGTGCTGAAGACAATCCTACCCGCATCGTTGTCGAATCCCATATTGCACCTATAAAAGTGGTCTTATAAAAGTGGTCTTCTGAGCTGGGAGGAGCACACTCTTCTTGGCGTTGAGCCGCAACCCCAACATCTTTATATGAGACAGAACGACATCTCGATGCCAAACTTGCCAGCAAGATCAACCAATCGTCATAGTATAATACGCAAATGCCCTCGAGTCTCAGAGGAGCCAGAGCTGCATTACACATTTTGTAAAGTGCAGGGTGATAAACCTAGGCCGAATGGAAGAACCTGATACTGGTATGCTTCGCCCCCGAAAGCAAACCTCAGGAACCTCCTTTGATGAGGATGGGTAGATAAGTAAGCGTCCTTCAAGTCTATTGTGACAAACCAGTCCTCGGACTGAATCTGTAACAATTACATTTAGCGTAAGCATTCTTTGAAACCTGCTGTTTAATAGACGCAGGTCTAGAATAGGACACAACCCCTCATCCTTTTTCTGAACAATGAAGTAACGGCTGTAAAACCCTGAGGAACCCCTTCTATAGTTCCTTTTTGCAGAAGTGTCAGTACTTCCTGCTCCATAACCAGAGCCTGCTCTGGGTCGACCACTGTGGGGAAGACCCCTAGAAATCTGGGCAGACGAGAACCGAACGGAATTCTGAAACCCTTTTCTATAGTGTGGAGGACCCACTGAAAAATATGTGGCAGTAGTTTCCACGCTACCAGAATTTCTACTAGGGGAACCAGTCTCTCGAGACTGGCCACTGGATTTGGTTGAACAGCCACTTCAGTGCCCTGAAGCGGCGAACCAGCAGGGAACAACCGAACTGGCAGCGCTGCGACCCTTCTCAGAAAGCCGCACCCCAGAGGGCGCAGAGGAGATACGATTTCTCAAAACCGTCCCTGTCCCGGAGGAACCTTCAGAAGCCTGATAGCCTCAGCGTCAGGACTTCTTGTCTAAGTTTTATTAGAGATAACGAAAGTCCTCAGATCTTGCCTACCTCTAATTAGCTTAGTTCTTATGACCCTCGGAGGAGGATCATTGGAAAAAGCAGGCACCTCAGCGCCCTGAAACGGCGAACTGGCAGGGAAACCGAACTGACTGCTCTACGACCCTCCTCGGAGGATTGTTTGGGGACGCTGACACCTCGGTGTCCTGGAACGGCGAACCGGCAGGAAAACCGACCCTCCTCAGAGAGTTGCACCCCCGAGGGCGCCGAGGAGAAACGATTTCTCAAAAGCGTCCCTACTCCGGAGGGGACCACCCTTAGAAGCCTGAAAGCCTCGGCGTCAGGGCTTCTTCTTTGTCCAAGCTTTTTTAGAGATAAAACAGTCCTCAGATCTTGCATATCTCTAACTGGCTAGACTGCGACCGCCACCCAGGTCCCCCTCGATTGTGGAGGAGCCCAAATGGCGACGCTCTGTTTTGCTGCACTCTGTGCTGCGAGGAGCTTAGTAGGCCGAGACTGCTCCTGCCCAGCAGTCTCAGGAACATTAGATCGGTCAGGAAGAAACTTCTGAAATGCCGCTGAATGGTTTACTACTTCGTTTTTTTGAAAGCGGAGCGTCCAGAAGAACGGACATATTTTTGTCTTTATTTTTCTTATTTTTATATCAGAAAAACATATATATATCACTCCCTGGCCACCAGCAGGAAAACAACCGAACTGGCAGCGCTGCGACCCTCCTCAGAGAGCCACAGTGTGGAGATAGGGAAAAAAACGGCAGTCCCCGACGAGGAGGCTGAGATACAGAGTTTTCCTGTTTTTTAGATATATTTCATCTAATAAACTCTTTTTATTTTCACTCTCATAATGTTCGGCTGGCCAGTAAATATTAAACTAGCAACAGCACTAGATAAAACCTCCTTTTAAAAGCTCCTCTTTAATCAACAGAGTTATGAGCTGACTTATTTATTTATTTATTTATTGAAAACTCATAAACATCTGCCTTTTTCTTTGTATTTTTCTTTGTTTTGTTCTCTTTTTCTTAACAAAACACTAACGATACCAATTCCTCGGAACTGGAAAATCGCAGCCACTGGATCTGGCAGGTGAAAGCTGAGATAGGGCGGCGCCCGTCCCAACCCCGGCTGTCAGTTCTGTTTGCGAATTGCCGCGATGCGAGTCGGCGCCGTGCCTCGGCAAGAGCGGGACCCGCGCGAGGAACGTGAACCGAACCGTCCTCCTCGAAGAACACGCGACGGAGCAGAGCGTCCTGTCGGACAGCTTCTCACAACGCTCAGAGTCAGCCCCCTCGAGAACTGACTGTTGGCATGCTCCACTCCCAAACAAGCAACACAAAGCTGATGTGTGTGTCCCCACCCGTGAAATAACGTGGGCAGGGAACAACACAACGCTTGCTTGCTCTCTTTGGCCATAATATGAATGTATTGCAACTTGACAGACAACAATAAATATGAAAAGGACAGAATACACAGATCGCTTGCTGAAGGCACAGAAGCTTTCGCGGTCTGTTTTCAGGGGTGCTTTATAGCTTCCTGGTCGATGATGTAATTCGCCTATTACGTCTCGTCTTTCTATTGGACTGATTATACTCGAGTTTCATGACGCAATCACGCAGGGCGTTCCCACCGCGTCTCGACACAGCTCGAGTTCCCTTGAAAGAGAACTACATTGTATTTTTTTTTCACAGTTGTAACTAAAGCAAAGATTATTAGAGTATGGTTGCACTTTATTTTACAGTATGTGCACTTACTGTTTTCTGTTAATAATAATAATAAGTAAATGGGTTAGGTTTAGGGGTAGGTACAGGTTTAGTACCTAGTTATTACCAAGTTATTGCAATACTACAATAAGTACAATATACATGGGGAACAGGACTGTATAAATAAAAAGCTACCGAAAATACTATTTCACTTGTTCTACTTTAAAATTTCACATTAAAATTCAGTGTTATACTTGCCCTTTCATTGTAATAAGTAAAATTTACCAGCAAATTCTGAGTGAAAATACATACAAATAAAAAGAAAACTTCTATAAAATAGAAATAAAAACTAAATTATAACAATCCTGCCCCACTGAAATAAATTCAGTGCTGTCTGGCACAGTGTACTGTAAACTTTACTAGATAAATGAAGGTAAATTGTTCATTGGATTTCGCTATTACGAGACTTCTTATTGCCAAAAAAATTAACTTCCCATCAAACTCTGTCACTGGAGGCATTCCAGCTAAAACAATTGCGGTTTAAGCGTTCAAAAGTGTTCCAGCTCTACGACAGCTCAGTTAATGATAAGATTTATTCAAATGGCCTTGGCACATTTTGTAATGAGAGTTTCATTGTGGAGGACTGCATTAATTGAGGCTTGACAATTTGGTACAGAAAATTCATCTGGCAAGAAAGTGTCTGCCAAGAAAGCATAATTTGCTTTTGCTCTCAGGGTAAATAATTTCATTAAAATTATTTTGGCAACTTTACAGAGTAACTAAGAGTTATTGTCTCACAGCAGTGGGGATGTGAAAAGCTCAAAATGCTTGCCAGCCATCATACAGTATGAAAGTGTGGGCGGCTCTCATATTCCCAGCGGCCAGCCTCAGCCGGACATGTGCGTTAATGTGGCAGAAAAGTGTTAGTCATAATAACCAAATCCAGGAAAGCATCAGTTTGATAAAGTGTTGCATTTGTAATGGCTCATTCTGACAGACTCCTGCTGATCTTCCATACAGGATACACTCAGCAATCCGCAGATCCTCTCTGTAATATTACAAGCAATCTGGATGGCACCCAAAATAAAGATTGACTGTGTTTTTTGTTTCTGAACATGGTTGAAGGACGTCAAAATCACATAATTAGTGAAGAATCAATGTATTTTAATGTACTATTGACTGCACTTTATTGATTGTACAATTTATTGATCTAAAAATATCCTAGTGTGGTTCTCTTTTAGCATCCCTGAGCAGTGATGCATGTCACTATTCCACATGTGCAAGAATGTGCAAATGTACAGAATCCAGAATGTTGAAATAAACAGAATGTTACTGTCCCTTTAGTGCTGACATACCATGCAGTTATTATTATTTGTGTGAACAGGCCTTTAGGCAAATATAAAACATATTACTGCCAATTACACAAATGAAGGTCTGCATCGAGAACTTTTAAAATAAACAATCTACAACTACAAAAAAAACTACAAATACCTTGCATGAAACTCTAGATGGCGCAGGCTGATTGGTCCTTAACTCATTTGCTAGTGATCACCAGAGGCGGACAGAGTACACAGCTTCATTACATGAGTAAAAGTACAGATACCCCTTGCTAAATTTTACTCAAGTACAAGTAAAAGTACTACAGTCAGATGTCTACTTAAGTAAAAGTACTGAAGTACTTGTTTTTAAAAGTACTTGAGTATCAAGAGTACATTTTCTAAATATTGCATTACTACTGCCACAGTGCTTACATTAATGTACAGAAACGTCCTACATAGAGTTATGAAAAATGTTAATGTTAATACCTTGGAGAATGTAAAAGGAATTGAAAGTAAAATCAAGTCATTTTCATACCATGTTGCTTTATTTAACATTTAAGAAAATTCAGAAAATGTATATAGTCTGGCGAGGTGGGGCCACGGGCTGGCACATTCCCGGGATGTAAACTTCTTCAAACTTTCTGGTCCAAACTTTCACAAGCCAACTTAAAGTTTGTCTCGACTAACTTTTTCTAGTTCATCCTTCATCCATGGTTTCGTCTCTAATCTAAATCTGAGCATGGAGTTGCCTTTGGCGGAAAGCTTAAGGTGATTGCTGATAGGCTGTCTCAATCAGTGGCACCTGCACAATCCAATCCCGTTTGAGAGGAAAACAACAAATTGAGGTTTTACGAGATTTTTTATTTTTTCCTTTTATTTTTATTTTTTTTCTAAGTAGTAACGGGTACTCACGGTTATGGATAGAAATGGAGTGGAGTAAAGAGTACAATATTTGCCTCTCAAATGTACTTGAGTAAAGTCATGAGTACTCCCCAAAAATGATACTCGAGTAAAGTACAGATCCCTCAAAATTGTACTTAAGTACTGTACTCAAGTAAATGTACTCCGTTACTGTCCGGCTCTGGTGATCACATCGTTATCTGCATAGCGCAGCTGATTGGATGCTGTTGCATCACCGCCCAATGAGCTGCGTCTCAACATTCAAATACTGGTGGTGTTTGCTGTATCAGTCTGCAGTGCACTTTCAGAAACTTTTCACCTTCCCTAGCTCCACCTGTATGTGCAACAGCGTGTCTTACATGCTCACAGCAATCTCTGTGAATGTATTGGCAGTAGCAAGTCTCAGTACTTACTCTGCAGCAGCAGCATTGCAAATCTATTCCACCAAGAGTATCATGCTAATCTTTCAGAGAGTTATCATGACAGAACTATAGGTAAAGATCAGAGTGGCTGTTTACACCAAGACCAAGTACAAATAGCCCGCCTAGTTGGCAGAGGCAATTCACACTAACTCTGCCAACCAATTGTCAGTGATGTGGAAAATAAAGCGGGTGGCTTTAGCCTTTGATGTGAGCAACCCATGTTCGGATCCTTTTTCCAAAGTCATTCTTCTCCCTTTTTCCATCGCATATCAGCTCGGAGAGGAGTTTTTAAATTTAAATATATATATATTTTTAAAAAGTGGAAATAAAGAATAAAGTGCCTAACAGGTAAATATATATATATATATATATATATATATATATATATATATATATATATATATATATTGATAATTGTCAAGATTTTTTGAATGAATAGAAAGTTCAAAAAACATTATATATGCCTCAGCTAAAAGTTACATGCTACAGAAAAGACTTTTTCTCATGTTTGCTTTTGTAAAATGTACATTTTCTTTTGCACGTTTCGCAGCTCTTTCATAGTACAATGGACATGAATGTGAAAACATCTTATTGCATTAGTTCTCTTAGTACGCACTGCAGTAGTTCAGAAATAAAAGAAATTAAAAAAATATATATATATATTTTAACAAATAACAAAAAAAAAAATTCCAAAATACTGTAAGGTTTTCTTTCTTCATTATTATTTTATATTGAGGCATTTTTTCCTCATTATGATATCAGGGCAGTTTCATTCATACATTAAAAACATGGTAATCACAGAATTACATTTAGATTTTTTTTTTTCAAGCAGATGCATTTAATTTTTACATCACATAAGACTGACAGCTCATCCCTATGGTGACTCTTCAGTTCCAGAGGGAAATAGGTGGAGGTCCTCAGAGCTATTTATTACTGTCCACATTACTGACAGCAATGCCTTTTACAACTTCCACTATATATATATATATATATATATATATATAGAGAGAGAGAGAGAGAGAGAGAGAGAGAGAGAGAGAGTTGGCATGCTTTTTCCACCAATCCATCAAAGCTCCATCTATATCTGGTGAAAAAACAAAACACAAAGGCAGGTTCCCATTTGCTTTGTTTAGTCCGGATATTAGATGATATGATTTTGAAAAGCAAAAATGGAGATAAGAGGAAAACACGTGAAAAGAGTACACAGCAGAGGAGATGAAGGATTTTATGGAACTTGAATGATATTGAAATGTTATTTTTGCCACATGTCTCTCATCTTAGAACCATAAATGAGACCTGGCAGCGTTTGCAACAGATATCTCTGGAAAGAGATTATGAAGTACACAAATCAATTTTGTTATGGGGAAATATGTCACAAAAGAATTCATCATTTACCCACCCTCAGATCGTTCCAAACCCGTATGACTTATTTCTATTTTGGAACAAAAGGAGATGTGAGAAAGTGTGTTGCTTTTTTCTATACATTGACAAACGAAACATTTAGTTAACTGAAAAGTGAGGGTGCATAAATTATAAATTCTTAACTTTTAGGTCAAACTGATCTATGTGAACCTTAGGATATATAACTCTCTTTTCAATGAAACATATAATTTTACAGATTTATAGTGATTACCATTTCTTGTAAAAATGTTGTGAAAACCCCACATGAATGTGAAGCTTTCAGGGAATAGTTCGACTGCCCCTTCTCATGTGACTTGGGATCTCAGAGATACCAGCTCTGACAAATGCTTTTCATTATACTTCATATGTTAAACTATTTCACGTTTTCTATTCTGATACATTGAAGAATGCCCTATGCACACTACACACACTCAAGCATTGTGAGGGTCTAGGTGCGCTGGAGTGGAAAGCTAGCATACTGCTTACTACATCCTGTGCAGTATACACTCTATATTGCATTCTATATATATATATATATATATATATATATATAAAGAAACAATATGATACATTTAGTCTGATGACTAGTCAAAACGTAGACTAAACGGCAAAAGGTCTGATCCACATTGCAGCTTATTCAGCTTTAGGACATGTACACTGACCCTCATTTAGGGAGAGGATTTACCTGAAATGGATTTTAGCACAATAATAGACTGCTGTAGTTTACTGAAAGTGCATTTCACAGATTTGAAGCCAAACCTGAAAGCACACTGAAAAACATCTCAAACAGTTGTCCAGGTATGCCATACTGTTGTCACATGACCTAATCAAAATAATGGAAAATGCGTTTTGAATCTTAAAGGGATAGATCACCCAAAAATGAAAAGATCTTTTTGATGAAATCTGAGAGTTTTCTGTCTCTCCATTGACAAATGTGCAACTGCCACATTGATGCTTCAAAAAGTTCATAAAGAGATCATAAAACGAATCCATATAAATTTAGCGGTTTAGTCCAAATTGATTCATCAGTAATGGTAAACGGAAGCCAAGGAAGTTCGCTTGACGAGCAAGAACCAATGAGGTTCACTCAGATGTTACACAGCATGTTTGAGCTTCAGCAAGAACCAATGAGGTTTGTTCTCACGTGTCAAGCATGTATTGAGCTTCTGTTTGTCACGGGTGGACCGGGAATAATTCCGTGGATTCATGTGCAGAGCAGAAGTATTTTAATTAGACCAAACATAAATAAACAAACCAAATCAAAATCCAAAAACAGACTAGGCAGGGCAAGAACAGGCACAGAATACAACGCGTAATAAATACAACGAACGAGCACAGGACAGCAAACACAGGAAGACTAAATAGAGAGGCAAACAAAGGAGGGTAACGAGACAGACAGGTGGAGCAAATAAACCAATAATCAGATAACAAGGGGGAGGGATAAACAATCACCACAGCACATGGCACAACATAACAAACACCCATGTGCAACACAAGACAGGACAGACATGTGACATAACCCTCTCCAAGCTACCAGACGCTCCATCCGACCCAGGCGGGACAGGAGGGACAGGCCAGGGGGGGGACAGGAGAGACAGACCAGGGCAAAACACAGTCCATCGGGTGGCCAGGGTGAAGCAGACAGTTCATCGGGCGGCCAGGGCGAAGCAGACAGTCCATCGGGCGGCCAGGGCGAAGGAGACAGTCCATCGGGCGGCCAGGGCGGTGAGGACCCCTCGGGCGGCCAGGGCGGTGAGGACCCCTCGGGCGGCCAGGGCGGTGAGGACCCCTCGGGCGGCCAGGGCGGTGAGGACCCCTCGGGCGGCCAGGGCGGTGAGGACCCCTCGGGCGGCCAGGGCGGTGAGGACCCCTCGGGCGGCCAGGGCGGTGAGGACCCCTCGGGCGGCCAGGGCGGAGACGAACCCTCGGGCGGCCAGGGCGGAGACGAACCCTCGGGCGGCCAGGGCGGAGACGAACCCTCGGGCGGCCAGGGCGGAGACGAACCCTCGGGCGGCCAGGGCGGAGACGAACCCTCGGGCGGCCAGGGCGGTGAAGACCCCTCGGGCGGCCAGGGCGGTGAAGACCCCTCGGGCGGCCAGAGCACAGGAACAGCAACCGGCTCAGGAACAGACACCGGCTCAGGAACAGACACCGGCTCAGGAACAGACACCGGCTCAGGAACAGACAACACACACACTGGCTCGGGAACTGGCTCGGGAGCAGACAGCACACACACTGGCTCGGGGGCAGACAACACACACACTGGCTCGGGGGCAGACAACACACACACTGGCTCGGGGGCAGACAACACACACACTGGCTCGGGGGCAGACAACACACACACTGGCTCGGGAGCAGACACCGGCTCAGCAGCCAACACTGACTCGGGAGCAGACAGCACACACACTGGCTCGGGAGCAGACACCGGCTCAGGAACAGACACCAAAACTGTAACAGCCACAAGAACAGACACAAACACAGAAACAAACACGGGCACTGGCTCTGCCTCCGGCTCAGGGACGGGCACTGGCTCTGCCTCCGGCTCAGGGACGGGCACTGGCTCTGCCTCCGGCTCAGGGACGGGCACTGGCTCTGCCTCCGGCTCAGGGACGGGCACTGGCTCTGCCTCCGGCTCAGGGACGGGCACTGGCTCTGCCTCCGGCTCAGGGACGGGCACTGGCTCTGCCTCCGGCTCAGGGACGGGCACTGGCTCTGCCTCCGGCTCAGGGACGGGCACTGGCTCTGCCTCCGGCTCAGGGACGGGCACTGGCTCTGCCTCCGGCTCAGGGACGGGCACTGGCTCTGCCTCCGGCTCAGGAACGGGCACTGGCTCTGCCTCCGGCTCAGGGACGGGCACTGGCTCTGCCTCCGGCTCAGGAACGGGCACTGGCTCTGCCTCCGGCTCAGGGACGGGCACTGGCTCTGCCTCCGGCTCAGGGACGGGCACTGGCTCTGCCTCCGGCTCAGGGACGGGCACTGGCTCTGCCTCCGGCTCAGGGACGGGCACTGGCTCTGCCTCCGGCTCAGGGACGGGCACTGGCTCTGCCTCCGGCTCAGGAACGGGCACTGGCTCTGCCTCCGGCTCAGGGACGGGCACTGGCTCTGTAGAAGAGACGTGAAGCGTCTCTGGCTCGGCAGAAGTGACGTGAGCGGTCTCTGGCTCGGCAGACGTGACGTGAGCGGTCTCTGGCTCGGCAGACGTGACGTGAGCGGTCTCTGGCTCGGCAGACGTGACGTGAGCGGTCTCTGGCTCGGCAGACGTGACGTGAGCGGTCTCTGGCTCGGCAGACGTGACGTGAGCGGTCTCTGGCTCGGCAGACGTGACGTGAGCGGTCTCTGGCTCGGCAGACGTGACGTGAGCGGTCTCTGGCTCGGCAGACGTGACGTGAGCGGTCTCTCGCTGGGCAGACGGGACGTGAGCGGTCTCTCGCTGGGCAGACGGGACGTGAGCGGTCTCTCGCTGGGCAGACGGGACGTGAGCGGTCTCTCGCTGGGCAGACGGGACGTGAGCGGTCTCTCGCTGGGCAGACGGGACGTGAGCGGTCTCTCGCTGGGCAGACGGGACGTGAGCGGTCTCTCGCTGGGCAGACGGGACGTGAGCGGTCTCTCGCTGGGCAGACGGGACGTGAGCGGTCTCTCGCTGGGCAGACGGGACGTGAGCGGTCTCTCGCTGGGCAGACGGGACGTGAGCGGTCTCTCGCTGGGCAGACGGGACGTAGGCGGTCTCTCGCTGGGCAGACGGGACGTGAGCGGTCTCTCGCTGGGCAGATGGGCGTCTCCTCCTCCGTCCATGACGGCGAGAAGCCGGCCCAGAACTGCCTTCCACCGGTCCAGAATCGAAGGGGGGCCAGGATGGAGAGTGATGTTGACCCTCCTCTCGACCACCTCCTCCTCCTTTACAACCTCCCCGGGTCCCACGAAAAATTACCTGGCGGGTCCCCCGAAAATCTCTCCTCCCCTGCTCCTTGGCTGGGGAAGAGAAGTCGGAAAACCCCCCGCTGGACGGACTCAACGACGATGATCCCCTTCCCGAAGAGACCAGTGAGGAAGACTCTGCTGCCCTCCTCTCCTCATTCCTCTGGGCACACAGAGAGAAATATTTAAAAAGAGAAATCCCATTCTCTCTCTCAGCCGGACACAGTTCGCTCTGCTGAATCCACATAGGCTCGTTCGTTCTGTCACAGGTGGACCGGGAATAATTCTGTGGATTCATGTGCAGAGCAGAAGTATTTTAATTAGACCAAACATAAATAAACAAACCAAATCAAAATCCAAAAACAGACTAGGCAGGGCAAGAACAGGCACAGAATACAACGCGTAATAAATACAACGAACGAGCACAGGACAGCAAACACAGGAAGACTAAATAGAGAGGCAAACAAAGGAGGGTAACGAGACAGACAGGTGGAGCAAATAAACCAATAATCAGATAACAAGGGGGAGGGATAAACAATCACCACAGCACATGGCACAACATAACAAACACCCATGTGCAACACAAGACAGGACAGACATGTGACACTGTTTATGTTCGCTGCAATTTTTAAATGTGATTAAAAGCCTAAAACAAATCTGTTCATCATATAAAGTGACCGTGTCTCTTCAGAAATATCTCAGATTTCATTTGTGTTCTGTCATACATATTTGGAACAATATGAGGGGGAGTAATTAATGACAGAATTTTCCTTTTTGGGTGAACTAATACTTTAATGCATTCATGACACTGAGAATGGAAGGTCAGGTCAAGTACAATGCATTGTGTGATAAACTATACTTAAACTTTAATTTGATATAATATATATGATAACAAATACCATCAGCAAAAAGAAGGTCATCCGGTTGTTCTACAAATATTTGGTTTCATATTTTTGTAACAATTTAATGATATTATTTGTTTGTTTTGATTTAATTTAATCTGTTGACTTAATCTTATCGAAAATGGGATACGCCATTAAGGGCGTGGAAATGGATTGAATACAATATGTCGGGAGATATGGAATGGGTCCCAGATGATTCTTGACCACTTCATAAGTTTGTTTGAAGTTTTTTCGTTTTGTATGATTTGTACAGAGCCGGTTCGAGCCTTTTGGGGGCCCTAAGCATAATTTGATTTGGGGGCCCCCTCTCACTACACAAAGTCACCTGTGCTTGACGATTATTGACACAAATGTCACGCAATAATGATACATTATAAATTAATACAGTGAGGTTATGTATTTATACAAAATAAATACTTAATAAAAAATAGATGCCTACTTAAATAAAAAAGTTTTAACTTTTACTTTACTCTTTTACCAACTCTTTGAAACTTCTAAAAGCAAACTGTCTCAAAACATATAAAATAATTTATTTACTAAAAAAATGACCAAACTGAGAAATCAGAAACATAATAAGAGCAAGGGTTCAACAAGGACAATTATTGTTGAAAAATGTAAAAATATTATTATTTCTCAACTGTCTCAATACAGTGTAACTGTCCTCAAAATCTTTTTTATTATTATTATTGTAACAGACTTTGTTGGATTGTACATGACAGAATCCAACAAAGTCACTACAATACCGGTAATGATGTACTGGCGCTCGTTGTATGTGTGTATGCAATGTATTTTTCCCCTCGGCGCTTGCCGTAGATAGGAATGGGTCGTGCGCACTTGGTACTGGAGTGTCGCGGGTTTTTGGATTTAGTGATCTGATGTGTGGTATAATAAAGTGGAGAAGAGTTCAAACTGCTATGTTTATTATTTATTCAAACTGCTACCCTTACACCTAGAAGGTTAAGTTCCCCTGCGTCTATTTTCTCCCAACTTAAACCGATACCGTGACTATGCGCAGTTGCACACGGATTGTCTATGCACGCGCGAGGTGTCTAGATTATGCGCATGACTTAAACGCTGGCAGACACAGCAGATGTTGTAGGCAGGTATATTGATCATGAAATCAGAATTTTCTTGTCTTGAATTATTCATTCATTCATTCAGTCATATTCATTCATTTATGTCACTTGTTTAAGTCATCTAAAAAAAATTTTTTTTTTAAACTCGAGTGGCCAGGGGGCCCCAAGTAGCCGCTTTGTTCGCTTATGCCTCGGGCCGGCCCTGGATTTGTACCTTAATTTCTATTGATGTTTTGTCAATCAATTATCTGGCTTTAAATAAATAAGAAGAAAACAGAAGCTCACTACCATGCTTCTGCAGCCTTGAGAAAAGGCCGAAACAATATTGCATATACAAAAACACATGTACTTCATACTGCAGTAATATGCTTTTCAAAACAGCTTATTTCTCTGTAATTAATCGATAAAGTAACTCTTGAGACTGTAAATGATGCAGAGTCCATTACAGCAGTCTGTAAGGGGTATAATGAGGGTGTGGATGGAACACTGGCCGGGGGAGCTAAGGTAATGGAAACTTCCCATTGACAAACTTCACTTCCACATGTGACGGGAAAAGCTGGCTGCATCAATCAAAGTAATGAAAGCTCCATCAGAGATGTTTTTCATACATCAAGATGTATGAGGGTCATCAACTGGTGTCAGTAAATGCTGTGAATTGTTTCCACTGAGGGTTCCACAAGAGAACAGATATATTGTTCCATTATAATGCAACAGGGTTAGGATTTAGGACGAAGGAATAAAATGTACTTGAACTATGGATTTTCTCTTGAATCTACAAAAGCGGTCTTCATCTTTAGGCACCACCATGTCTAGGAATTATCCTGCATGACTAATGACCTGCAGGAGTTAAAACTATGATAGAAACATATTAGTTCAATATCAACACTTCTATAAATGTTTCATGCCCATAAGGAAACAACATCATGTCTCTCATATAAATTAAGATGTTTTGTTACTGTCTCCCCCACAAATAATGACAATCAGCTGGTCTCAGCTGGTTCTTGAAAGCCCATTCCCATTAGCTCTTTATAATCTCCTTTTCTTCAGGGTCTTGTGCCCTGGCATAGTTGCAGACACTTGTCACAATGAAAAACAAGCCATCCAAGCAATGCGGTTTCTGATGAGTGGTATGGAGGAACTCACATTTCTCACATCCCCCCTTAGTGATAGTGATGCTGCTGCCTTACAGTCATCCGCTCCACTCTCATATCCATGTCACATAAAACACCTCCCTTCAGGAGATGCCCAGTGACGGCGGTGACCCCCTGCCTTAGGTTGCCCTCTGTTTGGCCAAAGAGGATCTTACCCTTCGTTGAGAAATTACCTCGTGCACACTGGTAACTGCTCTTTCCCATTACGAAATCTTTGACAGTTTTCTTCAACACAATCTTGTGTTTTCTGGAGCTTAGGTAAGGCACATTCAAGAGCCACCAGAGCCATTTGGACTGCCTAATAGTGTTAACACAGGGAGATAGGTTAATGACAGCACTATTTAATCATTAAAATCCATTAAACATCTTAAAAGCAGCAACATAGCACCTCTGAGATTATATTCAGTGAACATGTTCAGTGTACATCTACGTCTGCAGCCGGATCCATCGGCCCTGTTTCATGCTGGATGCTAAAATGAGAAAAATAAGTTACTGGTCCTAAAATAAACTAGTCAAAAACATCACTTCTATTGTTTAAGGTCTGTTTTATTATTTTAAAGACTTCTTTAAAGTCATTCAGTTTTACTTTTAAAACATTTACAAATTGCCATCTAAATGTATAAAATCCGTAACATACAATATTTCTTTAACATCTCTGTGTCTATGATGTTTTACTGGAACACTGTGCTTTACTATAAAAAGCTTACTATCACTTATGACACAGGCTCAGCAGCTTCTCTGATGACTCTGAGGCATTCAGGACTGGTACACTGCATTTTCAAAAAATTCTAACATCAGACTTTATCTACCCAGCTTAATGGTCCAACTTAAGGCATCTTTGCCAGAAATGACATGCATTTTCCAAATAATCATCATTTTCATATATTTTTTCAACTCATATGTTGGAGTCATTGTCTGTAATTTTACATCAAGCTGTATTTATCCATTAACCTTTTATTGTTTTATATATTTTTATAAATTGTTATTAGAGATCTTTCCTTCAAAAGCAAAATCTTCAAAATCTTTCCTTCCTTAAGACTTTAATCTTTTGACCTTATTTTTATCTCTTGTTCTTTCTCAGACGAAAACTTTAATTTCTTTATATTAAACATTGATCTACTTTCAAACCCACATTTACACCAGAAATTTCAGTCACTTTACCACTTTTCTGAGTGGGCATTTAAAATTACGGCTAAATGGCCCTGCTGACCACTATTAAAACACATTAAAACATTAAAACTACAGCAGCAGACAAATGAGTTTGATCATTGAGCTTGCAAAAAGTTCCAACTTACTGCACACCCTTGAAGCAGTGTGTCCCAATCAGGAATGTAAACAGAGCCACTGATAAGCAGTTCTCTGTATTATTTTGACAGTCCACCAGTGGCGGATTCAATCAAAATAGCCGAATAATAATCTTCATCATTATCATTGGCAGCACATTCATTTTCATAAGCTGCACGGAAAATCACTCAACACATATCAACAAGAGGTTTTCACAAAGTTTCTGTTTAACTTTAGTCACACTTGTCCAGGGAAATGATCCCCGATGTAGAATTTCCTTTATTTGCTTTCTGTAAAGCACATATATTCATAAATAGATCCATAACTTCTATTATAAACTTCATTTTCATAAAATATTTTTTTCTACTATGTTTATTTTAATCTATCAAATGGTTAGTCTGCAGATTCAGCAAGTATTATCATTATTGTCTCAGTCCCACATATCTCTACTGTTTTGCAGAAACCAAAATATTATATTACTTATATATCTCAATCTCCAAGTCGTACAGACAGCCTTAAAGCTGCTTGCTCTTTCAACACTCATCATATAAATTTAAGTTCTCTTGACATCTAATGTCATGCATCCATTTACTGGATCAAAAAGTAAAAACTTTATTTCTCCTTTGAGCTCTGCCTCCTCTAACCAGCGCAATATTAACAGCCATTCTGTTATTCACTTCCCTCTACAACAGGGTCTTTAACTACTGTCAGCCTATTGACACTTGAAGTTACTTATCTAGGGAATACTTCAATACCTCTTAAACATTTGAACCCATACACTCTCCTCATCAGACAAAACGCTGGTGTATCATATTGATAATTTTTACTCTTTTTACTCTGGGACTTCCCCATGATGGCCAGTTACTCTCTGTGGTTTGTTTTCGGCACACCTAATTTTTTTTACCTCAACAGGGAAAGGAGAGCTCTTGCCCCGGCCCTCGGGGTCTGTTCATCATATTGTATCCTTGAATGAAGGCCCTCCTGTCACGTACCAACACTCTTTACCATTCCAATACAATTCCATATTAGAATAAGGTTTGTATGTGCTCTTTTACTGTCATATGATGGTCACACACATCTTAAAGATAAAATTTCTTCCACAGTAGAAAGACAGTGTGCCAGCCCCTCCAAAGCTTGAAATTCCTGAGTCCATTCCAGTGATTGATATCCCTGAGTCTGTTCAAGAGATTGATATCCACGAATCCGCTTCAGAGAGTGCCACCACCTCCAGAGCTTAAGACCCCAGAGTCCGTTCCAGTGAGAGAAGTTCCCGAGTCCATTCCAGTGAGAGAAGTTCCCGAGTCCGTTCCAGTGAGAGAAGTTCCCGAGTCCGTTCCAGTGAGATAAGTTCCCGAGTCTGTTACAGTGAGAGAAGTTTCCGAGTCCGTTCCCGAGTCCGTTACAGTGAGAGAAGTTCCCGAGTCCGTTACAGTGAGAGAAGTTCCTGAGTCCCTTCTAGTGATAGAGATTCCCAGTTCTATACATCCCCAGCCAAGCTACCGGGTCCTCCCTGGCTCCCCTCTTGTTTGCTGGCCCTTGCAACCAACCGTGAGAGTATCAGATTCGGCATGGTAATTCATTTGCAAGAGCTAAGAATATAGCTGTCTTTGCATAGTCACATGGATCTTGTGGCTTTGCTCAAATTCCCACAGGTGTCAAAACAATCAGACTCTTTCATCAACAAATGATAGAGAATCATCTCAGAGAAAGCCCTCCTTAAAATGCCAGTATTGTGCTTTTTCGGATATTCTCTTTTATGCAGTTTGTATTATAGCTGTTTGTGAATGTAAAAGGTCTGTAAAGTTTTAAAGATCCAAGTGCAAGACAAATGGAGTTTCTCCTAAAAGAACGAATCGATTCGGAAGTGCCTAGAACCAGTCGTCAGTAATTGCAGTCTTAAGCCCCTTCTGTGTGAACGCAAACACGACCCGGGATCGATGCTGGGTTGGGGACCTAGTAACATTGCCGTGTTCAGTCCCGGAATGCGCGCTGTGTGAACAAAAGCCGTAATCCATGCCATGTCGTAATGATTGTTGCCGTGCCGGGATTGTTCGCCAGGTAGTGAAACGGTACGTAATGCGTTAGTTTATGATCGAATCAGAGAAAAAAATGCACAAGCGTAGTTTCTCGAGTGAAAAATTGCAGCTCATAAGCAAACTTAAGACGCTGCTGAGACATTACATGTCACATCGATGTCACGTGTCTTTACGGGATTTTTATGGGTTGTGTGTGCTCTGATTCCAGAAAATCACCGGCAGTGTGAATGAACCAAAATCAAACAAACCCGGGTCAAAACCCAGGTCACTTTCTCAATGTATTTTCCGGAATCTCTGTGTGAAAGGGAGTTTTCTGTGTACTCCCTGCTCGAACCTAACAAATTTGTAACAAATTTGCATAATGCCAGTCTATGGTCTCCATTGGCTGCCCGTGAGCAGTGTCTATTTTGACCTGTCCTCAAACACTGTAGTTGTAGCTGAGACTGGGTCCATTCTTCGAACTTTGTTTAGTACATCTGAAATGATTTGACAGATGCCAGATCGTCTAATCCTCCTAATAAATGTTGGTTTATTATGAAACTTACCCACATTCGAGTGTTGAAAAACACTTTTTTGTGTGTTTAAGCAGAGGCTCTGTTCTCTCTTTTGATCTATACTGCATTTCACAAGTTCACACTTACATACAATTAGAGTGTGTAAGGTTTAATGCGTTTTATGGCGTGTTGTCCAGGGGAGGGCTCCAAGCTCGGAGTTTGGCCCCAACCCAGAGTGCTCCCCCCGTATGTAAGGGGTTAGGACTAGAAGTGTGGAGAAGGGGAGGTGGAGGGATGCAGCTAAACTGTCAATGGATTGAGGTGAAATTGCTGAATCTATATACCGTAATTCCTCAAATAAAAACCGGTAGTCAATTGAACGCCGGGCCTCTGATAGTGGCCGGTGGTGTGGTCAACACGGACAAATAAAGGCCGGGGAAAAATTAGTGTACACTCAAAGATGGACGCGCTCAGCGCTTGTCATATATCACAACTATTCAGTGTTTTTAACCACATAATGTTTATTTTAGGTTTCAGATATTTAAATACATGATTTATAGCAAAACAATAAATTTATAGTTTGTAAAATACACAATGGTGTCTATGGAAGCAGCAATAACAATACATTCAAATATATTTGCCGACGTGTTTTATTCATATCAGATACACAGAGTAAGTAACTATAAAGTTTACTCTATTCTTCTCCCAGTTCACTGGCCACTTACTTTCATGCATTTTGGGAGAAACTGAAGAATTGACGTGCTGTAATAAATCCAACAGACAGGAATCTCTGAACTGCGGTGCCCATCTCAAGTTACAGAGAAGATAATTTATAAAGGGTTTTAAACGACAAAACAAACTCACTTACATGTATTGGGGAGTCAGAATAGAAGATAGTTGATGACATGGTAATCAAGTTTGTTAATATTTAGAAATAAAAGCGCTACATCTGTCATACAGGGCTATTTTGGCTGTGGTGAACACGTGCCAAGCATGACGCGTCACCATGGAAACATGGCCGGCGAGCAGGCGGGGATCGCAAATTAGAAATAAAGGCCTGCCTCTAATAAAAGCCTGCTTCAAATTAAAGCCTGCTACCATTTGCAGTTCAGGTAAATAAAGGCCCCGGCTTTTATTTGAGGAATTACGGTATACGTCTTATCATTGATTGCTGAGTGCACTCCACTCGTGTTAATTAACTGAACGTGCTCCTCCCGAAGTTTGTTAATAAAACATCATATATATAAAAATATTCTGGGGGCCATTAAAGTTTTGTGAAAAAAATTTAAAAATAATTAAATAATATGAATTAATTTATAAATAACCCATATTAATTAAAAGTTAAATGGGCACTTTAAAATGATAGGCTATATGAAATCTTTACACAAAATATAAGTACCTACAGCAGAGTATTTATGGGGTAAGTTGTCACAATGAGAACCTGATGTTGCGTCTAAATTAAGACACTGATATTGAAACAATTATTAAACAATTCATGAAACAGCAAACATAGGCAAGTTACCAAACCCTTGTTTTCCCAAATTGGAAATCTTATAATTATAAATGTGAAGACCTACCTGTTTTGTGAAAACTTGACATTTTTTGAAAAATATCCTTGTCCTGAGAACACAGCTTTAACTAATCGATTAATAAAAAATAAAAAAAATCATGAAATTAATTACGTTTAATTAATTTGAATCTTCTGAAAGCCCTATGTGAATATATAAAACACTGTGAGGTTCACACTTTAGGGAATGTAACACCTCAAACAGGACTTGCATTTTGCTGTAATCACCTCTCTTGGACTGCAATGAGCCTCCCATTGCTAGTCATTAACCTCAGTGTGATGGCATAAAGGAATTGCCTTTTTGGTTCAACGTGATAAGCCATATTTGGTCACTGACCTCAGAGTAGCTTTGATCCTCATATACATGTGTAAACAGATTGAATCTAGAGCCCACACCTGTTCCCAGATCACGGCCTGATGAAAGTCGACCCCCCGCAGATGTTTTCATAGCGTGCGGCATGGTTAAACCATAGCGTGCGGGAAGCCGTTTTCTCATGAAGATGAATGGTCGCTCTGCTGTTGTACCTGATGAAAAGTCAGAATCTCTGTAAGATCAAAAGCTATGGTCTCCCTCTGTTCATTTATTATGTGATAAACACAACCAGCTCTGAATATAATATCTCAAAAGACTATTAACTTTATACAAGCATCAAATAGCTAAATTTATGAATAGCTAAAAAATAGCTTTATGCTTTTACGAAACAAATAAATAAATTAAGCATTAAATGAGGATGAGTCATTTTTTGTAGTTGGCCTGATGGATACTAACTAACTAAATAAATAAAAATAATAGAAAGCCAGTATGCAATGAAATACAATATCTGTAGGATCTGAGTACAAACTCTGCTATTAACAAATACACAAACACCCACACACTGCTGATGTTTGTTAACAGAACTGTTTGCATTCCTGTGTACAATGACAGACAACCCAAAAATAGTTTGCATGAAAAGGAGGTCTGGACTAAGAGGAAAATGACTTTTATAGTGTGTTTGTGTCCTCAGTGAACCTACTGTATGTAAAGCAGATGTGGATCAGTCACAGCTATGGTCACTTAACTTTACACAATCATCATCTACAGTTTGATCCAAACAGATGCTGTGTTTTCAGCAGAAGAATTAAATAAATAAAAAAAGTAAATAAATGAATAAACTTTATGCGCATACAAATAAATAATTGGTTAATTATTTGTTAAGGTTAGCATCAATTTTGCTATTGCTTATACAATTACATTTCAGCTCCCCAAACTATTTGTGCTACAGACAGGCTTTAAGGAGGATGTCTGTTCCTTCACATTCCTTGATGCCTGACAAATTAAGGCATAAATGTCACTCCGTTGCCACCATCGGCAGGCTTTATACCGGCCAATGGAGTGGGACGCCTGCTTGGTGACACGGAGAGCTAGATCGGTGGCTATACGGAGTTCAGAGACTGCCTCGGGGGATAAACCTTCCCTCTGATCCAGGTCTTTGAGCAGATCTGCCTGGTAAGCTTGCAGTACTGCTTTTGTTTGCAAAGCTCCACCAGTTTGACCGGCTTAAGCATATGCTCTGCCCACTAGCCTGGATGTTGCCTGACATGGTTTAAAGGGCAAAACAGGAGCCTTCGTGATGATGATGACCCCGGGGAAAGGTAATTCACTAAATTCCTTTCCACCCGAGGCATACTCCCATAACCCTTCTGGAACAACTCAAAGCCAAGTTAACCAAGCGAGCATAGTAGGAATGTCTCCATGAACCTGACATGTCAGTGTCCAGGTCTGGGAGAAAAGGAAGGCTCACCGGAGCTGTACACTTATAACTCCGCAGATAGCAACCGCCTGCAGTCCCATGTTTTGAGCTGGACCAGTTCAGGCTTAATGGCGCTGTGGCACTAGTCATAAGCTCCACTAGCTCATCGTATTCTGCACTTTGCTGCATGGAGCAGGAAACAGATCTTTTAGACCTATCTGCCTTTACCGACCATCTCCATATTTAGAGAATTTAGAGGCAAACAATGAGTCCTCGTTTAACGCAGAAGAAGCTGCTGAGCGGGCTTTTGGCATAAGTGGCATAAGCCTCTTTTGGCATAAGAGGTGAGAAAGAAAACCAGCTCCATCTGCAAACCTCACTGTCGCTGCCTGGGCTCTGCATCGGAAAACACCGGGCTCAGCGGCTTGACTTGTGAAGAGAGTCTGCCAGGAGCTGAGCTTTCTGACTGAAAAGTTTGATTTGCTAAAAAGAACCGGCTTAAAGAGTCATTCATTCTGGAACAATAGGCTACACTGGTCGAGTTGTGTGTTTCGTAGTTTTAGTGGCGCTAAAGAGTAGGCTAATGCAGGAAACTCTGCCCGAATATTTTAGTAGCCCACCATGTTCGCGTTCCATCCGCATCATCGGAAGAATTGTGTGAGTGCGCACAATTCGCATGTGCGAGAACCAGAATGATGAACCTGAATGTTATTTGGTTCAAGACTTTTTTTTTTTTCCCTTTAGCATTTTGAGCGCTGTTGAACGGATACTTAGACACCTCTGGTTGGCCATTGCATTCACTCGCTCAACATATATGTCTGTGATTGGCTACAATGATCAACGCTTCAAAAACATGTTGTATTCACCGAGCATTTGAAAGCAGGTGTCTATCAGCGGATCCTTAATATATCCACTGATAGACGGATCTGCTGATGAACGCCTGCTTTCAAACGCTCCCGTGTGTATGTGTAAGCGCTGGGTGAAGACAACATGTTTTTGAAGCGTTGATCATTGTAGCCAATCACAGACATACAGTGTTGAGCGCGTGAACACAATGGCCAATCTGAGGTTTGAGGTTTAAGAATCCGTTCAACAGCGCTCAAAATGCTAGAGGGAAATGCTGGTATCGTCACATTTTTAAAATTTCAGTACCGACTTGGTACCGAAGTCTGCACTTTTAACAACATTATCTGAAAGAATCATGGTGGTGAGTTACTTGGGCAAGTGCAACACGCATTTTCTAAAAAAAAAAAGAAAGAATAAAAAGTACATAGAAAAATTACTAAATTGACTAAATGTATAGTTTGAGAAGTAAAATTAGATGAATTATAAGCCTACTCAAGGATATACAACAGACATGTATTTACCACTACGAAATAAAGCAAAATATCTAAATATGAATAACACAGCCTATTCATTGGAAATCTGGCTGTCAAATAAATCTTCATGGCACTTCATTGACCACACAAATGGATCCACACCTGGCGTACACTTATCCTCCTCTATCCATTGTTGTTGTCTTCGGGTTTTTTGGGTGAGTAAGTGTGTTACTAACGCACATTAGACTTTTGTGAGTCACTTTTCAGCCCAGCTACAGGTGCAACGGAAACTCTCTTATTTGGACAGCTCAGCCTTCTCGAAGGGTTTCCACCCAGTGGGAAAAACATCAATAAATCCCGTAGAGATCTGGGATTGCTTGCACTAGCCATTCGTAAATTACAACTTGGCATTGTTATAGTGTAAATACGGTCTATGTTACTCCTTAAACACTACAAAATAACTGGTACCACAGTACTCATGCCATTACTTGTGTATGCCAGATTTCAACACATTTAAAATAAATAAATATCTTTGATTACAAAAGAAATTAGAAACTTCAAATGTAACAGCATAAACATAAAAGATCGGCTACTCAGAAACACTACTTTATTTTTGCAAGTCTGAAGGCAGATGATTGATTAAATAAATGTCATTACCAAAATACACACAATTTACAGAGAGCTTACAAACTTAGTATTACCTTAAAGAAACTGATGACCCAAAAATGTCCTCATCTAATAAAGCCTCCCTGTAGAGTTTGGAGAATGAGAAGCACTCTTTCATATCTGTTTCTTCTTCTGGGTGCAATATTATAAAATCACATGCCTCTAAAATTGAAGATGTGTAAGGAATGATGTCTGGATTACAAATTAAACAACCTCAAGTACTACACTTAATGAGGGCAATTTGCTTCTGTCCTTACAACAAGACTCTCCAAAACTTTGAAAGCATATTAAATGACTCTCCCTTAAATCCAAACCAGAATGTGCAGGAATCTGCTGCAGGAATCTTTCTTTCCAGATACTTCTGCAGGAATTCACAAATTGTTTATTTACACGCACTTACTGCATTGTTTTAAACACACGATAAAGAAATTATGCAAACCACGTAAAGGTGCAAACATCCCTATGCTACAGTTCCAGTGTAGCATTGCTGCCCTACTATAATCCAGGCTGAAATAACCCTTAAAAGGGTCATATGGTGCTTTTTAATGTTTTCCTTTAGTGTGTAATGTATCTGTTTGTGCATGTAAAACATTTGCAAAGTTACTAAGATAATAGTCTCCCACAAACAGACTTATTCTAACAAAGAAGACTGATTCAGACCAGCCTAAAACGCCTCGATCAAAGTCCAGATATTACTTTCTCAAACGTCTACATCACAATAGGGCTTGTCACACTGTGCTTAACCCTGGGTTATTGTCATTCTAAACACCAATTTTATCCCTGGGTAAAGGAACGTTTCAAACTTGTACAGTGTGAAACAACGCAGTGTTAGGGCCGGTTCATACAGAACGGTTAAAAACATGAGATGAACCAAGGACACTGCTGCATCACAAACGTTTATCAGTTGTACATGTTTTTAAGCCTTGTCGATTTAAATATTCAAGCACAAGAAGACGGGAAAGAGAACTCAATTCAATAGTGTGAGAAGTTTTGTGTGCACACATCCGCAGTTGCGCTTCGGGCGTCCCAAGTTTGAGGCCCTCCTTCATACCGGTAATACTCGTTTCTGAGTGACCAAAGATGTTGAACATGGTTTGGGCTACTTGGGACAGCTGTTTAGCAGGTGGTCCACCCCTAGAAAACAATACAGTGGACCAAATGTACAGTAAACATATAATTGTTTGAGATAACTTTGCCAGCGGTTTTAAAAGTGTTATAGCACACCTGTGCTTGATGACTCCTGCTTGTGTACTGCAATTTCCTCTCCTGCTATTGACTGCAACATGTACCAGCGTTTCTCCCAGTCTTCACTGGTGCGTACAAGCAGGGGGAATGAACCGTTAATATTTTGCGCTATAAGCTCCCAGGTCTGCTTCTTGCCCCATGCTGTGACACCCTGCCCGAATTTTCCTTTAAGGATGGCCTTGTGTTCATCCACTAACTGGGCTAGTAAACACTGTTCCTCTGACCAGTTGGGCTTTCTCGTCCTTCTTGTTTTTGATTCCATGTTTGCTACTCTAAAACCAACATTCAAATCACCACTTAAATAATAGACAAGCCAGCAATCAGTGTAATTGGAAAGAGTGGAAAAATTTTTGCCAATCAAATACCTTATAGGAAATTAACAGCATGGTAAATAAAAAAAAAGGATTTATATACATATATATAATGTGTGTGTGAACGGTAAAATAGGAAAAAATACGGATGTAATTTCAAAGTGAAGGCTTAGAATAGACCCTATACTTAAAATCGCTTTTTTTCCCCCTTCTTGGACAACCAACCAATCACAATCTTCAAAAGATTGTGTCATACGTAGCAAACCGCCTCCTCACTAAGATGAAAGTTTTTGTCTTTTCCTTGCTCAGAGTTGCTCTCAAATCGGTCCAAATCGCTGTTAAGCTAAGACTCCTACGTAGAAGTTTTTAAGCTAAATTCTGAGAGGATTCTTAGAAGCTTTAAGAATATGTTTTTTTTTATTTTATATGTTATAAAGTAAATATTTTGGAGTC
This sequence comes from Meda fulgida, assembly GCA_030578275.1. NCBI lineage: Eukaryota > Metazoa > Chordata > Actinopteri > Cypriniformes > Leuciscidae > Meda > Meda fulgida. The sequence goes on from CM060623.1 coordinate 5,093,538, forward strand.
CTATACTCCAAATGCTTTTGATCTTTGTCTTGGTGGCGAAATGAGTCGCTCGTTTTTTGTTTTTTTTATATATATAACGGCACCTATAGCAGTGCGGCTGTGCGCAGGAGCTGCTGGGTTTTATGTGGAAAAGGCAAGGTGAGGGCAAGATTGCTCCACCAGAGATGGAAGTGTGGGGGAGCGCACTGATTTTCCATGATCAACATTATTACCTTGTAAACACCAGCTTGTCTTGAGCAGGAAGGGGCTGTGAAGAGTATCTGTACAGACTCGCTGGAGAGGGAAAGCTGCACATGCACTTTGAGCTCATGCTTTGTTACATTAAAACAACAATTGTCAGTTATATTTAAATATAGCCCTGGTACTATTGGTCAGGATCTGTGCCAAACTAACCCAGGCAAAGTGTTATACAGGCCTGTCTGTGTGCTGGGTGGCCGGTTTTATAAGTCTTTATGAGAAAATATTAAACTGTCCTCTCAAATAATTTATGGTCAGCTAACATGGATCACATATCATCATTCATGTTGTAAAAGCATAACTATTAAATTTTACTGGTCCGGGCTCGAGAAAATTAATCAATTTGCTTGCTTCACCAACCTAAAACACTTGCTCTTTGGGTCTCGAATTGACTGTGAAATTGTGATTGAGATGGCCAGTTTACAAATCGCTGGGAGACATTATTTCAACAAAAAAACAAACATAATAGGCTAACCTTGACTGATTGGAAGTAATGTAAGGTATGACATTGGAGCTGTGCCAGTACATTTGAATGTGATTCTGAGTAGGTGTTTGCAATTGACTGCAAAGGTGCCAGAAGTCGAGACTTAGATTGCAACAACCAGGCTAACTAATAGTTACTGTTACATACATTAATTTTAAAGTAATGTAAAAAAAAATAGCTGGCTACAAACAGATTCTCTTTTTTCCCAAATTGGTCCTCACTGAATTGAGCAAGCCTCCATTTCCCCGGATCAGCGTCAACTGATCGACTGTAAAGATACATAAATGGACCTGAGTTTGGCTAATGCGATTGCTCAATACAAAAAAAAAAAAATAGTAATTGGTTCCATAAAATACAATGTCGTTTTCGGTTTCAAAGTTTTCAGGTGGAATATTTGGCAGTACATCATGAATGAGTTGCCAATTAATGATGATATGCACATTTAACATTTACATTTTGGAGGGATTCAAGAAAATAAAAAAAATAAAAAAATAAAAAAGTAACTTAAAAGCAATTAAATCATGCCCCTGTTCAACATATGACAAATAACTAAATGTAGCCTACTATTTGTAATGTTTATCTAATGATTTATTACTCTTTCGCAATGTCGTTTGAGGGCTTTTCTCACAAATATTGATGCATGTAATTTCATTAAAACAGGGTTACAGTATAAACATTTACTCACCCTCATGTTTTTCCAAACCACAAAAAGAAGAGATTTTAAAGTACATTGGGGTTCAAACCACATTGGACCCCACTGACTTTTAATGTATTGACAAAAAACAAACAAAAAAAAAACAGACATATTTCAAAAGATCTTCTTTTGTTCATTCAGGTTTGAAATGACATGAGGGTGAGTAAATGATTGTTGTCTTGTAATTGTCTTTATAGGTATTTTGTCTTCTAATTTAAGAGACACGTGACTCTATAAAACATGAGTGTGCTTTTGTTCTTTCGTAGGGCCCCTACTCCAGTTTTGTTGACTCCACGCTTTTTTAACCCCTAAAGTTAAACTTAATGGCCACTGAACATCAAATAGGTTTGGGTGTGTCATGGTGCCACTAACTCTTAGTCATACCACTGAAAGTTCTTTGCAAAGATTCCTGTTTTTTTCTATTCAAAGTGCCTATTAAAGTTTCCATTAGCAGTTTTGTTCACTTAACAGCAAACCTCCTTTCATTCAGCTCCAAACTGTTTTTCTTCTTGCATATAGATCAATAATGACTCGCTCATTTTGACAAATATTCTCCATTCCGTCATATACTAACAGCAATCCTAAACGATACTATATTGTTGCCATGTTTTGTAGTGTGTTTCTGTTTGCAGGTGTACTGTGTCTTTTGTTGATCTGGTTTTATAGTAACGTGCGTTTTAGCTAGAGATGAAGATAAAGAGATGGACTGCATGAGAACAAGCAACAAAGATGACGTCTGCTTCTAATGTTACTGTTAATGTTGAGTGTGGGTTGATGTCTGATATATTTGTAAGAGGTTTTGTAGTGTATTCCTGTGTGATTAGGAAAACTCTGTGTTCTAAAATTCACATGGCGGTTGAGGACACTGCACTGCTAAACCGCACAGATTTGACTTTTACACTTCAACCAATAATCTGTCCAGTTCCATCCAGGCCGGAAAAATAAATAAAACATGAATGAAGGAATGAGGAATGAATCCTATTTTTTTAAAGCACTTTTAGTAGATATAGCTGATGGCTGTGAAATATGTACAATTCTTACAAATGCCATTTCTGTATCATAGACAATAAAATCCACTATATATATATATATATACTCATAATAGTGTTTTCATTTTTGTAAACTAATGATTCCCTGTTGTTAAAATAACCAGAAAGTGCTCACAAAATAATGAATCAGCTTAATTAATCAAAACAGTTGACATTCAGAACCATCTATTCAGCTAATCAAAAACATTTAGAGGCCTGTTCACAGCAAGGATGATGATTATAACTATAACCAGTGTTGGGGAAAGTTACTTTTAAAAGTAATGCATCACAATATTGCGTTACTCCCCCAAAAAATTAATTCATTGCGTTACTTTTTATGGAAAGTAATGCATTACATTACATCTGTGTTACTTTTTGTCACCTGGGCTTGCTTGCTTTTTTTTTTGTTTTTTTTTAATAACAAACATAAAAAGTTCTACTTTTGGCAAATGTAAAGGCCTTTTCACACCAAAAGTGAAATGAATAAGCCTCAGGCTGAAGGAAATGTAAATCCGTGCCCGTACAGTAGGGGGCACAGCTTAAACAAACCTTTCAGGACAAGTTCAACACTCTTCAGAAATAAAAAATAAAAAAATGGTAACACTTTAAAAAGTATGCATTCTACTAGCAAATTAGTTGTTTATTAGTCAAAATGAATAAACATTATACACATTAAAAAAATATGATTTATTATACAGGCTCTTTTTGATGTGTATAAAGCATATAATACGCTTCAAATGATTATTAATATATGTAAATATGCATTACTTAAATGACAAGACAAGCAGATGTAGCTGTTGTGGAAAAAACTAATTGTCACACAACAGAAGGAAACAGACAGGTGAGTGAATGTAAAACGGAATGTTTATTAATAGCAGAGGGTGGAGATGACAGCAGGAACCAAGCGATGGTGAGTAGATGGTGACTGGAGATTGTAGATGGTGACTAAGCTGGTTGTTGCCTGATGTATGGTTTCTTTGTAGATGGTGAAGAGTTGAGACGGCAGGTGAACGGGATCTTGAAGACTGATGAGAGGCAGATGGAAAGTCATCCTCCTAGTCAATGAGGTAGTCTAGGAGGGAGCCCTATCATTGTGAGTCAAGGATTGTGTTGACTCAGTAGACGAGGTCCTCGTCAGCGACTTCAGGAGGAGGTACGTTGTCTACAGCGGATCCTGTTGGGGAAGATGACAGAGGTTCAGTGTGAGGTTTCAATAGTGATACTGATTTTGTAGTGCGGTGGTAGATTGAGCCGATAGGTGACCTCAATTATCTGCCTCTGCATGGTGAAGGGACCTATATACCGGGGACTCAGCTTACGACAGGGCAGGCGAAGACAGATATCACGGGTAGATAGCCAAATCTTCTGCCCCGGCTGGTAGAGGGTCACCTCGGATCTTCGGATATCCGCTTGTCGTTGATTTCTTTGCACTGCCCGCTGGAGATGAACGTGTGCTGGGTCCCACACCCTCTGGCTCTCTGCGAACCAGTGGTTGACTGCTGGAACCTCCAAAGATTCTCCGGACCAGGGGAAAAGAGGAGGTTGATAGCCCAGAATGCACTGGAACGTGGTGAGCCCGGTGGTGGATTGTTGGAGGGAATTCTGGCCATCCTTCTTGGCCACAAAGAAAAAGCTGGAAGCGGCAAGGGAATGTTGATGGTCGGAGCCTCCTGGATGTACTCCTCCATGGCCTTCTATTCCGGGATGGACAGAGGGTAAACCTTACCCTTAGGTGGAGTGGCCCCAGGCAGCAGGTCGATGGTGCAGTCCCATGGCCGATGAGGTGGTAAACAACAACGGCTTGCTGATGACATCCTGGAACGCCCAGTACTCTGGAGGAATCTCGACTTTGCTCTTGATTAATGACTTATAACGGAAGTGGAGTTCAGGTAGACACAAGTTGCAGAACCTGCGGGGGTGCAGACAGGCGTGTCGAGCAGGCGGTTTGACCACGGAAGACAGACAGTCCTTGATGCAGGATTCACTCCATTGCAGTATCTCTCCAGAGTTCCAGAGTTGATTTTTGGATCATGTTGTGACATCCAAGGGCGTCCCACGATGAGGTCAGCGGGTTGATCCTTCCAGCACCATGAACAATATTCTCTCTTCATGCAAGCACATGCGGAGCGTCGCGGTGGGGGAGAAGTGACGAATGCGACCACAGCCTAGCGCCTTACCAAGGATGGTGTGAATGGCTAGTTCTTGGAAACAGTGTTCCTCTGGAGGTTGAGTCTTTGGAGAAGTTGATGGGAGATGAAGTTCCCTGCAGACCCGGAATGGATGAGAGCTTGCGCTGAAACAATAAGTTTAGGGGTGAGAATTTGGACAGGAGTACGATTGAGAGGTGCGATTTTCGGTAGAAATTTAATTGTATTCAACGCTGGGCGTGGTGGTCGGGCGTGGTGGCAGTTTGTTATGATGTGGCCTTCTCCCCCACAATATAGGCATAAGATGGTTTTAAGAGTCGTCTTTGACGCTCCGAGTTGGTGAGATGGTAGGAATCGACTTGCATGGGTTCAGGTGCTGGAAGGGCGACAGGTGGTGAGGTGGACGGAGGATGCAAAACTTGTGACTGGGTCATTAGAATGCCAGATGGATTGAGCTCACTGCAGCGCTCGTCCAGATGGAAGAAAAATAATAAAGGCAATACGTGTGCATTCAGTGGAGAAGAGCTGTGTTTGCATTCCGAAATCTAACGAGCATTTAAGGAGGAATCCATTGCAATCCTTTGCCTCACCACTGTATGCCACTGGTCGGGTCATGGGACTGGCAGAGGCAGGTGGTGAAAGAGCGGGTGGAGCAGAGTGGAGAGATTGACGAACTGCCTGCAAGAGATCGGCAAACGGAACAACTGCATGCTCCTCGCTGGCTCCAGAGGTGCTCTGCATAGTGGTCTGGTAGGCGAACGGGATCTTGAAGACTGATGAAAGGCAGACGGAAGACAGAAGACTAGATACTGAAGCGGCAAACTCAGGTGAGTTTACACTGGTTAGGAGTCCGGATGTCTATGAAGGATTGACGAGACCAGGCACTGAGGTGAGGGTGGTGCAGGTAGTTATAGTGTGGGTGATGAGGGAGTGCAGGTGCAGCGAGTCAGTGATTGGGTGATTGGGATAGAGAGGGCGAATCGTGGTGATTGGAAAATTGGACTCTGTGACACTAAAAAAGAATACAGGAGCAATCGTTCTCCCCTCCACCATGATTAGAGTTTATGGCCCGGCCAACTCGAAACTATGGTATCAAAATTATAACCTGAGCTCCCAAGTGGTAAATACAACTTGAGTAGGCGTTAATGTCCAATTTTTAAGTAGGAAACTTGTATTTATGATAATTCCGATAGTACGTGAATGTAACATTAATCCTGAATTTTCTCAACATGGGCACAGGAGGGGTGTCAATCAATAAATATTAAAACAAAGTAACTTGTGTTACTTATTTGAAAAAAAGTAATCAGATTACATAACTCACGTTACTGGTAATGCATACACTCACTATAATTGTAATGTTTTAATAATCATTCTAATTCTCTGACACAGAGGAAAGATCATTGGAATCACTTTCAGAATGTTTTTTAACCAGCTAATTACTGATAAAAACATTGAGAGCCAGAATCCACCCGACTTTAAAGAGCTGGAGCATTTAGTGGCAAAACTACAGTGCCTGTTTATAATAAACAGATCGTTATCATGCTTTGGACGCTAATATGTTTTTTGTACAATCCAAGTCGCGGTAAGAACTGCTGGGTAGAGTGTTAACTTTTGGTGAATGTGTAACACACTTTCTACCAGTCTCCCTTGCTTGTTCGAGTTGCCGTCCCTGGCAGAGGGTGTGTGAATGCAGATGGTTACCGACTGATGTGGAATACAACTGTTTGCAATAGGTCTCTGCAGCTTGGATGCATTACACAGCCAACTTAGTGGTCATAAGCACATAAACAGCTAAAATGGTCTTGTCTCTGCATTTCATTTGAAGAGCTATTTTTTGACACGGGTTATTTACATAATACAGTACGTCATTTTTCCACTTGACCCATCTCCAACTTTTTAACTGTTCCCAAAATGGAACTCAAGCAAGTTAGATGGGCTGAGGCTGCCACAAAGTCAATAAGTGAAAAATGTGCTAGAGCTTTTGTTTTATTGATTAAATCGCTTCTTGTGTTAGTTTAAAATCTTCACAGAACCATTCAACTTAATTAAGATTGTTTTTATTATTATTAACTACTCCTATTATAAATTTCCGGGGGCCAATATTTGGCATCAAAAACTCTATCCATATTTTATTATACGTCTTGTGCAAATGAAGAGGAAAAATCTAATTAATTTTAAGTATAGAGGGTAAAATTGGAAGCGGTCATCAAGTTGGTTTTTGACTCACTGAGTCATGCTCACTTTGATCATCTAAAACACCATTCATTAGGCCTAAATCAAAAATGTATTTGCTCACAAACCAACATTCTATTATCCTTTTTTCAAACTATACAATGAAATATGCTTTTAAATATAAATGTTTTGCACATTTATTCAGCAGTTTTAGGCTTTTTATAGAATACACCTAATTCACAGAACTCAGGGCTGCATTTCACAGAAAGCAATAGGTAAAAAATCTCATTTAAAAGAGAAACATTAGAGCATTTCTGTTGAGCATGATAGCAGTAATTCATCAAATAAATTATGATAAAATTATGCAGAATAGCATATGTCCAGATGTGCTTCATCGTCAGTCTCTTTATCATTTTAAAGAGCAGCTTCGGGTATGGGAGACTGCCTTGTGAAAAAGAAGTACACTTTAGCAAATAATTTAAAAAAAGAGTACTTATTATGGAAAAATATACTTTAAAATAATATACATAACTGTGAATTGAATGTAATGTTTTCAATACTTAATTTGGATGTTAATAACAATTAAATGAAAATTTATTGTAGTTTAAATTTATATTAAATTAAATTAGTTTAACTTAAATGTAGGGTAGGCAATTTCAGAGAGGCTAGCATGAAAAGCATCTTTGAAAGCATGAGATCCCACCCTCCTTTCAGAGCGTCTCCAAAGTCACGCCTCCTCCAAAACACATGAACGCATACAGCAGGGAGCAAATACGAGAGACGCGTTAAATTGCCTCATGTCTCAGAGGACATAACATTACAATAATAAATATAGCTGCAAGCAGCCATTACCAGGGCCAAGCGCAAGACGCGGCAAGAGATGCCATCATGGGCGGGAGTGGCAGACCAACTGCAGCAAGGAGCAATTAAAGACATTTTAAGAGAAGTTTGGGCAAATGGCTAAAAAATCATATATACAGTAACTTTTAAGATGATTTAATGGATTATCACTTTCGACCAATAGGTGGCGCAGTTACGAAATCGATGTGATGTGGTCAGAGTGAGGTGACAATGACACATACAAACTTTGGTGTCAAAATGTCAAGGCATTGCAGAGATAAAGCCTGAGTAGTCATTTTGGCAGCATGCCTCAACTTTGCTGCTGCGGTATACAAAAACGGTTTTGTCTATCGTCACGAAATCCATAACTTTTAGTCGGCACGGTCTGGAGATGGTAGGATTCGATTTTGGTGAAAATCAGACAAACGGCCTTGAAGGAGTTCGAAAAAGTAGGTATTCAATGAAAATCAAGATGGCGGACAGGAAGTTTCTCCAAATACGTCAAAATTGGTATCCATGTTCTCGGCATGACCCAAGGAATCTATTAAGACCAGTGTCAAAAGTTTGTTTTATTCAAAAGTTATTAGCATTTTTGGAAATGTAATTTGAATTTTTGACCAACAGGTGGCGCTGTCTCAATCTTTTCAGTGCCTTCAGGGCAAGGTGCTGGTGGTAATTTCTGAGTTTCATAATGTTACAGCATTATGCATTCGTTAAGTATAGCATTTTACATCACAAAACTGTATTGAAATCAATGGGAATTTCACGTTTTGTTCTATTATAGCGCCACCAAGAGGTAAAATCCTACGATTTTTTTTACGTGTCCTCAGAGTGAGCCCATACATGTGTGTCGATTTTGGTGAAAATATCTCAATTCACTTCGGAGTTATAGACACTTATATGAAAAAACTCATCAAAAATGACTGACACGTGACTTTGATTGAATTTTACGACCCCTTACTATCAATATTTTGGCATTGGATATAAAACATATTGCCAGCGACCTATGTTTCCAAACTTCTGACGGTGGTTTCGTCTTGATCGGACTAGCGGTTTCGAAGATATCGGCAAATGTTTTTTAAGCGCTAAATTGCAACGCTGCACAAACCATATGCCGAAACCTGGCAAGTCTGGTATCGTTGGACTCGTAAAGGATTCAGGAGACTAATAATAGGACTTTCGTGAAAATACGTCAACCACAGCCAGAGTTATAAGCATTTTAGATTTGAATTTTACCACTAGGTGGCGCTGTTTCAAAACTTCTCAGGCTCCTTCAGGGCATCGTACTGATGACCCATACCGAGTTTCGTAACAATTCGTTGATGCGTTCAAAAAATACAGCATTTTAGCACATAATTCAAAATGGCCGACAGCCAAAATGGCCGATCTGGGAAAATTGGATATCAGTCGACTCGGCATGACGTCCTGAATCTAACGAGACCACTTTTGTGATTTTTGGACAAACCCTTCAGAAGTTATAAGCAAAAATAGCCATTTTTCATATCTCTGGACCAGTAGGTGGCGCTGCGCCGAAACACAGCATGTAGCCTCAGGTCATGCTTGTGATGACATGTACCAAGTTTGGTCTGAATACGATTAAGCGTTGCGGAGATACAGCCTTACGTCTGTTTTCGCAAGCGCTTCGTAAAATTAGTTTGTGCGTTTATCAAAAACGGTTTGACGAATCAACTTGAATTCCATAACTTTTTGTCGGCACTGCCTGGAGATGATCTGGTGCAATTTTGGTGAAAATCGGACAAACTCGGACAAGTTCGCGCTGCGCCGAAACACAGCATGTAGCCTCAGGTCATGCTTGTGATGACATGTACCAAGTTTGGTCTGAATACGATTAAGCGTTGCAGAGATACAGCCTTACGTCTGTTTTCGCAAGCGCTCCGTAAAATTAGTTTGTGCGTTTATCAAAAACGGTTTGACGAATCAACTTGAATTCCATAACTTTTTGTCGGCACTGCCTGGAGATGATCTGGTGCAATTTTGGTGAAAATCGGACAAATTCGGACAAGTTCGCGAAAGTATGTTTTTTGGACAATTCAAAATGGCGGCCATATATTTATGACGGAAAATGACGTCATAAGATGCAATCGAATCGTCATGAGCTCAGGAATCAGAATCAGTGTCATCAGGAAAAAACTATTTTGTTGATAGGCCTTACGGTTCAAAAGTTATTAGCATAATAAAAGTGAAACTTTGGACAGCTAGTGGCGCTAGAGGGAATGAGTTAAAGACACCAAAATTGGTGCAATTACTGTTGGGATTGTCCTCTATCAGAAGGTCAAACCGGAACAACTTTCCCGGAAACGGTTCTATGGGCTGCCATAGACGCCCAGTCGGAAGAAGAAGAAGAAGAAGAAGAAGAAGAAGAAGAAGAAGAAGAAGAAGAAGAAGAAGAAGAACCGGAACAGATACAATAGGTGCCTCCGCACCTTCGGTGCTTGGCCCCTAATAATAATAAGAACCGGAACAGATACAATAGGTTCCTCCGCACCTTCGGTGCTTGGCCCCTAATGAGAACCGGAACAGATAAAATAGGTTCCTCCGCACCTTCGGTGCTTGGCCCCTAATAAGAACCGGAACAGATACAATAGGTGCCTCCGCACCTTCGGTGCTTGGCCCCTAAGAAGAAGAATAAAAACCGGAACAGATACAATAGGTGCCTCCGCACCTTCGGTGCTTGGCCCCTAATGAACGTAAACAACTTACAGAGCTCTAGTCGTACCACCTGACTGCTGCAAATTAATTTAGCCGTTGATAGCGTTGCCATTGAAACGCATAAATCAGAGAACAGCTCCAGGTAGAAAGTCACAGGTTGCCATCTCGTAATTACGGTTAAACCGTGGCATGAACGCAGCATAAGCTTGTTGTTTTGGTTGGATAATGCGATACATATTTTTTCAAGTAGTGCAATTCAACAATGTTTTTTGTTTCAAAAACATTTCCCATTATTTTACTTCCATATTCTCTTCTTTGATGACACATTTACTTGCATTAGAGATCGATGAATAGCAAAACACAACCATCCAATCAATTCCCAATGGACAAATTCAAGTCCCGCCCTACATTTTTTATTGTTGGAGAAGCCGTTTCACTTGGATAAGTGTGGGAATGGTTACGCGGTTTGCTTTAATGTCTGGATTATACAGTGGGTGTACTTACGCTGTTACATAATTTGGATAATTTCTTTAGAGAAAAAAAATGTTATATTTGATATTAGATATTTCAGATATATTTTATATAATGATTTATAAGTATTCATGTAAATGATATATGAGCCTATAACTTCCTATGGCTTCTCAAAGGTTATGACTCTGAATATTCTATTTATATATGCCATTCTCCCCTGCATTTATTAAGATTGTAAAGCCGTGCTCTGAGATGCAAATCCTTTCTATAGTAAAGTGTTATGGACCCTCTCCATTCATAAATCAATATGAAATGCCTGATCTCACAGGAAACGTGTAAACCACAGAACACTTCTAGCAAGGTGTCTTTCTTTACAATCGTCTCAAACAGACGTCACTCTCAATACCGTCACAGTCGACCCTGTCGGTGACCCCGCTGTCACTGGCCCACACGTCTAATGTAACCTTCTTAATGCTGCTGGAAGAGTTAGATGGGTATGGAAAAATATGGGTGTGAGGAGGGAGGGGGTTGTGTACAGCGCTGTCGACAGAAACTATGGGCCGAGTAAACATGCTCACATCTGGCTTTTGTTCGTCTTTATTCCCAAGGCATGCCGAAACTTCTTTTGCCGTGCCTGCATTCTCTGATAGATGCTAAAAGAAACATGCATGTTTTCAGAGAATTCTGATACAGTGAACAAATCCAAGGGAATTGAAGTATGCACTGACAGAACATGACAATGGAAAATATGGAGATGGAATCTGGCAACTGTTACTTTCAATATAATCCTAAAACTATTTCAAACAGCATGATTCTTTTATTAGTAGTATACTTGTTATTTTATGACACGCTACAGGACTATTTAAAGGAATAGGTCAGACAGCTCCCAAAAATGAAAATGCTGTCACCATTTACTCACCCGTATGTTGATCTAAACCCATATGGCTTTCAGTAGCACTTTATTTTTACAGTGTCCTTGTTACACACATTACATGTAGTTACTATAGTAATTACTTACTACTTTTCTTAATTACAACTAACCTAAACCACACCCTATAATAAGTTAGTAATATTAATTAAGCACTTAAATGTATAATTACACTGTAACACTGACGCTTGCCTACAGAACAACCGCTGGCTCTGCTCCCTTTTAGCTAAACTCATGTGCCATCCAGAAACTTGCGCTCTGCAAGCGAACGTCGTCTTGTGGTGCCATGTCAAAGAGGCACAAAATCTCTTTCTCAGACTGTCAGAGACTATCACCATGACCTACCCAACTCAACCAGAGCTGCGGAGTCCGGAGCCATTTTCAAGAAACGGTTGAAGACGCATCTCTTTCGGCAGCACTTATTCCAGTAATACTAACACTTTCTCTTCCTTTCTATAAAAAAAAAAAAAACGTAACGGTTTCTGCGTTAGATTAAACTGAGAAAGGTTATAGCACTTACATTTTGTTGTCCTACTGTTAGTTTAACTGCTTCAATTGTTCTCATTTGTAAGTCCCTTTTGGATAAAAGTGTCTGCTAAATGAATAAATGTAAATGTAAAATAAAGTGTAACCACGAAAAAAAGCTTGTGTCCTTATAATCAAAGTAAAGTGACCAGGGACCATCAAGCTCCAAAAAAACACCTTAAAATAGCCATAAAAGTAGTCTAAATTACTCTTCCACTACAATGGGAAATTATGTGTTGAATTTTTAATATTTAATCATGTACATCAGTTCCAAATGAACCAATAAAGTTACATAAAAATAAACTGTAATGGTAACTTCAACATCATGGAATGAAATCAATCAAGTTGCCTCGAAATGAATCTAAATGGTTCCCTGACAGGATTCATTTATTCATTTTCATAAACAGTATGTTTGTATCACATCACTGATTGCAAGGGGTACTTCACCGCTGGCAAAATGGGTCTTTAATAAAACTTGTCTGCCTATTGTCAGAGTTATGCTTAGTTTAGTCTGTTTTGGTTTTGTTTTCAAGTGACTTTTGTCACAAACGTTTCTCTTTGTTCCCGTTTCCATGGTTCTATGTTCCCGCTTGTTCTTGGTTGTCATGACAAATTCATTATATGATTAATTATATCACACCTATTTGTATTTAGTTCATCATTTTGTGTATTTCAGCCCTTCAGATCATTCTGTTTATTGGCTGGTTTATTGGCTGTTTTATCCGCCCAACCGCCTGAAGCAAAACGCTGTCATGTACAGGTAAGAAAGCAGGTAAGTAAGAAACACAGAGAATTGTAAAAATGCAAAGGAGGTTGAAAATCGCTGAAGTTACACTTCATTAGCAATAAACTATCTAGCTTGCTAAAATGCTAAGTATTTAAGGCTCCTTGAATAAATCAACATGAACATTGTCTTTACTTCCCATGCAGTCTATAAGCAAAAGCTCAACTCTTCTCCAGAATGGTAATTGAAATGGTTCCAACATAATTATACCAACAAGTCCCATGCAAGGCATGCTGGGAGCTAGATTTCAGTAATGTCAACATACATGATTGGTTCATATTCGCCGTATAATTTAGAAGATTATCACTCCATATTTTAGTAGATTGCACATTTTAGAGAATTCCATTACTTGAGAGCAAAGAAAAAAAATGTTTAGAAAAGAAAAATCACAAATAATATGTTGATATATGTCATCTGTCAGAAAAAGGTGAAAATTGAAATAGCTACTCATGTGAAAATAACTTTTTTGGCATACTGTATGGTGTTGAGCATGAGTCAGACATTTACTCTGGCATTCATTCACACACACACACACACACACACACACACACACATACACACACACACACACACACACACCCCTACCTATCTCTGAGAAAGTCCCTTAACCGGTGTAATTGACTTGCTGATGTACTTGGGCTACAGCTTCCGGCCGGAAGGATGCTGCTGTGTTCAGCGGAACACACACAGACACGGACACACACAGACACACACTTTCCAAAACAAAGCTCTCTTTCATGCTGCAATGTCTTACTCCAAAAGTGTTCACAGTTCCCCTTTTGATCTAAATTCATGGGTCGTTTTACACATGCACGGTTTTAAATTTACATGTGTTGCAAAATTATTTAATCTGCTTGTAGTATATTCATCCATTTCTGTATATCTGAATCAAATATTGGTATGTGTGCGTATCTGTCTCTTACAAGTCTAGTCTGAATTAAAGGTTGTGTGTTTGTGGCTGGGTTTTAAAGTGGATTAAGTTGAATTAAATGTAATGTCTTTATGAAGAGCACAAGCTATTTTTACACCGCCATGAGCCTTCTTTATATGTATAATATGTTTTAACCTGCAGCTGCATGCCCGTTCAAAATGTATGTGCCCTTTCAAACTTTTGACCCAGTCAATTTTGATTATTAATGTTTGAAATGTTGGGTTTTGTTAGGGCTATCTAAACCAGCCTTAACAGTTCTACTGTATATGATGATACAAGTCAGAAGAGCCACTGGTGCCCCCTAAAAAATAAAAAATAAATGGTTGATGCCTCTGGTTATAGCTATGATCAGGCTATATCAGATGATCAGATGAGCATGGGAACTCTATTAGCATGCAAATTGGAAAACAGGGAGCAATGTTTCTTTCTCAGATTAGCCATCCCCTCACTGTATGTGACAGTGTAATACTCCTTATCAGAGCTCTGAGAGAAAGGGGAAAGAGAGGGAGAGATAGATGGAGAGTCAGGCAAATGTGAGCCAATGGCTTCAGAGCACTTCCTGTTGGAAAGCTTTAAAATCATAGATCGTATTAGAGAACAAGTTGTACTGGAAAAATATTAGAACACTTAAGTCACACTTAAAAGTCCTGAATGTCATTGCATTATAACACAATGTGAATTATTTTAAAGAAAGCACATCAATATGCAATAGTTGGTCCCACTTTATATTAGGTGTCCTTTACCTACTATGTACATGTATAAAAAAAAAAAAAGAAGTACAATGTACTGTGTTCATAATGTATTGCAAAACACTTTCTCTGCTAAAGGATGGGATACGGGTTCGGTTAGAGACATGTTTAAGGGTGAGGTCAACAGTGTTAGAGTCAACAGTGTACTTATAGATGAAATTACATAAATTAAATAATGCTGTGATTACATGCAGGTATTTTTAAAATAAGTACAAATCCAAAAACATGTATGGACACAATAAGTGTATCATATGTTTAATTTAAATGTTAGTACATAGTAGTTAAAAACACCTAATATAAAGTGGGACCCAATTTTTAATTTTAGTTATATCAATGCAGTGATGACATGTTTATGAAGTCCAAAAGTTTGCCTGTTCAGATTAATGATGTTTATTAACAACCTCCTATTTAGACACTTGTTAGCAACTGCCTCTTTCATCTCTACATATTTCTGCTTGTATATTCGCACTGCTGGATTCCACTTCAGATCAGCATGTGATATTGGTTCACCGTTTTTGTGAATAAAGCATCTCCTAAAAACATTGTTTCTTTTTCACTGATATTCTCTTCATCTGTGAGTTCTCAGACTTTCACCATCATTTTAAAAGGTCACAAGTGGGGGTTTAACCATAATTGTGCAAGTATATATTTTGCAGTAAAATGCTTGCAAAACAATATTAGCATTTAGGTACTCAAGGGAAGTTGGTATTTATGTTGTATGTTGGGAAGTTGTAATTAGGACATCAGGTCAGAGAAAGATGGTGATGTACCCTACTTCTACAAAATGATGAATAGAAATATGTGCTTTTTATTGAATTTATTAAGGTTAGCTGAATTATATAGTACTCTAATTGTACAATACTATCATTTTATGAACATTAAAAAATCATATATTTCAACTAATTACCCTAAATAAAGACACTGCTTCTATTGTGTCAGTCATGTTTTCTCACTGACGCACCCACAAATCGGAAACTCAAGGCTACTCAAGAAAATCCCTCTCGTAAAATCTCTTGACATTGTGGTGCCATTTATGTGTGGAAATTTCCAAGATTGCTTGAATGTACTAATGTTCTTCCCTTGGCAAATGCGAAGAAATGCACTGAAAAAAAATGTGTAAAATGGAATATGTTAAACAAGAAAATACAATTACACTTTTTCTACTTTTTCTAAATTTTATGTTTAATTCAATGTGTTAGGTGCCATTTCTTTGCAATTGTTTGCTAAATTTACAAGCAATGTCACAGTAAAGATTGTTTCTACACAATTTTTTTTACACTGGTGCAGGGTTACTTCTGCAGTTGTTCTGACAGTAAATGGTAATAAGAAATCTAGATTTTGAGTTCATTTCTGCAATATCACATGAACAAGAGTGCTATTATTAGCAAGTAACTGAATGAATGAAATTAATCAGTAATGTGCGGTGACATCTTGTCATGGGTAGGCTGTGACCTATCAATGTGGCATAGGCTATATATATTCATTCAGTTAATGTAGCAACCCAAGTTCATATCAGGCATCATCACATCGCTGCCTGCATACAGCAAAGTCAGTCATATGTGAAGAATGCACAATCAAATCTAATAATCAAATTAAGAGACACATCTATCACTTTTTGCCAGGGTCAATATTGTCCCCACCACTTTTTAAAACCTCTCACGGCGGCACGGATGTACCAATAGAAATAAATAAAACATCTCCAGTTGGCAGAGCATTCATTTCGTTTGTTAGTTAAATAAGAGGCGATCTAGCGCTGAAATACGTCGTTTTTTAAATCAAGTGATCAAAGTGGCGATCGGTGGCGCGGTTACAGTGTTATCTTGTGGCTCACGCACAGTCTTCACATGCATGCGCGCTTCAATCCATTTCGGAGACTCTTTGTTTGTTCCGGTGAAATCACAAAACAAAAATGCACACAAACGTGTCCCTGCTTGATATAATACAACCACTGATGAAATTATTCGGTTTTGATTAAAAAAAAAACTATACAAGTGCGGATTCGAACCAGAAACCCAGAACATCTGACATGCTCGGCAAAAGTTCTACCACTGGACCATTAAAGGACCACCCACTTTTTAAAACACAGTTACGCCACTGATTTTAACCCTTACGAAATGCACGATAATCGCAGAGATAGACATACAGTACAAATGTGGCAGAGGTGACGACTAGATGCTATCGGGAACCGCGGAGTGAGTGAGAGCGAGTGGATCCCGTGACATGAAGCAAGCTCAGTCTCTGCCTCAATGTTGATAATTCAAGACAGCATGAGAACTGACTGCGCATGCGCAAATCTACGTAAACTACGGTCTATGGACCAAAGAGGCACTGATAATCTCTGGCTCAGTGGCCATGGCCTTGAATTTCCTGCATGAAACAATGGTTTTTAGAAGCAAACAATGGCAAAAGGAGTATATTATGTGTATTCCTGAACATTTTTGTTACAAAAATTAATATTTGGAATAAAATTAATGCAATTAATAATGTGGTGAATTAACAAAGCTCTTGGAATTAATAAATGTAATGTCAATATTTCCTTTGGTGAGGCACTGCCTACCCTGACCGCACGTCCCTGCAATGAATAGTTCCAAAGGAGACCAAAACATTAAGCTTTCTATAAGCGTAACACAAGAATGAACCTCATTGGTTCTTGCTGAAGCTCAAACGTGCTGCGTAACACGAGAATGAACCTCATTGGTTCTTGCTGAAGCTCAAACGTGCTGCGTAACACGAGAATGAACCTCATTGGTTCTTGCTGAAACTCAAACGTGCTATGTAACACAAGAATGAACCTCATTGGTTCTTGCTGAAGCTCAAACGTGCTGCGTAAGACGAGAATGAACCTCATTGGTTCTTGCTGAAACTCAAACGTGCTATGTAACACAAGAATGAACCTCATTGGTTCTTGCTGAAGCTCAAACGTGCTGCGTAACACGAGAATGAACCTCATTGGTCCTTGCTGAAGCTCAAACGTGCTGCGTAACACGAGAATGAACCTCATTGGTCCTTGCTGAAGCTCAAACGTGCTGCGTAACACGAGAATGAACCTCATTGGTCCTTGCTGAAGCTCAAACGTGCTGCGTAACACGAGAATGAATGTCATTGGTTCTTGCTGAAGCTCAAACGTGCTGCGTAACACGAGAATGAACCTCATTGGTTCTTGCTGAAGCTCAAACGTGCTGCGTAACACGAGAATGAACCTCATTGGTCCTTGCTGAAGCTCAAACGTGCTGCGTAACATGAGAATGAACCTCATTGGTTTGTGCTGAAGCTCAAGCATGCTGCGTAACACGAGAATGAACCTCATTGGTCCTTGCTGAAGCTCAAACGTGCTGCGTAACATGAGAATGAACCTCATTGGTTTGTGCTGAAGCTCAAGCATGCTGCGTAACACGAGAATGAACCTCATTGGTCCTTGCTGAAGCTCAAACGTGCTGCGTAACACGAGAATGAACCTCATTGGTTCTTGTGAAAACTCAAAAATGCTGCGTAATTTGAGAATTAATCTCATTGGTTGTCGCACGTCAAGCTTGAGCTTCCATTTACCACAAATGATGTGTTCAGAATGATCAGTTACATCACTTAAACTTTACTCAAGTACATAATTTATAACTATTTAATTACAGTAATGCGAGTACTTGTACTTCATTAATTCATACCCCTGGCTGCTAAGCTGAAAGCCAACGTGGAACATCAAATGAGTGGAACAAAGTAATCAGCTCAACTCAACTCCTTGCTCAAGTTCGAGTGAGAAAAAAAAACTAGCTGCATGCAAAGTCTGCTCCTTGCAGCGTTTCCAATCCACGTCGTTCACATAATCTGGAACATCACAACAAACAAGCATGCTACAAACGGATAAACATTCCAGTGCTGTTGAATTTTGAATCTCAGTGTTCTTGGAATTGATTGTTGTATAAAACTGAAGTTGATTTAAAAAAATATATATATTTTACATTTCTACAGTATCGATTAGTTTCTCTATATTTATTTTATTAAGGATTGCACACAAGGACTCAAAAAGTTAAATATGTCCTTCAAATGGCAAGATATTTTCCTCACTATCACGCACATAGGCAGTCTGGGTTTTGAAAGCATAAAATATAGCATAAAGTGGCCAACCGAGCCACTGATGCACACTTCTCACTGGCCCACAAGTTCCTTGTAGCCATTTAAAGGAGGCTAATTGAAAACACTCTTCTGTGTGAACAGATGACACACACACACACTTACACACAGCAAGCTCCTCAGAGCCATTTAAAAGGAGTGTAATTGAAAACACTGGTCTGTGTGAACGGATGTGGGCATGTATCCAGGACGTATTCCTGAAATTCTTTCACTGGAGACAGAACCAGATGAGCCTAGAACTGAAACCAGATGGCCATGGAAGAAGAGGGATGTTTTAGTGTGAGGAACAGGCCAGGTAAAGGTTGATTGTACACTTGCTTTGATTTCAGAGTGTCAAAGATGTGTTCAAAATGGAAACTTGTCCATATGAACATTTCATAGATCGATAACCTAAAAGGAATGTACATCTTTCAATAGTTTTCTCAGATGTAATGGACAAAAGCCATATCAAATGACAAGTTGGCAACTCATCATATTCATCATAATTCACTAAGAATTTATGTTCTGACCATAAATAAATACCATATTGTTGTGATAACTTTAGCAGCACACATCATTTCCAATTCATGAGACTAATTGCTGATCTTCTTTTTTTTTATTATTTATTTAGCAGAGTACATTTTAACTCAAGAGATTAATATATTAATATTTAAATGTTCCGTCTAATAACACTGAAATAATAACTTGAAATGTAATGGTAAGAAAATAATTTATTCATTATGTACACCCACTGTTGTCCAATTCATAAATTATTGATTCTTATGAACCAGTTCTGTTTTAGTTCAATGAACAAACTTGCTCAGAACTGATTTCAGCAACTTTTTTCACTGGGTAAAAATAATAAACTCCTACTCCTACACACCAGTCTCAGATACTTAATATGTTGTGTTATACGACTATTCGGATGCAGCTCATTTCCACTGAGGGGGTAAGGGAAATTCATTGCTCATAGATTAACTTTGTGGTTTTAAAGTTAGTATGAAACAGAAGTTGCGAAAGTCTTTTCTTCCCTATTGTGACGTATATCCATGTGAAATCGCTTCTCGGTCTGATTTTTTCCAATGGGATTTGATTGGATGGTTATGGTTTGCTGTTGGTGGATCTCATATGAGTGACAGGTTGTCATCGCGCCATTAAACACATGAGAAGAGAAGACTAGTGAAGAGAAGAGAAGGGTTGCAAGAGGGATTAAAGATTATGAGGACACATGAATTAAAAAAAAATTGTGTGCACAGATAAATCATTTATAATAAATACTATGAAAATAATTATATAAATAAATATGCAATATTCCATTAAAAAAGTCATGCTGACTTTAATCCTGTGCGGATCAAAGATGTCCATTTGTATTTATTTATTTATTTAATGATTGATTGAGGCAACCATAACAAAAATCAAAAAAAGAAAAAAGTTTTTTTGGGGGGGCTAACTAGAGCTTTTTAGAGGGCCATCTCTGATCTAATCCTGTCCAGATAGGAATGCCTGTGATTGTGGTATAGCCTACTATTATTTTCCACAACGGTTCTCCTTGGTAAATTAAATCAACAAGAAGATTCTGATCATGGAAATGACTCCTAATGCCACCTAAAACCAGTGACAGGTAAGATATTATGGACATGAATGTGTACAGGAATTATGGTACAAGTGTGCCACCCCTCATATTCCTCTTTCCACCTCATTTATAATTTTCTAGATCTGCCCCTGTAGTCCTTATATATATATTTTTTTTTTGAATATATACCTATGTCATTATATATACATATTCAAATTTGAATATATGCCTATGTCATTTAATCAGATGAGTTAATGATTCAATGACTCATTGGAGTAAATAGCATGTTTGTTTCGTTCCTTAATTAATTCGTGTTTTTTAACAAATCAGTTGAATGATGATTCATAAACAGTCACTAGTCACCACCTACTGGTGTAACAATGTAAAAACGTAAATTCCCATTACCAGTGCACAAACTGACGGTCTCTATTGAAAGGGCAATCACAGACAAGCAGAGTGATACAAGCACTGAAAAGTCCCAGTGTTGCTGCTGAATGCTACTCAACCAATCATATTCAAGCAATACTGGTTGCCCACTGACGCTAAGCAGGGTTGAGCCTGGTCAGTGCCTGGATGGGAGACTCCTGAGAAAACCAGGTTGCTGCTGGAAGAGGTGTTAGTGTGGCCAGTAGGGGGCGCTCACCCTGTGGTCTGTGTGGGTCCTAACACCCAGTTTAGTAATGGGGACACTATACTGTCAAAAAGCATTGTTCTTCGGATGAGATATTTAAACCGAGGTCCTGACTCTCTGTGGTCATTAAGAATCCCAGGATGTCCCAATTTGCCCATTGGCCTCTATCCATCATCATGGCCTCCTAATCATCCCTATATATACTGATTGGCTTGATCACTCTGTCTCCTCCTAACCAATAAGCTGGTGTGGGGTAGGCGTTCTAAAGCAATATGGCAGCCGTCGTATCACCAGGTGGATGCTGCACATTGGTGGTGATTAAGGAGATCCACCCTTCCATATGTAAAGCGCTTTGAGTGTCGAGAAAAGTGCTAAATAAATGTAATTAATTATAATATAATATAATATAAAGATTATGAACAACACCACATGAAATAAGAGATGTAGAGATATACTTGAGAGTTTTTGAGAGTAATTTAAGAGGACTGAACTTTGTTCAGTAACTAGGCAACTGCACTTTTCTGTTTGTAACAGTTGATTTGATAATGTATGGTTTTTCATTTCTCTAAGACTAAACTGTTCCCATGATAGCATTTCACACAGATGGCTTGAAAGCAAACTAACTTCCCATTATGTACATCAAGTACATCAGCTAACCTGATGCTTAAAATCTCGCAGGGTGGCAAGCCTTCCCATGGGGCTTTATATTTAATCATTAAATGCAGTTCAAACGCCACACAGTAGATCTAAACTCAAAAGGCTCACGCAAAACAGCCTGGCTGACTTTAACTATTTAGCTTTTAATGCAGTTTAGCTTAAATCAAATATGTTCCTAATATGTCTGAGCTGTTGTGGTGAGGGAAAGCAGAAAGACCCAAATGCAACAATTGAAAACACTGATCAAGATGTATCACGATAGCCTGCAGGGAACATGGACCCAAGCCCACTGGAGAGGAGATGAAGACAAGCTAAAGATTCAGAAGAAACAAAGACAGATGCACTTGATCATATTCTAGATCTTCAGTACCTCTGCAAAATTACTATTCTTAGAATAGATTTATTCATGAATGCGTTTGGACTTTGAATTGAAGTGAATCTCTTCCAGCCAGGACCTACTGAAATTCTAATGCTGCGTTCACGGCTTCACGCCATGCCATAATTACAGTAATTACAAGATGACAACACGTCACATTCTACCCTGAGCTGTTCAGAATTATGTGTTTCTATGGCAACACTATCAACGACAAAACGAATTTTCAGCAGTCAGGTGGTACAAGGCAGAGCTCTCAGAAAATTCTAAGTTTTCGAGTTGTAACTATGAGTTCTGAGGATTAGAATGTAAAAATTACCATAATTCCGACATGGCGTGAACACACCTTAAATCAGTGATTCCCATGGGGGTACTTAAAGGGTTAGTTCACTGAAAAATAAAAATGATCCCATAATTTACTCACCCTCGAGCCATTCTACGTGTACATGACTTTCTACTTTCAGCCAAACACAATCGGAGTTATATAAAAAATTATCCTGGCTTTTCCAAGCTTTATAATGGGAGTGAATAGAGCCTGTGTATTGATGAACACAGAGGATAGAGCAAAACAAAACACCAGTCACGAATTTTTAAAGAGAAATGTGGGAGGAGCTTGAGTTTGTTGCTCAGCTCTATTTGTTTGAACTGTGAGAGGCGTCTACTCTCACTTAAGATTATGCTACTCCTACATCCTACGTCAAGCGTCGGGTCAGAGGTCACGTTTCCGCCGGAACTGGATTCGCATACGGCCGTTACCGGAAGCCAGTGATTATAGTTTATAAAGTTATTAACTCGCTTCGCTTCAGAAGGCCTTTATTAACCCCCTGAGCCATATAGATGGCATTTATGATGGATGGATGCACTTTTTTGGACTTCAAAATCTCAGGTGCTACTCGCTCCTATTTTTTACTCTGGTTGTTTTTGGCTGAAAGAAGAAAGTCACATACACCTAGGATGGCTAGAGTAAAGTATGGGATAATTTTCATTTTGGTGTGAACTAACCCCTTCAGCAGGTTGCAGGGGTAACTTAGATTTTGGTTTTACTTTTTTAAACCCAGACAACATTCTATTTAGATTTTTTTTTCTTTGAAAATCGTGAACAGTACTTTTTTTTATTTTTTTTTTTACTTTTTTTATTAGATTTTTATTTAATGACTCTTATTTTTTGTTGAAATTACTGCTTTGCTATATACCTTTTATATAAAAAAATTCCAGAATCACAGCAGCATCACAGCAGCCAAGCCATAAAATTTAACTGTAGCCTTTTTAGTACAGGTGCGCAGATTGAGTCACGAGCAGTCAGGTTCTCTAATAGAAATGCTATAATGTTTGAGCCTCAAACCAAATTTGTCAAGGGGATTTGATTCTCTCTCAGTCTGTGGGTCTAAACAGCGTTGACATTTCCGCCCAGTGAGGGAAAGACATGCTTCTATGTGAAATTCATCTGGAACTCAGATGTGAACGCACATGTCCCAATGACAACCTTGACTAGGCCAATTCTCACTCACCCCTGCAGACTGGGGGACTTTCCAAGACTTTGTACATATTAGGTAGAAATCCCTGGTTTAGTCGATCTATAAGGCCTGGAGGATGGGTACTGCACATACAACTGACATTTATTGCACGTGAGATGGAAGTGCTCGGGTGTGAGTCTTGTGATTCAAGGCACTCAATGAAAGAGCTCAAAGACTTGAAGAAGCAATCTAAAATGGCATGGTTGCTTCAGTTTTCATTTCACGTTCAAAACACTATCTCACTATCATTCACATCAAACACTATCGTTTTGGTTTAGGTATGGTTTAGTGTAGGTGGCATGCTATCGTCAAACACGATGCGATAGAGCATTAAAGTTGGCATGAAAAAGAAGTTGTGATAGTCTTTTCTTCTCTATTGTGATGTGTGAAACGGCATATCTAACAAGAAAAAAATATAGGTCGGGACATGATTTTGTCCATAGGAAATTAACTCTTTCCCGCCAACATTTTTTATAAAAAGTTGCCAGCTGTGTCAGCATTTTTGATAATTTTCACAAAATGTTCATGGCCCCCAGAATATTTTGTTGTATGAATATCTGAACATGCAATATATCAAAAGAAAGAGAAGGGCCCATTTAAAAAAGTTTTATTCTAGCTTCATGCATTCTTTTTTTTTAACACTTGAATGTGGGTAAGTTTAATTAAAAAAGTAACATTTTGAGCAAAAAGCTGAATTTGTTTTTGGTGTCAAAGACTACATCCAGATCGGATTCAGAACGATATCTAAATATAGATGGAGTTGTTTAAACTTCACAGTCATATAGCTCGTCCTGGGTCTACATTTCATTCAGTAACATTAGGCAGTTTTGATTTATATGCTGTTTAATGTTGATGATCGCGTTATTTTATATATGCATCTGGTTAACTATGCTATCGCTTGTTTCTGCTTCTTTTGATCAGGAGATTCATTACTCTTTCAGAAGATGTGCAATAGTGCCCCCCTACCGTATAGCAGTAAAAAAGCCTGAAATTTTATTCAATGGCAGGGAAAGAGTTAATTGAATGGTTGGATCATGGTAGTTTCCTATTGGTCAATCTCATGTGAGCGACAGGTTGTCCTGCCCTCACGAATTGTCAAGAATTGTCCATTTTGATTTCATGTTGACCTTTACTGGCACTCATTGGACATTTCATTTGCCGCTATACGTACAACCAACCAAAGTAATGAAATGTTGCCACATTGACGTTAATCTGTTTCAGAGAAATTTGAACATGGTTTTAACGCCACTCCCTGGACATTTCACTTTTAAAGTACAAAAGGAAACGTAATATAATTTAAAGTCATTGAGCCCTATCATACACCCTATGCACCCAGGCACAACGCAAGTGTTTTTTGCTAGTTTCAGCTCGACACAGTTTTAATTTTCACGTCCTGCGCCACGTTGTTTAAATAGCAAATACATTTGCGCCCATTTGTGCGCCCATACGCTGCTGGTCTGAAAACCAGGTGTGTTCAGACGCATTGTTGGCGCGTTGCTATTTTGAGGAAACTGAAATAGACTGCGCCATTGACCAGCTAACACCTGGTCTAAAGTCAATGGCACAAATTTTGTTTTGTCATTTAAAGAGCGCTTAAGTAATGTGCGCCTATAGGTGGGCCCACAACGCGTGTTCACTTTGTTCCGTAGATGTTTTTTTTCTTCGCTAGAAAAGCATTCAGTTTTTCCGTTTGTAAATACCGCCATGTAAATAGCGCATCTGCCATGGCGCAACGCAACTGGCATTTATAGGGAATGGGAGATGAGACTCTGATTGGTTTATTGCACGTTACACCCAAAACACACCCATTTCTCAATAAGAAAATAGGGACAACCCTTTTATACTGTAAGGGTGGATTTCCTGCAGGGGTTCAAGCTGCAAGACTGCCGAATGACTAAAGAAACGTTATTAGCAAGATGGTAGAAAACTGTACATTTCTTGTCTACCCATTGCCACCCATTGCCACTTATACCAACGACTATAGATATAGAGAGTGACAATATTGTATTGCAATTTGTAGCACTTCAAAGTCAATAAATCAAAACTAGTTAGCACATTAGTTGTAATTGAAAAGGTTTAATGGCAAATTAATGGTTAAGGTTACACTTAAAATAGATGTATGAGATGATGATAACTTATACCAATAATCTTACCCAGCATGAAAAATGTTACCAGAGAGAGAGAGAGAGAGAGAGAGAGAGGGGGGGGGGGGAGGAAATAAAGAGAGAGAGCCTAAGAAAGGGACCCAGAGAAGAAGAGAGCCAGAGCATCCAAAGAGGAGAGCATAAAAAGAGACAGAGCAACAGTTTCAATCTTCTTTTATCCTTTCCGTGACCATGTGACTAAAACCCAAATGTGAGACATTGAAACTGACCAATCAGATAATTACAACTTCCCCAATTGTTCTAAAGGTGTGACAATTCATCGACCCCCAAAGTACAAACAGGCCTAGATCACTATAAGAAAACCTCTGTGTCTTTAGGAACTCCAAATGGTCCTGGTGGTAGAAAGAGGGGGTGGAAAACAGTAAAGCAAATGTCTTGCCAAGCAAATGTTCATTTCAAATTTCTTGGATTAGTTTCAATCCTACAATACCATGTGCCGGACGCACCGACCATTTTTCCCATCGTTAAACTAGCTAAAGTGGATTTCAGACACGCCCTAAGTGCACTTGCGCCGTGCGGTTTAGACCAATATCGCTTGTATCGTTAAAATGGGGCCCTAAATGTTGTGAATGAACTGCTGTCACGTATAAGAAATCTGGCCTTTATCTACGTAAACATTTATTAAGACTCATATTCCTCACACTCAGTGACAGCAATTTGCTTGTTATAGTACAAGTCAAAGAAAACCAATACTGGACACATAAATGCAGTTTAAAAGGCTCTTTGAGTGACATATGCAAGTGCTCTGACCGTTTCATGCCCTCCCTGCAGAACGCTGTGAATCCAGTGCAGTAGGTGGATGTGATACAGTGCAGATCTCAGAAACTCTTTCCCCCTGGATCCGGTTTAATAAAACCAAGTTATTGCCTCTAAAGCACCATTAAAACTCTTTATAAAAGGATCATGGCATGCACAGAACCGCTGCACTCTCATGGCTAATACCACTGATATCCTTCTGAGTACCCCAGGGGGTCCATGAAGAAGATTTACGATATAAAGCTTTAAATATTTTACATGTTCATTACATTTCGAACACTCTGATGATATGTGAAGCATAATGTAATGTGTTTGTGTTAATATAACATTATGTAATAATGTAGTCATTTTGAACGTTACCTAGAAACACATTTTCTATCATGGGGGCTCAAGTGTTGACTGGAGAGACCATGGGTCTGTAAAACCCCCCATAAAGAACATGCATGTTTCCAGGTTAAAGAAAATACCTGGTTAAAGAAAGACCACCCTTTCTCCTAGTCTTTACAATAGGGAATCTTTCAGCTCTGGTATGTTTAAAAGGGGTACAATGAGGCTAAAGGCCGCCCGAGGTAAAAGGTTCTTTTGAAATTGTTCCCCTCCCAAAGCGTTAAATAGCAACAAAACTCCTTTCCTGCACATCAAACTATCAGAGTTGAATTAGCACTGCCAAGTTTGCTGTGAGAGCACCTGTTTGTCAGAATGTACTTGCGCAATTGACATGATCCATATGGTCACTGCATACAAGAAAAGCTTGATCATAAGCTCGTTTGATCTAGCATTCTATCATTTTTAAATGTTGCATAATTCAGTTCAATAGTTCTTCAGTAGCTACCGAATAAGTGGAATAAGGTACACTTCCATTCACAAGTTTGGGGTCAGAAAACACCAAGGCTGCATTTTTTTAATCATAAACAGTAAAAATAGTTCTGTTTAGTTTAGTTCCTGTCGAGTCTGCATGACTTCCATAGCTACACATAGTTATCATTCGGTTCAGCTGTTCCTGTTTTGTTCACATTATTCCGTCCGTGTCTTTGATGACTAATAGTTGTAATATCTGTCCCCCTGAATTTTCCCTTGATTTAAAGACTATTTGTATCTTATTCTCCTGTGTTGTGAGTTCATTTATAGCTACCCCTGACAAATATTTTATAATTTTAAGTTCTTAAATATATTTTTACATATATAGATTTGCAGCAATTAATACCTTAGTGTGCTTTGTAGGCATAGATATATACACTAGATGTCGCCATCAGCGATTTTCTAGTTTTTTTGGTTCGTTCCAACGGTCAGACATGTATTTATCATTGGGTCCAGAGAAAGTGTAAAAACATTTTTTTTTAAAACATTCTTCCTAGTTCAGATTTCGTTTGTGTGAACATCCATACGCAGCACAAAAGTCTGGCATCATCCATGAATTCGAAGTACAGGCGGAGATAGCAGCGTTACCTAGCTACTTCCTATGACAAGACCCCTGTTCCAAGATAGCGGCGGTTTTGAAGCATGCTTAGAACCCCAAGGCGACATCTAGTGTATATCTCTATGTTTTGTAGGATACTTCATACAAAACTATTATACTGTATACCGCCAGAGAGGACTCCAAAATTTTTGCAATAAATAAATGATTGTTACACTTGTCTATCTTACTACATATTTTTTAAGAAATGGTTATAGGTAGGTTTAGAGGCAGGAGTGGGATTAGCAGCTCAAAACGCTATATTGTTACTGAAATTATAATTTTCCTAGACATTTTCGAAAAATCGACAGCTGGCAGCAGGAAGTATCTGCCACTGGCAGCTGACAGTACCTGCCACTAAAACCTGACGTCAGCCGCCGCTAATAACCGGAAGTCGGAGGTGGATGTCACTTTTAGCCAGGCAAATAAGCTATTATATCAATATAAAATGTTAATACTTATTTAAATAAAATACCTCTATTAGTAATTATTGTATATTAGATCATAGACAATACAAAAAAAACATTAAGCTACACTTGAAATTATGAATTTGTACGTGTATAAATGAATGAGTGTACATGTTTGTTAAATAATGAAATATACAGAAAGAAATGAGTATGTAATGAGTATGTAATCATATTGTATATTTAATAAATACATTAATTAACTTAAATAACGAGAACAGGCAAATGCACAATTCCTTTCAGGATAAATCTCTCCAATAAATGTGTCCAAATAGGCCCTATATCTTAATTAAATTATAAATATTTTAGCTAATGTTTTAAAGGTTTTTCGTTTAAAAAAAATCAATTGAAGTGTTCGATCCAGTTGTTTCAACTGGTTTTGTAGAGTTTTAGAATGTTTGAGCAGTGTGATTGTCAACAATCTGGCCTTATCTAAACATGAACTGTTGACGAAACGCGTTCATGCCAACTAAACGAATGCGCGTGAGCAGCAGATACAGCGCTTTCATTCGCGATCAACCTCGTTTTATTGTAGTCATAAAGTGAATTCAAAAAGGCATTTTTTTCTTTGAAGCAACAAAGGCTTAATAATTTGTTACAGTTGCTTTTTGTATAATTGGTGAGCATGACACAGAGAATTATAATATATATTATAAATACAATATATAAATTATGAATTTGTACGTGTATAAATATAATTTATGAATGAGTGTACGTGTTTGTTAAATAATGAAATATAGCCTATATATAGAAAGAAATGCCTATGTAATAATATTGTAATATACATAAACGTTATTTAAACTTAAATAATGAAAGTCCTGTCTAAAAGAAAAAAAAGAACATTATCTCATCAATGACCTTTAATTAAAATCATATTTTGCTATCATTAAAGAACAGTTTTACATTAGCAGTTCTTAAATTCTTGTCTTTGTTTAATAAAGCAGATGTAACTTTTAAAACAGGCTTGTAGCCTATTTGTTGTTCTGACATCAGAATGATCAACAAAAATCCTGAAAGATGGTAAAATTCATAGAAATTTTTTAAGTTGGCTTGAAAAAGTTTTACAATGTTCTAGCATGGTTTAATATGATTTACCATGTTTCTAGTGTGGTTTACTACTAGGTATCGCCGGCGCCACCATTGACTGCTGTTGCTTGACATCCAGTTACATGTGATTGGTTGCTGCTCTGTTGGACGATACCGATTGGCTGACATAAAATGGCAGGTCCCTCCTAATTTGGTAGGGTTTCCGGCTGTCAACGGCACCTACTTCCTGCTGCCAGCTGCCGATTTTCTCGCTGAACCCCTACTGACATTTTCTCTATAAAAGATATTCTCATTATCATATTCTCTATAAAATAGTTATGTCCAGGTTTGGGGAAGGGTTAAGAAATCTAAAATGTATCTATAAATTGATATGTTGTCAATATGTCCATATTGTATAGCAGCTATTCAAACATTTCATGTTTTGAACCTCTAAATGTTACCTACGTATTAACAATGAGACCAGGATGGAATTCTAGCATCAATGATAAACTAAATGCTGTGAAAATCTCAATACATGTAAATAACTGGGTTGCCGATGCACAGTTGCTCTCGAGTGTTCATGGACCGGATTTGACTGTTCCAATATGGCGGATGGCTTGCGGCCCATAGATTCACAAACACTAATGAGGCATCTATGTACATACCTATGGTCAATGAGCGATAAAGTTTGACATGGAGCAGCTATCTCGAACCTCCGAGGAATCGCCCGTTTAAGTAAATAAAAAGACAAACAGAGGAGATTCTGCTGGCTGATTACAAAACAAAACCAGAATCAAAATTTGCTTGACTTTTTCGGACGTGGCAAGAACTGAGGGCTTTGACATGTTGTAATAAACGATTAAAAGAAGGCATTTTTATTTATAAAACTGATGATAATAAAACTGATATAATTGATCATTTATTTTATAGCTCTCTCTCTAACATAGTTCACAGTAAAGCATTAGCATGCATTTAGGGTTATTTCATTATGGTTTTTGTAGTGCTGTGCTGGATTTTACTACAACGTAATCAGTCTTTTTTAACGTCTTAAAATAGTCCGCTTGAGATCATTTCCATCTAAATTGGATATATCTCTTAAGGCTAAATGTTTTATGAGTAGTAGCCTAAGCTCTCTTTGGTCAGGATGAAAAATTGCAACGTTTGACCATGTCAGACTGGTCATGATGATAACAACTTTTGTAACGTCATTTAAAAATATGTCCAATTAGTCAAAACAGCAGTATAAAATAATGCAATTACTTACATGCTCAGATTACGGTACGGATTTTGGATTTCCATGTGTTCATAGTAGATAGCGCGAAACAAATTCCTCCGCACAGTCAAGCAGAGCCGAAGCACAACCAAAATGTTCTTCCGCACATGCCTGGAGTTCTGTTCTCTTTCATAGGTTCACTCAACGCTGCGTAAGACGCAGTGGGAAACGCCCTCTGGGTGTGCCGATTGTCTGAAGCCCTTATAGAATCATGCCAATTCATTGGCTGATGGCACGAGCGCCGCCCTGACGCTCTTGCATCGTCATATTAAATTACTGCGTGCGCGCCATCTGCTCCTCAGATTTCTCTGGCTTCATGAAGCCGCCATCTTAAGCCCTTCGGTCTCGGTTTTTCTGGCCCAAATAATTAGGATTTATCATCAGCATTCTTCATCTGCACTTCAGCGACTGCGAATAGTGGAACTCCGTTCTCCTTGCGGTGAAGTCCCATGGAGTTTCATCGTTGCCCGCTGCCATGCGTTCACTTTATTGCGAACGACGACCCTCACAGTAAGTGTGTTAAATGTATGGGTTTTTCGCATGCGCGCAAGGCTGTTTTGGGCTTGTCTAAATGCAAGTTTTGTGACAACCTGCTTCTCAAAACCCTCCACTCTCGGCTCGCAGTTTTGAGAAGGAGTCATTTGTTTCCCCCCCCCGCCCGTCGCGCTCCCGAGGCTGCCGAGGCCTCGTTGGAATCCGCGACCTGGGGTTCGGATGTAGAGCTCAAGGCCAGGCCCTTTCTCTCCCTCCCTCTCCCGAGCACGCACGTGGTGCTAGGCCAGTCGATTTTCCGCATGATTATTTATGCCCTGAGAGCACACGAGACGGTTTCTTTCGGGCTGGAAGATATTATTTAAACTACAGCGTTCAACTCCGAGGATTTCGGGCCTGCTTTAGCTACTGACAGTCTCCCGCCTAGCGGCCAGGAGGCACGGCCTACTGCGGCCTACACGGAGCTTATCGACGTGCTTTCGCGCGCTACAGAGGAGCTCTCTATCGACTGGCCCGGCGAGCCCCGCAAGTCACAATCGTCTAAACTCGACGAGAGATTTTTAAGTGGCCCTAATCCTAGGCCTGAGTGGAGAAAGCTGCCCTTTTCTGGAAGCAGCCTTTGTCTAACAAACGCGGCAGCCACTGACTTCACCAACCTCGTTGGTTCTGTGGAGCAGGGCTATTCCGCCATTCCAGCGGTTGAGGACACGTTGGCTACCCACCTTGCTCCGTCGCGGAAATCTCGCCCCCTCCTTCCCTCTAAACCGTGCAGGACTACTTCCGCTCTTATCGGAAAGTCCTACATGGCAGCTGGTCAGGCAGGCATGGCCCTACATACTATGGCCATCCTCCAAGCCTACCAGGCGGACGTCTTGAAGGAAATGGACGAGGGAACAGGAATTACGTCAGAAGCTGTCAAAGAGCTTCGTAAAGCCACGGATGTGGCCTTAAGAGCCACCAAGCACACTGCACGCGCTATAGGTCGTTCTATGATGGGGGCGATTGCTGCAGAGCGCCACCTATGGCTCAATCTCACGGAGATCCGTGACAAAGAGAAGGTTTTCTTCTTGGACGCCCCAGTTTCTCAATCTTGACTGTTTGGGGAGGCGGTCAACACTGTGGTTGACAAGTTTCAGGCCGCAAAATCCCAGTCAGCTGCCCTCAGGCAGTTTATGCCCAGAAGGGCTAGGGAATCCTCTAACCCCTCTCCGGCTCAACCCAGAGAACGTTCGTCTCATAGGCCGGATTTTGCTGCTAGGAGAAGTGACTCGGCTCATCCCCCACCTGCTAGAGTTTGGGGAGCCCGCGGTCGCCCGTTTCGTGCCGCTCGCATCCTCTGAGACACTTTTGGTTTTTCTCAGGAGCAGGCAGACCCTATGATCTTGATGAAACAGGCAGTGGTACCTCCCACTATGTGTCAGGACGTCAAGTGCTCTCCTTCACGTTGGACCACGCCACCCCACAGGAGTCAGCGCGTCACCCTAACACAGTTATGTCCGCCGCATTGCAACACTCCACTTCCTCTATCTCATTTCTTTCAAGAATGGAGGCGTCTGCCAGGGGTATCGCCTTGGATCCTCCGCACGGTTCGGCTCGGCTACACACTTCAGTTCTGTCGCCCGCCCCCTTGGTTCAACGGAATCTTTCCAACTGTAGTCGACAGCGCCTCAGAAGCTTCTGTACTACAGCTGGAGATTTCGTCCCTTCTCCTCAAGGGAGCAATAGAAGAGGTTCCTCCGAAGGAAGTCGAGCAAGGCTTCTTCAGCCGTTACTTCTTGGTCCCGAAAAAGGGTGGAGGTCTGCGACCAATACTAGACCTGCGCCGGCTAAATTTCTCCCTTCTAGATGTTTCTCAATTCAAGATGTTGACGCTGAAAGCTATCATATCTCAAATTCGAGGGGACTGGTTCGTGACAGTAGACCTGAAGGATGCATATTTTCATATTCAGGTTGTACGGCGACACAGGAGGTTCCTCAGGTTTGCCTTCGGAGAGAGGACGTACCAGTACAGGGTCCTTCCCTTTGGTCTCGCTCTAGCGCCGAGAACGTTCACAAAGTGTATGGATGCTGCTCTGGCCCCTTTGCGGCTCCAGGGCATCCGTATACTCAACTACCTGGACGATTGGCTCCTTTTAGCCCACTCCAGGGAATTAGTGACTCACCACAGGGACATTGTCTTTCGTCACATTCAGTCTCTCGGCCTGAGGTTGAACACGGAGAAGAGTGTTCTTACCCCAACTCAAAGCACAGTTTTCTTAAGGGTGCGCCTGGATTCCGTTCTGATGCAGGCCCGTTTGGCTCCTGCCCGGATATCCAGTCTTTTGACATGTTTGGCTCACTTCACGCTCGGCCATCGTGTTTCTGTGGGCACTTGCCGCAGGCTTCTGGGTCTCATGGTCGTAGCATCCCCTGTACTTCCCCTAGGGTTGCTCCACATGAGACCGTTTCTGTGGTGGATGAAACTCTCAGGTGCCCGGTCCACAGGACCGGCTCTTCGCCTGTTGAAGGTGTCGCGCAGTTGCTTCCACGCCCTTTCAATTTGGCGGGACCCTCTCTTCCGTCGGAAAGGGGTCGGCTTGGGTGCAGTTTTCCGTCGCCAAATGGTTAAGACGGATACCTCTCTGACCGGCTGGGGTTTGGTTTTTTCGAGGGCAGGCCAGCATGTGGGGTCTGGACTGGAGAGACTCTCTCATGGCACATTGGAGCTGAGAGCTGTTTCCCTGGCCCTTCTTCACTTTCTCCCCTTTCTCGAAGGACACCATGTCATTCTCAGAACAGACAATATGGCGGTAGTCTCTCATGTAAACCGGTTGTATATCTGTTACCCCTTTATTACCCAAAACTTAACATATTGTTCCCTTATACCTACACAGAAGTACACTATAATTACAGAAATGTACACCGTAATTTCGGTTTACTTCCGCAGTTGTTTGCATGTCGTAATATAAAGTGTTACCAAAGTATTGCATTAAAATGCCAAAATTGCCTCTACATTGATATCACTTATAGCCTTGAGGGCCTTTTGCCTCAAACTGTGGGGCTTTCTAGTCTTTGCATTTGCATTTTTTATCTTTTTAAATGAGTCTTTTATGCTCACCAATGCTATAAGTGTTACGCTGTAGACAGGAATGAAGCAGAGAGCGACTCCAAATGCAAACACTTTAATAATCCGGGGTAAACAAAGAAACTCAACACAAAGCTACAGGCAACATTAAACAACAACCGACAGCAAACAAACTGAAACACATGGGTTTAAATACACAGACAAACAAGCTAAACAAGATAACAAGGGGGCGTGGTTAATAAGAGACACCTGGGGAGACTAATAAACCTAACGGGGAACAGCTGAACATGAAAAGACAGGGAAACACATGACAGACAACAACAAGGAACAAAATCCAAAACCCACCATGACAATAAGCAATACTGTGAAATATGACCATTTAAAATATCTGTTTTCTATTTTAATATATTTTAAAATGTAATTTATTCTTGTGATCAAAGCTGAATTTTCAGCATCATTACTCCAGTCTTCAGTGTCACATGATCCTTCAGAAATCATTATAATATGCTGATTTCTGCTCAAGAAACATTTCTGATTAACAGCCAATTGGTGAAGGGTAAAGTCATTGAATCACTGCAGCTGCAAAAAAATTTATGCTAAGTGTGCATAATAAACAAAATGTATGAGAGACAACAATATTTACCATACACAATGCCAAGTTTCAAGTATATTTACATGATTTTTAAAAATATTTAATTAAAATCAATATATACATATATATATATATATATATATATATATATATATATATATATATATATATATTTTTTTTTTTTTTTTTTTTTTTTTTTTTTTTTTTGTCAAACATTTGGCCCAGCAAAAGAAAAACATTTCCTGTAGGCTGGGCCATTAACCCTGATACCCTACATTTGTTCTGCTGTAGGTTCCTTCAGATTGTCTGTCTCTAAAGAACAACAGACATCTGTGCCTTCTCAGTCTCAACCTGACAACCTGTCAGACTCCATGTTGTATGTTGAACTGGTTCTTCTCTCAGTGACAGGGATTTGCGTCATGGCTGTGCGTCAAACTCAACTCCCACGATGCTTAATGCAGGGCCCAGAAATCAACAACGGTTGCTTCAATTTCGCACAATACAGTACTTTGCTCATACCAAAAGGTAAAAGTAGAAGTAACATCTCATGTAATCCAAACAGATCAAAGCTGTAGCTGCTCATTGTTAGGCTTTTATGAAAAGCATGTGGTTCCGATACAATGAGCTGGCGATATCCCTTTTCTCTAATTCATTAACTCGATTAGTCATAAAGTGATAACCTGAAATATTGGCAAACTCATCCAGCCTAGTGGATCAGATTAGTCTTTGCACTTGTCTGTGCGCAGTCTCCTCTGGGATTGAGATAATGCTGGGTTAATACATTTAGGATGGGAAATCTATTCAGGGTTAACACTGGTCCACTGCCAGGAGAGTCAGAGATGTTCTAATGTCTTCTGTACATGCAGATGCATAAAATGAGTCATATATCTAGGATCTGATTTCATTTAACATTCTCAATCATAAGCCGTATTCAGACGGGACTAGTTTTCTAAACTACTTTTGTGTTTAATTTCCTATCATTCGACGACTGGTTGGAATATATTCCATCAAAGGGAATCGACTCCTAGCAGCCTTTTTCAGTTCAGTAGAGATAACCATTAATTCGATGATCAAAACACAGATGGAGTTCATCAACATCCCTAATGCTTCACTGTCCTAAAGCTCGTCCTTGGTCAACATTTCATTCAGTAACATTACAGTTTTTCTCGATTGCTTAAACATGTTTCTTGAAACTATCCCTCGTATTCTCAAAACAGTAAACACAAATCCATAACGTCTCACCCAGTTTCCCAAACAACCTATTTTCAGGTCAAAATGAAGCTCTACACTCAAACCATTCACTCTTGCTGAAAAACCAAACTTTGCCCTCAGACAGGACACACAGGCCCTGGAAATAACACACTACAACATAGTCTAACACACTGGTGCAATAAATTCAAAACAACATTTCCAAAACTGGTAAGTTATGTTACTTGGCACATTTTTATTCATTCATGTACTAAACAGTACAACACAAAAAAAAAAGAAAAAAAAGGAAAAAAAAGAAGATTATTCCGCCTCAGCCTCCTGTCTTTGGAATCTCTATATTAGCCCTAGCCAGGCAGCGGGGGTAAAATCCTCTTGCATGCCTGATCCACCCCTGGCATGCATCTACTGATACATCTAGGCAGGCTTCTTCCATGGCCTGGAGGAGGTGAACACACATATAAGGTTCTCGATCATACACTTTCCACGGCCATGCCGAAAAAAAACTCCTCTATTGGGTTTAGAAAGGGAGAGTATGCAGGCAGAAAGATGTTTGAAAATCTCGGGTTATTGGTAAACCAGTCTCGAACCAGAGGAGTGCGATGGAAGCTGACGTTATCCCAAACAACAACGTAGTGAGGGTGGTCTGGTTGTGCTGGTTCCCTGCGGTCCAACTGGAACATATGCTCTCTTAGACCATCAAGGAAAGCAAGGAGGAGCATAGTGTTATAGAGTCCTAAAATGGCATGGTGGTGGAGTACCCCTCTTTGTCTGTTGGCTGCGCACATAGTGACATTCCCTCCGCGCTGACCAGGGACATTTACAATAGCCTGATGGCCAATTATGTTCCTCCCCCTTCTCCTTCTTTTGGTCAGGTTGAAACCAGCCTCAAATGGCAGCATAAACTGCTATACTGCTATATGGTACACAATACTTCATGCGATATCAAAATTCATACCTGAACATATTCCACTCACTGGTTTTGTCACTCTGTCAGAGTTTCGCTCAAAAGGGACGCGGTATACCTCTTTCATCAGGAACTGGTGCTTTCGGAGGATGCGGTCAATTGTGGAGAAGCTGATGGCATTTATTCCTCGAAAATGATTATTATCCTCAATCACTCTCCTTTGAATCTCTCGCAGGCAGATTACATTATTGGCAATGACCATGTTTACAAGCTCCCTCTCTTGCTCCTCCGACAAAAGCCTTAGCCTGGCTCTACCAGGTGGTCGTCTCTTTGTCCTAAAAAAAAATTCTTTATTACAGTAGTACATATTACATAGTGTAACAGTAGATGTGATGTCAAAGCACAGAGTAAAGCACAAGTTACTGTACAGAGTAGTCTTACTGTAAGTACACCTACCTGTTTTCCTCCCTGAAAGGTCTGATGATTGAGGCGACTGTGAAGCGACTCAAATTAGGCTGTACTCGTTGCCCAGCCTCCCTTATAGTCATGCCATGGACAAGGACATGATCAACTAAAGTGGCTTTAATTTCATCCGAGACTGCTTGTCTCCTTGCCCTTCCTCCTCCTCCTCCACCACCACCTCCACCCGTCTACCTCGTCCTTCACCACGTCCTCCTCTTCCTCTTCTTCCTCCTCTCCCTCCTCCTTCACCACGTCCTATTCCTCCTCCTTCACCACGTCCTCTTCCTCTCCCTCCTCCTTCACCACGTCCTCTTCTTCTCCCTCCTCCTTCACCACGTCCTCTTCCTCCTCCTTCACCACGTCCTCTTCCTCCTCCTTCACCACGTCCTCTTCCTCCTCCTTCACCACGTCCTATTCCTCTCCCTCCTCCTTCACCACATCCTCTTCCTCTCCCTCCTCCTTCACCACATCCTCTTCCTCTCCCTCCTCCTTCACCACGTCCTCTTCCTCTCCCTCCTCAATCACCACGTCCTCTTCCTCCTCCTTAACCACGTCCTCTTCCTCTCCCTCCTCGACCTCTTCCTTCATTTCTTTGTGGATCCATTGTTCCAAAACTCAAATGAACTGACTCTGGCACTTTTATGTATCTTGAAAGTTCTGATTGATGTGTGTTAAATTGTGACTCTTAGTGTTTTCACCTGGGTAATTGTGTGCTAATTGAGTAGAAACTATGCTGAATTGAGTGAACAATATTGAATGCTAGTGCTTTCTAAATGACCACATGGTCTGGGCAATGAAATATTAAGGGATTTGTGTGTAGAGTTTTGCAGTGACACTTCAACAATTCTGACTCACGTGTCAAAACAGGGAATAGTGTTTATAGTCCTAACAGTTTTGATTTATATGGTGTTTAATGTTGATGATTGCACTCTTATATATGCATCTGCTTACATGCTAATGCTTGATTCTGCTTCTTCTTCGCGTGTGTTTTGATCCGGAGATTCAGTACTCTTTCAGAAGATGTGCGATAGCGCCCCCTACCGTATAACAGTGAAAAAACACTGAAAGCCTGAAAATTCCGTCAATGGCGGGGAAGCGTTTTCTCACAAATGACGGAAATTTCCATCAATGGTGGGGAAAGAGTTTAAAAAAAAAACAGCGTTTTCTTCTACATAGTCGCATAATGATGTTGTCGCTTACATATTGCTAACAATTCGGTATCATGGCATGTCATCCCTAAACATATAATTCACAGGTTTACACTTACAAATAATCAGATGGAGTAAAAGAATATGCGCATTTAGCATGCTCTCCGAAGGGAGGGGTCTGAGCTCTGAATTTGTTCTGAACCCAGAGTACTCCCCCGTATCCCTGGCTGAGATAGGAATAGTGATGATTCGGGATGCAGAAAACTGTTGAGGTGAGTCGGCTATATATATATATAGGCCTCCTCTCGTTCTGACTGGATAGATCATTTAAACATGTTCCTCCTGAACTTAATAAAACATCATACAAAGCCATATGTGTGAACTTGTATTGTTAAGTAAGATTATTACCTTTCATTCACTTACTTTTGTCGAAGTTTCATTCAGTGATCTTGCATCTCTAATTGCATATGACTGGCAGATATTGATTAGCCTTCTTGGAGTTTCCTACATTAAAATTTGCACAACACAAATACAGAGATTGATTTTTCTTTAAGGATGAAACTGTCTTGTTTTGTTGTGCACAGTGGGCAGTTTGGAACGCCACTCTGAAGTACATGAACGGATAATAGATACTGATAATATTCAAAAATACTAAGTTTCACGAGTTCACATGTACATGAAATCAGATGTAGTAATTTATGCGTATTTGGCGTGCTGTCCGGGAGAGGGCTCCGAGCTCGAAATTTGGCCTGAACCCAGAGTACTCCCCCCTTTACTAGGATAGAAACCAGACGAGAGTGAGGTGATGGGGTGGTGGAGGGATGCTGTGAACCTACAATGGGACAGAGGTGAGGGAAGGATATATTTATACCGGCTTCCTCTTATGCTGATTGGTTGATTACCTGAACGTGCTCCTCCCGAACTTTGTTACATAAAACTTCATTTGAAATTAGCTAAGCCTTCATATCATGTAGTCACAGGGAGAATAGGTGAACTTCCCAGACAGCAACTGAGCACCCCTTTTCCATGAACTGGGTGCTAGTTGTTAAGAGCTATAGTGCTATTGCTGGTTTGGAGTTGGTTCGACTGGCGAGCCGTCTAAGAACCGGTTTGCCTTTCCACAGACTAGAGAGCCACCACAGAGCCAGGTCTTATGTCACTATATGTCTCCTCTTTCCCAACAACACTAGCACGGCAGTGCCAAACACAAACACAACATCAACAATGACGGACGCTGCGTTACTATTGATGCTCATGGCTTTGCGAACCTATATCGGCATCCAAACCCGGCAAATCCAACGTGTCCGTGCAGCTCACCGTACATTGTAGACAGAGATTACAATCGAGAATAAAGGTAAGTACATAACATATTTTTATAAGACGTTAATAAGACGTTCTTGTCGAACCCCGCTGCAGCCATCTCACGCTGAATTTTCTGTAATATCGTCCATGAAGCTCCCTCCAATTTAGTTGTGAGGGATCGATTCCAGAACCAGGAATCGGGAGTCAATTCCAAAATATTTTTGGACAGCCCTTCCTCACAGTGATATTAAAATGTCCAGTTTCTGCAATTTACATTGTTATCCAATTTTTTCCCCCACGTGGAAGGTTTTTGCACTCAGGCTAGTCAAAAAACACATGAGGAGAAGCATTGGGATAATGCAATATCAGCCAGCACGGACATTCACATTTGGACCAGATTAGGTTTCTCAGAGGACAGTCGAGTGTGCCAAAAAAAAACAGTAGGAAATTTGCTCAGGAACAAAGATTTGGTAGTTTCAGGTGGGATTTAAACGTCTGCGAAACACAAATTTCACTAACGTGCTCCAGGAAAACTTGTCCCACCCATATAGGGCTGCAGTAAAACATGTTTTTCTCTCATTTGTAACATTTTACAAAGTGAGAATAAATAATGTTGACATTGTTTGCTTTTCTTTCAATTTTCCTTGATAGAAGACAGGAGAATGGCTTGTTTGGATAGCAGCGCTTGAGTGTGACACTGGGAGTGGAGCTGACTGAATTACTGTGGTAAATGTGTAAATATTGGATGGTCCAAAACAAGTTTGGGATTGGGATGCTGACTGCCTGGCACAGTCCTGTACAGACTGTACATGTCCATGTAAATAGACAGTTTTACGTCAACAACAGTTTTACGTTCACTGTGATATTTGTATACACCATTTGACTGTTTTGATAAGTAAGACTGTGCGTGATGTGTCATGGGTTGACGTCTGTAGCACATTTACTCATCTCTGAGACGTCAAATGAGCGTGTGACATATTTTGTACTAACTCAACTTGCTAACTCCATTGTAAACTTTGCTTTGGTGTGATGCACGCAGGCTTAGCGCTGCACCTTTTCTTATTTCCGTAACTAAACATGGTTTTAAAAGCGCTCTCTGTAAATATTGATGGGGTTGGCAAACATCATCATTTGTGGGGGAAAAAACTCTTATAGTGCACTTCTGCTAGACGAGACATCCTGCTAGATAAATACTTTTTTGTCTAATTTAGTACAGGTTATATTGGGATTCTGGAGGTGAAGGAACCCTAATACTGATCTGCTACCTATATGAAAGGCAGTGTGAATCTAGAAAACATCTGTAATATAATTACAATATAATAAATAATGAAATATTGCCCCTATTATGCATTTTCAGATATGACATATGTAGTTTGCAATAATAGAGCTGTTTGTGAATGTCTAAGGTCTACAAAGTTTTGAAAGATCAGTCAGCAGATAAAGTTATTGTCTCCTATAAGAAAGAATTGATTATGAACTGCCAAAACGAGTCGTCAGTAATTCCAGTCTCACTTCTGTAGGGTTGTAAGAAATGAGCATAATGCCAGTCTATGGTCTTCATTGGCTGCCCTCAAACAACGTCTACTTTGCCCCGCCCTCAAACACTGTAGTTGTAGCTGAAACAACTAAACAACTAAATTGCTTACTAATCTTTTCTTTTTGAGGTTATATCCAATTATATAAATCATTGCCATGGCAAGGTAATCCTAAAAATCTAAAATTATGAACTTTAAAGCTTAAATTTCAAACTTGAATTGCCCACTAGAATCAAGCATTCATCCATGAATATCTATTAGAATGAGACAATTCTTATAAGTTTCCATTATTCTTTGGGGAATTTTGCATCCAGAGTTTGCAATTGCCATT
This sequence comes from Meda fulgida, assembly GCA_030578275.1. Taxonomy (NCBI): domain Eukaryota; kingdom Metazoa; phylum Chordata; class Actinopteri; order Cypriniformes; family Leuciscidae; genus Meda; species Meda fulgida. Next base: position 5,135,226 of record CM060623.1, read on the forward strand.
TTCCAAAATTTTTTTTGTTCACGTATTCTCACTTGACATATAATTTTCAATAATTGTAACAATAATGGAATAAAGGGGGAGAAAGCATGCAGCCATTAGGCAGTGCATGTAGAAATGAATATATCTTCGTCATAAATGAGCCAACCTCTTTGCCAGGCCAAAAATGCAATGATATGCCTCAGCACTCTGTAATATACTTACACTAAATTATTCATGCAGCTTTTTTATGGAAATATATAGACTATTAAACCTCAGTTCACACATTCCCGACCTGCTTCTTACTTTATTGACCTAAAAGGCAACACTGAAGATTTAAAGCTGTTGGCAACCTCTGGATTGTGACTTTCTTTAGGCCAACGTTCCTATAGACGTCTGCTGGAAAACTTGAAAGGCCTGAAGTTAAAACATTTGGCCATAAACTTCTGCAACATCTGGCAAGTAAACTTTCCTTTTTTTTTTTTAAGTATACTAAATGAGATTTTCAAACTGACGAAGTCCACAAAAGGACTTCACAGTGAATGCACTCTCTCATCCAGTTATAATGCAGACTAACTGAGCATCCTTTACCTGTAGGTTCTCAATGCACATTCCACAAAGACCCTCTAGTGGACAGCACAGGAACTGCAGGACACAAATAGGCTCATTCTTAGATCTGAGCTGATGATACAACAGACCTTTCCAAATGAACCTTTGAGATGAGCACTTTAGGACAATACAGATGGTTTGTTACAATAAAACTGAAAGGTTTGAAAGCTTAGTTGTTATGATGATCTTCAGTTCTAAGTATTTGGATTGAAAAATGGACCAAAAAAAAATTTAAGCTTATTTCCTTTCTTTTGTCAAGAGTTTGTTTCATGCTTCAAGTGGTAATTTTGAATTAACTTTTCTATTCATTGTGAATGTTTATTCATATGCATGTCAATTATTTACAGTAAAATCACTGAATAATTCTGACAACCAAAATCATTTTTAAGTATCAAGTCGTGTAGAAAAAGTTCCATAATGGCCCCCTGAAATCAAAATTTTAGTTTTTTTAGCTTTTAATATGAATATGTTAGCCTTAAAGCAACACTAAGTAGGATTTTTTTACCTTCAAATAATGTTTCCAAAATCGTTTCAGTGGTTCGTCAAGTCGTGACATGGTGAAATGCACTTATGCCACCGCTTTGCGGTCCTTTATCTGGTATATCCACGCTATGTAAGATTGCCAGATCGGGTCGCGTTTCTGTAGTTCTAAAGAGACTTGCTTTACGGCAAGCGTTACAGTTGCTGTTAGGTGGAGAGTACTCGACAGTAAACTACAACTAAATGTAAGAGACCTAGCAGCTGGGTAGCTTTTACTCTACCTTGTCTGGGGCCATTGTTGATTCCAAAGCTGGTGCTGGATAAACATCGAGCGTGCGCGTGCGACAGTAGGATGCGGTGGGCTAAATTATTTACGACAGCGGTAATAGACAATTCCGCTTCCAACCTGTAGGGCGACCGCAGAGGACAAGTTCCTTGGTGTTGCTTTAAAGTTATGAATAAGCTGGTGTGTTCCAAAACAATGACACAATTCGCATTTTGGAGATATAAGCATTCAACGCTTACAGTCTCTAACTTCCGCTAAAATGGATCACAGATTTGTATGACATCACCATGGACTTCAGCTTCTCATCACATCTTCTGTCCAATCAAATGCTCTCTAGAATCTAAAGTATCCCGCCCCTTATGCTATAAACACCATATGGCCAAAGCGACCGTTGATACGTCACAGAGCAATATGGGTTGGAGATGTGTTCAAATGTACGCTTAAGTTTTCCAACTGTACATTGGTTAATTTATTCACACCTCTACTATTGAATCAAAAGTATCATCAGCGCTCGGATTCGCTTCCATGGTGCTGTCAAGTACGACTTGCAGTCTGTGAGGTAAACTAAATGCTATTGGCAATTTGAAAAGGGGGAGGAGCCATTCAATACGTCCCGCCTTCCTGACACCTTCCTGTTTCGCGTTCCAAGGCACTACAGTGGGCCTTTAAGTTATCCATTGCACATTGATGCCAGATTATTTGCTTTGTCTATTTATCTAAGCGTTCATTAAGCAGAAACCAGAGCTTGTAATTCATGGACATACAAGCCCCACAATGCCGTAGGAGCGAGTGCAGGGTTGCAGCTGACCTCTTGGCAGAAAGGACAGAATGCAAATGGAGAGTAATCTTAGAATCAGTTAAACTGCTTTCATGCAAAGCAATGCAAATATGACATGTGTGGTATCAGGCCAAAGCAGAATGCTCACTTTTGGTTGCCATCATGCTCTGTCTTTGAACTCTTGCCCAGCATACACACATCTAAACACTCGTTTCTTTCCCACATACACACTTTTAGGAGTTTGCAATAGATTAGTGACTTCACAATGACGAAAGGTTTACAATTCTTCATGTCCTACGTCCAGATGTTTCTATTTCTCATAGTAACACGTCCCTGATTAACCACTCATAGGAGGAGACTTCATTTGCCTGATGTATCACTATTCCCGAGGGTTGAATTTATTTGTGGTGGAAGACCACCTGAATTTGACTTACCTCTGTAACTAGCCAAAGATGAATTCAGTCCATATGTGAGCACAGCTGTTGAATCTTTAGGTCTTTTCTGGGTACTCCCTAAAAATGAATGAAAAGGTCAGTATGGATTAGATTTTTTTTTTGCACTAAATAAACGACATGGTGTAATGCATTAAAACCATGACCGAAAAGTCGGTTACTGGTTGAGGATGCCAAAGCTAGGCTGAGATGAAGAAACACATTGCTACACATAATTTATCCTTGTGTGCTGGCTAAATTCTGAAAAATTAAATCAGGACTAGAACTCAGAAAGTGGAGAACAGTTTTGCTGTGTATGCTTGTTCTGAGAACTTCCAAAGAGTGCTCTCAATTGTAAAAATACATCAACATTTTTTTTTATCTTCTTCCTCAAATCGTTGAATGTGCCCTAGGGAGCCATTTTAATGATAATAATAATTCTGATAACTTTCCCAGAACAGCTGGATTGAAATCCTTGCCACAATCTAAACACAGCGTGAGTCACTCTTGCAGAAAATTGGATTTTATAATACCATTTTATTCATTTTTGCTGGGGTAAATTTGTCTTCCAACATTTTTTACAGAATGAATGTCTTAGTAACATTCAAAAAGCACTAAAAAAAATATGGTAGCATTCAGTATGAGAGCAGTCAAAAAATGCCCATTTTATAAAAGAGCTCCCTGGTGACTAAATATTTAAAAACGGTGTAAAATGCAACTCCTGGAACTATGTGAACACGTTTCTGAAAGCATTCTAGACACATTGTTTGGACTAAAAGGTTTGCAATTACTCAAACAAAGTTTGATTTTACACCTGCAACATTATGCAAGCTCTGGAGGACATACACATGTATGGTTTCCCCAAAATGTGGTCTTTCAGAGCACAGGTTCTTCGTATGAAAACAGCAAGCACTAATGCAATCTAAAAGTCATTTCCTTGTGCTTTGGAAGGTCTAGTGCACACATGTAGTGAGGCATTGATTGACTGATGTGATGTGTGACTGGACTGGCACCCGTTATCATTAGAAGCTTTCGCACCGTTTTCATAGTTCCCATAACTATTGGCGGAAGACTTGCTTTTTGGCATTTTCGCAACTGGGAACTGGGAACGATTTTAGCTATAGGGTCGCCTATTGGGGGAACTAGATCAGCTTCTACTTTAGAGTAAGGTCTAACCCAGCACAATAGGAACTGTCAGTGATGTAAGTGTACGTTAACCAGCCAAACGTATGCCATGCGAAACACCGGCACCCGACAATTTTTAAAAACCAGTGTAAACACACAGTTTTACTCCATGAACTAACTCCACGAACATAGAAAACAGCAATAGATGAACAGACGCCAAAGTCCAGGCACTTCTCAATCCTCCATCCCAAAGATGTTGACATTGTTGAATGGTGTGCTTAAGTTACGTCGCTTTCAGACAGCTTATGTCACTTCAGAGTTCCTATACTGGCAGTGTGAATGCAACATGGGCTTACGCTTTTAGAAATACACTCGAGAACTTCCCTAAGCACTTCCCCTCGGGGGAATCCCTGCCACTATCCCAGGTGCGTTCCAGTTTGTCAAGTGGGCGAAGGAAGTTAATATGGACATGCCCTCGTCCCCTTGAATTTGACCCAGGGAGCGAGTCTACTCAATATGTACACTTCAAGCAGCTCTATATATCACACAATTCAACTTGATTATGATGTCACAGCAGATCGCTCTTAACTGTTTGATATATTAAAGCCCCCCTGTAGTCAATCATTTATTCCTTAAAACTGTTATTAGATCACCAAAATTACATTTAAACGTTTTTTTCCTGTAAAAAAAACCTTCATGCCTTAAAATAGCTTGAATGCAACTTAACACTCTTGCTTCATTTAGTATACGCGGATTAGCATGAATATGCTAATTAGCCCCATCTCCACTCACAGCTCAGAGATCCACTCTGCCAACTTACGGTAAACGCTGCACAATGGTGTCGCTCTTTACAACGTCAGACACATAATGATAATTAATTTTATTAGCTTTTTGCTTGACTATTTTATCAAACAGCTAATAATGTGTTGTTAATGTTACACAAACCATGTTCCCGTTCGCCATCTCAGTCTGCCTTCTAACAATCTAACAATTTTTGAATATGCTAAAGCCCGCCGGCATGTTGATCTGATTGGTTACAAGTTTGTGAAGTCAGAAACACCAGCGATTTCAAACTGCGTTTTTTTCACTGCAGTATTAAGGAGAAAGTACTCAGCAATGGTATTGACTTTTGAATTTGCAAATGGTTTGTCTTAAAGCATATTAAAAACTTGATTTTCACCATAGGAGGACTTTAATTATTTTGAGATTTAATCGCATAATACTTGTAGCTACCCTATGTTCACAGTCAAAGTTTATACTATTGATTTTGTTTTTTGTTTTTTTGCAATTTTATAGTTCACTAACAGCTCTATACCTATAGGACTTTATATATTTTCTCCAACAACATAGTTGCATATAGAATGGTGCATAAAACAAATTCAACAGTAAAACAGGGGTTTAAATAGTGAATTCCAAGTGATCAAGGGCTTAGTGTTATCCATTTAAACCTCATGCACGAGTTCCACCAATAGTAGGCACTCATCCAACATAAGCAATGACGCACATCCTAGTCCACAGGACGGAGGGAAGTTAGCAAGTGAAGGGCATTAAAATTTGGAGTGGAACGCATCCCAGGAAAATGGCCCTATCGGTGATAAGGAAAAGCCCCAATACTCCATCCTGTTTGTTGTAATGCTTTCTTCACCTTGTTGATAATGTAAAATGCTGTAGAACTATTATGTAATGAATTTTGATGTTATAGTTGGTCAGTTAATAACAGACTAGCATTGGGGTGAAATCACAGTTTTGCATCACACCGCCGTTTATTGCCCAAAAGATGAATTTAAAGACCAGTATGCAATAAGTTGCTGAAAAAATACAAGAATTAACCTTCTGTGAGTAGCAGACGCGATATCTGCTTGATTTTGTCTGCTGTGTGTTGTCCACCTGTGGTGAAAATCAAGCATTTAATGTTGTTTAAATGTGTATGTGGTGTGTTTAATGTGCTTTAAGACGAACCACGTGTAAAATCATGTCAACACCAGTATTTTCTCCTTAAAACTGCAGTGAACCAAAAACGTGGTTGGAAATCGTTGGTGTTTCTGACGTCACAAACTACCTTGTAACCAATCAGATCAACGTGTGATCTCAACCAGTGGATCTCTGAGCTGAGTGAGTGAGTGGAGGCGGGGCTCATTTGCATATTCATAGGACTGCTTGTACTAAATGAGGCAAGGGTGTAGAGTTACCAGAGATGGGACCAAGTCACACATGTGCTCACATGTGCTCAAGTCTCAAGTAAGTCTCAAGTCTTAAACTTCAAGTCTCAAGCAAGTCCCAAGTATTTTTTTCTTGGGCAAGTCAAGTCAAGTCACAGGCTATGTCAAGTCAAGTCAAGTCAAATCCTGTAGTAGGTTAAGTCAAGTCCAAGTCAAGTCACCTTATTATTGTAATTTTACTTGCAGAATCTGATCTTAATAAAGTGAGAAGACAAGATATAAGTAATTGTCAGTAAATTACAATACTCATGTTCAGTAAAATACATTATGGAATCAAACAAAATTGTAACTTATAAAATTATTTATTTTTCACTTCTGCCAACAGTGTTTGAAATGTTTTAAATTTAATAAACTAACATGGCGCCGCCCATTCGCACATACAGCTCAACTAACGCGATCATCATAAAGGTGTTTAATCAACAAAACACGTCCACTTGCACATATTTGACAATCGGAATATCAGTGTTTCACGTTATAGCTAATACATTTGTAAACATTTTGAATAAAACAGGAAAAATTACATAAAAGCAGATCATCATTCATTCAGCACTGTGTTGTGGTTGCTGTGTCACGTGACAAGTAATGACGCGTCACCATGGCAACATTAAAGTGAGTGACAGGTTCTAAATAACGGTCGCCTAGAAAACCTCACGCTGGGGCATCAGTTAGAATAGTTTAAACGTACGTGTGAAAGGGTTAATGGCTACTTTAGCTATTATAACTAACCAGATAAAATAAACACATTGACAAGCACTTACTGGGCAGAATGGCTCTTCAAATGACGGACGAAATTGGAGGTTGTCGTCTGGCTGTCCGCGATCTTAATGTTGCATGTCTTGCAAATCGCTGTTCGTCTTTTGCAATCTTGAGAATAATTCTTGAAGCCGAAAGCGATGACCCTCGGTAACGTTACCCCTCCGGCTGACATGTTGATGTGTTATCTGATGTAAGTGGGCGTGGTGTGCGTAAGGTACGAGAGGGCATGACTGATGATAGGATAGCCTAGTGTCGTGATCCAGTCATGACAACGCTATGCATGCGCTCCAGCTGGATCAACTTTATTTTTTAAAATAATATATTATATATTTTATATTCAAACTGAAAACATGATGTGTTTAACACTCAAGTCATTCAAGTCCTCGTGTCTCAAGTCAAGTCCCGAGTCTTTAACTTCCAAGTCCGAGTCAAGTCTCAAGTAGGCTATTTTATTTTTTGTCAAGTCAAGTCACAAGTCATAAAAATCGCGACTCGAGTCGACTCGAGTCCAAGTCACAAGTCCCCAATGTCTGAGAGTTACATTCAAGCTACTTTTAGCTATGCCAAAAAAATTAAAGGAAAAAACATTTAAATATGTCATTTTGGTGATCAAAGATAAGTTTTAAGGGATACAATGGTTTGACTGCAGGGGGACTTTCAAGCTGTCAACATATTTGACAAATGAAGCAGGCCACTAGAAGTTGAGAAGACCGATATATTCGTAATAAAGTCGTCGCAATAAATTAAACTAGAGACCTACCATAAAACACATTTACAAATCAAACCACTGAACACTAAAGGATTTAAAAACATAATTTAAAAAGCTTGTTTTAGATAAAAGAAGCTTGAGAGGAATACAGACCACCAATTTAATGGAATCTGTAAAGAAGAAAAAAATACTACAATTTCAATTTCTGGCAAGTTACTGAACTTCGAGTCTCATCTGTTTTTGGCTAAATCTGAGTGAAAAGAGATTGACCTTTGCTGCCATTCTTTAACCCCTATTGTATTTTTCACCATTACTAAGTGAAATTAGTGTAAGAATAGAAGTGCATTCAGTCTCGATGAACTTGTATTAGCAAGTTAATGCTGCATCATTTACAATCACTGTCTAACCACAAAGTTAAAGGCTGAATATATCATGACCACTGGTGCATTTTAAAGAGGTACATTGCAGTGATGTGATTTGATAAATGATGCGGCTGAGGTCTCTTTCACCGTGCTCTTGTCAAACAGTTTTGCCAAGGCAAAATAGCAGATAAGACCTTGTGAATCATCTGATGGCGTTGCAGAGGATGTGGTGATCTGTAAGTAGGGGGTGAGCCACAAATCCATTCATGACTCACTATCCATTGATGGTGTTTTCACTTGGAAACACCTGCTGGAAGTACCACACGCACAGATGGGAAAAGAGCTCAGATGCAGTCTGCGTTACTCAGCAAATGAAGAATGTTTGTTGAGGGCTGCTATAATAACCGGTGATGTTAATAAAGTTTAGAGTGAACTTCGTTCCAATGTCACTGTAAAAATATGGGTTCAATGTATCAAAACAAGTTTTATAATTTTGCACAATGTCTGTTTTTGCTGTTTTGCTGCATACTAATATTGCTTTTTAAATTGTGCTGAAATGCCTGCATATGCTGTTAAATGGCAGGTACTCTACAGTATGTGCCAGCTTACCCCATATAGTCACAACATGAACAAGCAAAACACAAGTATGTCTTAAATTAATCTTTTTTCCCCTTGGCAATAAGGTGGAAATGTTTAATAGCTTATTGTAGTTAAAAAGCAAGGCGTGTGATACAGATATTCACAAATGAACCTATATTATGGGGGGAAAGTAGGTCAACTAGCCCCAGACATTAATTAAAGGGTGTTCAGAATAAAACACTTTTCTTTCATTTTCCTTCAAGGCTTCAAATGAGCAGTTGTTTTTTTTGTTTGTTTTTTTTTTTTCACTAAACCATGACTGTTGCTGATTGGGCGAGTCTTCACGCGCAGACTTCAGTGTCACATCACGCGTGCGCTTCTGCACGTGCGCTCTGCGCGAGCTTGAGTCCGCGAGTTACGAGACGCGTAAAGTCAACAGTGATGGTTTCCATGAGCCACACGATTTGTGTCAATAACTACGCAGTTTATCTCTCAGCTAGAGACAATTCCGCCTGCTTCACCGACAATAGCGCCATTATAGCAGAGGGTCCATCAAAATGCCAAAGCGATAAAAATGCGAGTCATTTGAATAACTTCAAATGTTATTTCTCAAAGACAGTTAAGAAAAACAAAGAACGCAATACATTTGACTAAAACGTGATCCTGGTAATCACACAGTGCCAAAGCTTGTGGAGACAGTTGAAATATAATAGGCTAGATGGATTACTGAATGAAACAAAAAAGATAAAGAAAAACAAGCTTTCGTTGTTCAAAGCGAGTAATGAGATTTAGACTTGCATTACTAACAGGAAGGGGGTTATATGGATGCCATGTCATCTAATGGGCAATTCTACTCATTTAAATCTTAATTTTAACTCTCTTTTTGATACATTATGAGGATGTGCCAGACGCTGATTACTGGTTTTAAAAAAGTTTGGTCACTTTTGGGCTTGTCTGGCATGATAAATGAGCCAAAACCAGCAAACAATCTAAGGCTGTTTTTTTCTTTCTTTCTTGGTTGTATGTAACATAGCAAGTTGTTGTGTTTAGAAGCATATGATAAAGTTGCACAATATAACCTTCTTAGTCTGTTTGCTGGTTTTAGATGTGTTTTCCACTGGGAGGGCAGCATTTATAATTTTTTTCAGTAGGGTAAAGTTGAGTTAAATGACACATAAGCTCTGTTATAAATGAAACAAGCTCAGGTCTGTCTCTTTGAAGTATGTCTATTTGTATATAACAACAGTGCGCGAGGATGTCAGCGTTTTCCCCAATCACTTTTCCCAAGTCAAAAGGAACAGCAAACTTTACGCCATACGAGAAGCCCATTTAAATGCTACGGATCAATGAATGAAAGTTTGAGCTTTGACAGTGTAAGAGCGCCTGCTGTGATGTGATTGGGCTGAGCGGCGAGCTCGTGATGCTCGGGCACATATAAAGCGCGACCTGCGCTCCTGTCATGCACGCGGCTGGAAGAAGAAACTGCTGAAGAGATCAGCCGGACAGACAGACGGAGCCTTCATGATACTGCCCACATCACACGCATTTCCTCAACCGCACACCGCGCAACACCTAAAGGAAATCCTCTTTTATTGCCCTTCATAGAAGCCCCCAGTGTCATTTAGTGAGAGATGCCGCCAAGGACCGGACTTTTGCTGCTCGCCGTGCTCATCGCCTCCGCGTATGAACTGGATCTGAACGAATCCTACTCGCCCAGGAGAGCACGCTTCTCCCACAACAGCCCCTGTAAGTAGAAAGCGTTCGGGAATAATGAGCCGGTTGTGTGCTGATGCGCGTGCATTGGGCTTTTGCTTGGTGTATAGTCAGATCATATGAGAGCTGTCATATCCTCTTTGATGAGCTCTCATCCAATGCATCCATTGACCTGCTCTGTGACAGAGGTATTAGCTATATCATGTTCACCATCCTCTGACCTGCATACGAGGACTCATCATCTCATGATGAGCTGCTTTTGATGCATTGAGCGCGATGAATGAATGTGAATGATGATAATGATTCTGCCGTCGCTTTCATCCTCAAAAGCAGGAGTTTCTACATGGGGGGGGGGGGGTATGCTACTGCAAAAACCTGTTAATTGCTTACCTTACCACATAACGTAAAAATGCTAGCTTTTGAAGACAACTGATTTTACTGTCAAATTAAAAGTAAAATCTATGAATTTGCCCATACCCTATAATTTAAAAGAATATGCATTTAACAAAGCAATACATACACTATTAAAATAATGTATCTTTTAAGTAAAAAGTATGAATTGCATTATTATAGGCTATGAAGAGGAAAAATGTGTTCAGTTTGGTAATACCATAAACACATACCTTATTATTTACAGAAAAAAGTACTATATTATAGGCTATGTAGACTTTTAATGGCACAATGTATGAATTTCCTTATTATTAATGAAGATCAATGGCTAAATTCACTGCATGCAATCCATCACATTTGTTTAGATGTTCCTCTCCCTTAATCTGGATTGGTCGAACATGTCGAGTGCTGCTATTTTATATAACAGAACTGGTGCACTTTAGTTTGCTGAGGGTTCCAACATGCATTTGGCATGTAAAAACATAACTGACCAAATTTTGTGTGAAATGTTAATATTCACTTCTTATTTAAAGAAAAATAATTGCATCCTCATAATCATCCAATGTACTGAATATCAGTATGGCTTTGTCATGCTGAAATTCACTATTACAGCATTCTTGCTTGTGTGATAATTGCATTATTTTGTGTGTTACTCTGATAGTGTTTTGCATTTGTGTGGGTGACACTGGTTCTCTCTTAATGTTATTATTAGCCACAGTTCTTCCGCTTTTATGATCTTAAAGTCATCATGTAATCTTCCATTATGGTATAGCACATCTTACAGTAGCAAACATTTTAATAGCTTAACGTTGGTATTGACACTATATAATTTAATGGTATATCATCACTGTATTGTTTTAGACTAAGTTCTGGCTACCAGGGTACTGTAACACAAAATGGTGTGGGGGGTGGGGGGGGGGGGGGGGGTTGGCATCAAATTGGACAGGTAGATTTATTAATGTACAAAAGGTTCAAAAAGGAGATTTTCACAGGAATGCAACAGAAGAACCATTTTTTGGTTCCCCAAAGAACCTTTCAGTGAACAGTTCTTTAAAAAAATGTTTAAGTGTGAAGAACATTTTAAGGTTGCACTTTTTTACATGCACTTATGTGTACTTACCTGACGAAATACATGGGTAATAAGGTAAGTCCATGGTTAAGGTTAGGTTAAGGTTAGGTTTAGGGGTAGGTTTGGGGTCAGTACCTATTACCCAGTTGTTGCGATTACTATAATATGTACATGGGGAACAGGACTGTAAAATAAAATGCTAACCGTTTTAATAATCTAAAGAACCTTTTGTGGAATGGAAAGATTCCATGGAACTATCAATCCCATTAAATAACCTTTATTTCTTTTAAATGTAGAACATTCAAAATCTCAATATGGACAAAACCAAACCAGAGTGAAATCTCACAGGGTGATACAATGAAACCCTCTTATACCAAGGACAATTAAAAAAAAAAAAAAAAAATCACAAACATTACATATACATTTAATCTCTACAGTGCTTTCTAAATAGATATACATCATTGTTCCATTACTAATTTTCTGTGAAAGGCTGATTCACTACATAAAAGGCTTTCCCCGGTGAGGTCATTCTATCCATGTTCCAGCTCTCATCAAATACACCTGAACCAGCTAACCAAGCTCTTCTGGTTTATTTGAAAATGACAGGTGTTTTAGAACGCAGGTGTAAAGATTATGCAGGTAGAGAATTGGAGGGTGTGCGGTTCGCTTACACTAACTTTAATGGAATAGGATGCTTTAAAGGGCATTGTGTGCAACTGAAAGGGCCCAACACTATTGCAGATGACTTAATGTTCTGACTTACTGCTCATTATATTGAAACTGAAGATTTGGGATCTGGTGAAAGTGTTACAAAGGGTTCTTGCTTTGTCAGTAATTAATATGCTGCAGAGAAAAGCTTGTCCAAGTGTCAAATAGTGGATCTGTATGTGGTGTGGGACGCTCAGTTCCGTTCTGTCTCTGGTCAGGACGTGAAAACCTTTGTCAAACTCCACTTGGTATTTGCATAACTTCCTGTTGTACTTAGTTGCCAGGGAGACATGTACTGACTCAGTGCTTTTGAGACAAAGCGACATTGGTGCACCAATAATTCCAAAAGAGCAAAATGAACAGTATATACTTAACAAAAATAATACGTAGGGCATATTCAAAAAAAAAATTTGCTTGTTTGTTTTGTTTTTATACATTTCACCTCATTTACATGCTAAATATTTATTGAGACCTGTTTTATAGAGTTATATTTATTCTTTTTTTTTTACAACTGCAATTTATCTCTTGTTATCTTAAAGCCTGTACATTAAATGGCATGCAATAATAACATAGAGTGTAAATTATTATATTTATCTCTTGTTATCTTAAAGTTCTTAATGTTGTTAATATGTAATGTTTTTATGTAATGTTTTTAATGTGCTTTAAGACAAACCATGTGTAAATTCATAAGTCGACAGCATTGCTGAGTATTTTCTCCTTAAAACTGCAGTGAACCAAAGACGTGTTTTGAAATCGCTGGTGTTTCTGACGTCACAAACTACCGTAACCAATCAGATCAACGTGTGATCATCAACACACGTCAAATGGATCTCTGAGCTGGTGTGAGTGAGTAGAGGCAGGGCTCATTTGCATATTCATAGAACCGCGTATACTAAGTGAGGCAAAGGTTTTTTTTCCTAGGAATTTTTTTAAATATGTCATTTTTGGTAATAAAGATGACTTTTAATAAAATTGTCGTCTACAGGGCTCTTTAAGACTTTGAGGCTCTTCAGTGTCAGTGCCATTGATGAAACGACCAATGGGATCTTCAAATAGTGAAAAAAATGTCCACACTTCAAACCTGAATAAGTTGACAAAACTCTGTCTCCGTCTTACCTCGTGGGTATAAAAGGAGGACACCGGCAACATGCAGATATATTTCTTCACTGAGGAGCCAAGACTGAGCTCAGGCGATCTGAGCTTTCGTTGTCACTCCGCTTTCGTTGTCACTCCGAGTTCCGCCGGATGACGACGAATGGGGATACCAGTCTAATCACGCCACCTTCACAGCTGTCTTCCAGTGCCCTGCGTAAATCTAAGATCCCTGTCGTGAGACTAGCACGGACGAAGGACTCCTATTTAGCACCGGAATACCAAGGTCCACTGGGGAGCATATCTCATATCTCAGAGAAATATGCAATTAATGCCAGCCCAGAGGGGTGGGACTTAGAGAATACACATATGACCCAGAGGGAAGCATATGGAGAACACTGGGGTGTCCAGCCGCAGGTGGAATACTTCAACCCCAGGGGTGGCAAGGTGGCTTGCCAAGGGAAAGACACATGCTCAGAGAGGCTTACAGTGGAAATACACATGTGGGGGTCGCTCAGGGGAGGGACCATGCACACGGGAGGCACCTAGCCAACGTGCAGGCAATAGACACTGACGTCGACGTCAACAGTGCTGGAGGAACTCAGGGCTTGCGGAGAAGCTCACCTGAGAAAATATCGCACGTATCCAGTCCATGGAGTGGAATGGCGAGCAAGCGAAGACACCTGAGCGGGTCCAGTACTAGCTGGTTGAAGCGAGTACATAAGAGGACACAGGCTCCACTCGGAGATTGTAGTCTGTTAGCGAGGCGCCATGCGCTAGAGCCCAAGAGGACGCCACACTCCGGGTGGAGTGGGCAGTCACACCAAGGGGGCACGGCCGACCTTGCTGCTGATATGCCAAAGCAATGGTGTCCACTATCCAGTGAGACAACCTTTGCTTGGAGATAGCCTTTCCCTTCAGCTTCCCACCATAACAGACAAAGAGCTGGTCTGAGGTCCTGAAACACTGCGTCCTGTCTACATAGTCGCGGAGAGCGCGTACTGGACAGAGCAGTGCCAAGGCTGGGTCTGCCTCCTCCAGGGGCAGCGCTTGCAGGTTCACCACCTGGTCCCGGAAGGGAGTGGTGGGAACCTTGGGCACATATCCAAGCCGGGGTCTCAGGATCACGTGAGAGTAACCCGGCCCGAATTCCAGGCACGCTTTGTTAACGGAGAATGCGTGCAGGTCCCCTACCCTCTTGATGGAGGCCAATGCAACCAGGAGTGCTGTCTTCATTGACAGGAACTTAAGCTCCACTGAATGCAAAGGGAGCCCTCTGCAGGACAGTTAGAACCACTGAGAGGTCCCAAGAGGGAACGAGAGGAGGGCGAGTAGGATTCAGTCTCCTCGCTCCTCTCAGGAACCTGACGATCAGGTCGTGCTTCCCCACAGACTTACCTTCGACTGGGTCATGGTGTGCGGCAATGGTGGCAACATAGACTTTGAGGGTGGAGGGAGACAGCCTTCGCTCCAACCCTTCTTGAAGGAAGGAAAGCACGACACTGTTCGAACATCTCCGGGGGTCTTCTCGGTGAGTTCGTAAAGCTGACAATCAGAGATGGCTTGTGGAGTGAAGAATACACTTGGCTCCGAAGCGAAAATATATCTGCATGTTGCCGGCGTCCTCCTTTTATACCCACGAGGTAAGGCGGAGATACGCTATGCAAATTCCGCAGACCCATGGCATTTCTTTGCCATTGGCTCGTTTTGTAATACTCAAAGATAGGCTTTCTAAGCGAAACCCCATTTGTCGTCATCCGACGGAACTCGAGTGACAACGAAAGGTAACTGGCAGATTTTAATTTTGTACTCAAACATAAACTTAAAATTATCATGTAATCTCAATTTAAAGAATTTTTAGTAGTGGAAACTTAGCCCGCATTAACTGGCAAATTCAGCAATTGTTAACTTGCTAATTGGTAACAATGCTTTAATATCATTAGCATGGCATAGCAATTGCTGAATAAGTATGACTAGTTAAAACATTTAACTTTTATCTGTTCTCAATCCAAGCTCATACTCCACTCGTCACCATGATGGTAACCCTTTCAATAATCCCAACATAACAGAACTCGTCTAAATTAGCATAGCAAAACATTAATCCCTACTAAATCTTCCACTTAACATTAATATTGCACAAAAACATTATATTACACTTAGCATTTACTCTCCCTTTCAAGTGGCATGGCAAAGCATGCTGGGAAATAGAAATCCCAGCCCAGTTTCAGTTAAATTTAAGTTTGTCTAAATTAAAATAATCAAGTTCATAAGACCCAAAACAATCAAGCAAATTTACAGTAAGTTTACAGTACATTCGTAAACTAATGAACTCTACTTGACATTAAAACAATTGCAGTGCCGTCTCCAAATCTGCGAGGTACAGCTGAGTCATGCATTAGAGTCTGGTGTGGAACACTGACACTCAGGGCCACAAGTTCAAGTCAGGGTCACGCGCTGTGCAAGTTGAAATCTGAACAGGTAGCTATGCAAATGTAGAAAATGAATTATTCATTCCAACAATTAATCCTATTAGTCTGTGTGTGTGATATCACCTGTCAAGAAGAGTACATAGGGGCTCTGATAACTTACCCAGTTGAGGTTTTACAGCACTTGATGATACATGACTGAGTAAAAGAGAAAGCAAACACAAGACTGTGCATTGTCTATTGATGTGTTTTCTTGGATCTCAAATGAGTCCTAACCTGTCAGGGCCCATCACAGTACCCTCAAAATGATCAGAGTGAGTCGGCCAAGCTGTATTCACGTTTCATTAGTCACAATATGTCTAATCATCATGCCTGTTTTCCCACTGCAATACAATAAGTGCTCTGTGAAAGCATCAAATGCAATATCAAACCCATATTTACACCTCTTCTCAGCCATGTGCAGTTTAAGTGAAGGGACATCCCCTTAACGGTGTATCCCAATTCATCTGTAACCGTACTTTCCCCTGTAAGGTTACTGATGACGTCTAGAGGGGAGTCTGATGATACAAAAAAAGGCCCTCTTATAATCCAATAACAGTAGCAAAATCAGAGTAATTTAACTTTTTTTTGACGGTCCCCGTATTTTCCCTGGGAGATGCAGTGTAATTTGGCTTCATCATGCATTTGATTTAAAAATACTTTATTAAAGAGGTACTTATTATAGAAATATTATACCTTAAAATAATATAACTGAATGTAATGATTTGGACACTTAAATGTATGTTATTTGCAACTGTATATTAAATGGAATTAGATGATAAGTAGTAAACCATCTGAAAGCACTGCGAGTTTAAGTCGCTTATAACGTACAATTGAAAAAGCAACACACGCCAAACATCTTTCCAAACATGAGAAGCATTTATGAACTTCCTGCCCAACAAAAGACAACAAATAAAAAAAAAAAAAAATAAAAGTGTTTAAATCTTCTTTTTATTCAGCTACAGCGATAGTATGATGCCCATGTGGATTTCCTGGAATGACGCATGTTGTCTACTTCTGTCCATAATTGGAGATTCTGCTTGAGAGCGCCCTCTGGCTTTCAGATGGAGCAGCATTTACTACTGAGCACAGAGCCTACTTCACTGACAAGCTGTGCATAAAATATTCACAGCCTTTGCCAAATCGCGTGTGGTTTTATTTCGATTAATCGTTCAGCCTTAATTTGAATATATTTGTAATTACACCTTTGTAATAATGAAGTTGGAATTTAGTAAATTTAAAATATAATAACTTTAAATGTAATACTGAATAACACACTACAGTTAAAATTATAAGGAAGTGATTTACATGTGCTTTAGTATGTTAGTCAACAAAATAAGTGTACTTCTTTAAAAGCACAACAAATAAGTATTAAAACAATGATTTTAATTGTACTTTAAGGTAAAACTTGATTTGACATGATAACAAAGTGCATTTTTTAAAAGTGTACTTAAGTGTGTTAAACAGTCATGAAAGTTTACTTTATAATTCTCATATTAGTGCAATTTTATTTCAGTAATATAATATCTGATCAGTGGCTATTTGCACTAAGTGAAAATAGCAATAGAACCTACTTTCACGATGTAAAAATATCAGCATTTTCTTTGCAATAAGTGTAAATAGTAGTTAGATGCTATTTGCACCTCAGTGTTGTTGTACATTAAATGGCATGCAATAATAACATAGAGTGTAAATGATTATGTTTATTAAAATTATTAAATTAGTATTTAGACTGTACCATTAGACTGAGACAGCTCTCATTACAGTAACAAATGATTTGGTCTTATCATCCGAATGTGGTTGTATCTCTCTATTAGTTTTACTCGATCTTAGTGCTGCATTTGACATCATCGACCACAACATTACTTTGAATAGACTCAAAAATGATGTTGGTAGTAGTGGAATTGCATTGGCACGGTTCAAATCATACTTATTTGACCGTTATCAGTTTGTAATGGTAAACGAAGAGATGTCATATCGATCACAAGTTCAGTATGGAGTACCACAAGGCTCAATACTAGGACTGCTGCTGTTCACTCTGTACATGCTACCCTTGGGAGATATCATTAGTTTTCATTGTTTCACTGTTATGCTACTCAGACGTATATTTCTTTGTGCCCTGACAAAACTTACCAATTCACAAAATTAACGGAATGCATAGCTGATATAAAAAATTGGATGACTAGTAATTTCCTACTACTTAATTCTGAAAAAAACAGAGATACTAATTATTGGACCAAAACCCCCTGCATGTCATACCTAGAATACTGTCTAACACTTGATGGATGTTCTGTCAAGGCTCTTTGATACCAATCTTTCATTTGAAAACCACGTTTCTAGCATCTGTAAAACCGCATTCATTCATCTTGGAAATATACTGTATATAAATTACGACATATGCTCTCAATGACAAATGCAGAACAGTTAGTTCATGCGTTCATGACCTCAAGGCTAGATTATTGTAATGCTCTACTGGGTGGTTGCCCTGCATGCTTAATAAACAAACTACAGCTGGTTCAAAACGCAGCAGATCGAGTTCTTACCAGAACCAGAAAGTATGACCATATTAGCCCGGTTCTGTCAACACTGCATTGGCTCCCTATTAAACATCGTATGAATTTAAAAATATTGCTGATTACTTACAAAGCACTAAATGGTTTAGCTCCACAGTACTTGAGCGAGCTCTTAATGTATTATAGTCCTTCACATATATTGCGAAAAAAATTCTGGCCAGTTGATAATACCTAGAATATCAAAATCGACTGCTGGCGGTAGATCCTTTTCCTATTTAGCACCTAAACTTTGGAACACTCTTCCTAACATTGTCCGGGAAGCAGACACACTCTGTCAGTTTAAATCTAGTCTAAAAACACATCTCTTTAACCTAGCATACACAACACATTGTCAACTTCTATAATTCAAATCATGTAAAATGTTAGGCTGCATAAATGAGGTCAGATGCAGAAAAACGCTGGTAGATCTGCGGAAATGACAAAAGATTCTGTACTATCCAGGCCAGACAAGTAATTTGGCAATGTCAATTTGCAAAGAAAGACTACGCGCCTAGGCACAAATATATATTCAAACGCGCATACCTATAGACCAAACGCGTAATATGCATGTGCACGCCGTCACAGTTTTGACAGATTCACGTTTTTGAAGTTTACACGGAGATGATAACGTTTTTTTTAAAAATTCAAAACTTGCACCTTGGAACCTATTTCAAAGTTTGGATTCTCGAGCCACCAAACACTGTTGTCGTGCAAATAAATGGCTAGAACGCATTAAACGTTTTCTGTTTTCAATTAAAATGGTGTTGTGTATGCGGCCCCTAAGTTAATAACTTATGATCTTTGCAAATTGCAACGGAAGTGAATCAGTCAAAAACTTAGTTTAGCTGGACAATAACTTTATTCTAGAGCTGCTGTAAAGCCAAAACAATCCTTTCCTATTATCACTATTAAAACTGCTTTGAAACAATATATATATTGTTAGAAGAGCTATATAAATGAAGGTGACTTGACTAGTGTAAATAGACACTCTGTATTAATCTACAAGAACAGTTAGTACAGTAAGTAAATATATATATAGGTTACTTTTAAGATTTTAAGTAAACTATGAGTGCTGAATCAGCAAGACACCTCAGTTTAGATCACATGAGTTTGTGCACACAACGGCACAATTTCGCAGAAAAACTTTTAGTTATGAATTCACAAGGACAACTGTTCCATTGATAAGAGAGGCCAGTCATGAAAACATTTCATCGTCACTTGACCTGACGCCAACAGGAAGTGTAGGAAAGTGATACAACTGTATTTGATCTTAAACTGTCACCCCCTTTTTGAGAATGGACATTAAAATGCACTATTCAAACTTAAATGGTTGTAATTCAAGAATGCTTGAAATGGAATATAGACCTAAGTTTGGTCTTGTTTTAAAGATAACACTCAGCAGATTATTGCTGAAGTGAAAACACTTCAAAAAATGAAAGTTTAAATTTACAGTAAATCAAATATACTCTACTTAATATTTTTTTCTTTTATATAAAATATATATTTTACAAAATTATTATCAAATCAAAGCCATATATCTAACCAAGTTGTGTTCCAAATTTGAAGTTGATATCACATAAATTGAAGTTCCTATGAGATTTTGTTTAGGCGTAATAACAAAAATAGCCACTGGTACCATGACATACATTCCATTTAATTTAATTGTATGCATTCTGCCAGTACAAATTAATACATTTCTGTCAAATTATCACTTCTGTCACAAAATATGGAACCTTGAGACTCTGACAAAATATGTTTTATCAAGATTAGAAAAGGAATTGATCATAAATTATGAAACATGATCCCCAAAAGGGAGGAGCCGATAAAATAATTTAGAGTACAGTTTGTATGGTAACGCAACGTCCAATTTCAAAACGGCTTTCACAGGATGAATTCTAAAACTACTAAAATATGTAATGTTATAAAAAAAGCGATAAAAAAGATAATATTATATTTAAGAGGATAATATATATATATATATTATACTTTTTAGAGGATAATATTTTTTTTTTTGACAAATACTAGATTATATGTTTTATTATGAACTTTTAGCATGAAAACCAAAGTTTAAATTATTAAAAGTGTGTGCGTCGACTGTGTGCGACAAAGGTCAGAACTCCTGTTATGATGTAGATTTTTTGAGGTGCACTCTTGTCATAAATTCATCTATTACTGTTCCTACATAATTTGTAACAAAAACAGTGCTAAAATGTATATTAAGGATTCTTAGACCTTTCCAACGACATGTAGTTTGTCATGATTAGATTAGGATTTAATTGTAATATAGTGAAGTAAACTTAGGCGTCCAGCTAGCGGGAAGGTGAGGTAAAACGAAGATGACAAAAACGTCTTGGATGCTTCTCCTGAAATTCCCTTGGATGATTAAACCCTTAAATTGGCATAATAGTGGCTCTTTACTGTTTACAAATTGGTCCCATTTACTTTCATTGTAATTATGTCACTGTAACCCTGATTTTTGTTTTTGTGGTAATCAGCATTATGTCACAAGTGCTCTCAATTGAGTTTAGCTCGCATTGAACCCGGAATATTCTATTAATGTGCAGATTGAGCAAATATGCCTTAACAGAATGTACTTCTGAGATCTTGCCCTAACCTGCTCCTCTGGACAATAGACATATTCACTGCATGACATTTGGGGGGTTTCTGGTTATTTCAGAAGTCTTGCCTTTTGCCAGGAGCATTGACACAGCAACACACAGCGTGTCAGCAAGTGTGTAGCAACACCAGTCTCTCTGACACACACACACACACCCTTGAGGTTCTTTCTCGGTGTGGCATGGGATCCCGGCCCTGCAGGCTATGAATTTGTGTGGCAAAATGTTTATAGTCTTTGGCGCGGAACTGTTGGAGGTGGTGGATTTGGCCCTTTTATAACATTATTGTCTTGTCACATGTAAGGGTAAAGGAAACAATGGGTATTGTGCCAAAAGAGACAGTCAGCAGAACCTAATATAGAGTGGCACACATGCCCTACACCCCTCTCTCTCACTCCCTGACGACGGGGGCAAACACAGGGCACAGAACGCCCAGACTACTACAAGAACCCCTCAAGGCCTGCTGTGGGTATTCTTCATTCATTGGGTCACAGTTCCAAGAACAGAAAAATGACTGGAATACCCATGAAAGTTATGGCAGAGAGTAGAGTGGAGAAATGACGCCAATGCTTGGCTCAGTTATTATACATTTCAGGTTGTCAAGTGGCTAGTCAAGCTTGTTGTTATTTGTCCTTTTAAGACGAAATTTGGCTTGATACCAGAACTGAATGGAAACTCACACCATGTCACACATAAAACCCTAGTACTCATGGAGCGTTCCCGTTTGTACAACTGTTCCCTCAGACTGAATGGTATTTAAACATCCCGTGGGCTGGAAGGTGATAATGAGAATGTGTCCCCTTAAAAATGATCCCATGTTCACTTGCAAGCAAGGTGAGAAATTAATGATCTTGCCTAAATGGTTTTACAAGTTCATTGGTACTACACACAATGTGTTTCTACTTAAATAATTTCCCATGATAATATGTTCCATCATTAACTGCCCCATACTTTCACACTGGAAGTCCAAACCATCTCCAAAGACTGCTCCCTCAACAACCCTAAATGGCTTTTCTCCAGGTCTATGTTCTTTGAGAGTGTACAAGCTGAACTATCCATGTAATAGAAGGAAATTAGTTTATTTCATTGACTGTAAAGAGAATTACTCATGGATGGATGGATGGATGGATGGATGGATGGATACATGGATGGAGTACATATGTATATTTCCAATTATTTCTGGTTTGGACTTGCCAAATATTTTTGCAGTCATTTATGATTTGATCCACTGACAGTACAATAAGGATAAATGTGGTCAAGAATGCTTTTAGGTTTTTGTAATGTAACAGTGGTTTTCTTTTTGCAGCGGATGTGGCACGCTGCCTGAACAGTGCACTCCAGGTGGGCTGCGGTGCCTTCGCCTGTCTTGAAAACTCAACGTGTGACACAGATGGCATGCATGACATCTGCAAGTCCTTTCTCTACAGTGCTGCAAAATTCGACACTCAGGTATGTGTTAGTATACAATTCATGGCAAAGTACAATAGCGATTTATCAGTTCATCGATGGAAACACAATATCCTATTGATGTCAAAGACGCCTATTCAGCAGACAGAAAGAACCTAAGAAGCACTAGGATTGGATGAATCCTGTCAAATGAATGCTGCTGATTTCCACAGAGATGGGACTGTATTCTGAAAGGCCTGATGGGAGATATTATTTTCAAAAGTTCTTATTACAGAGTGATTTATAACGGCATTCTTAATTGATTAGTTGTATATAGAATATGCCACATTAAATGTTGGCTTAGTTTGTCACCAATCTCAAGCAAAGTTCTTATTACCAAATTACTTTATGAACTGATTCCTCAGAAATAACTGGTTCAAAAGAATGACTGGTTTGAGTATCATTTCTACTTTTTATTGCCCAAGGTTCCACTTAATTAAAACTAAAACCTCTCCTGTTTCATGAGATGGATTGAAGTCACCGTTCAGGCCTGTGCTTGACGTGGTTTCCTGTTCATTTTGCAGGGAAAGGCTTTTGTGAAAGAAAGCTTGAAGTGCATCGCCAATGGCATCACTTCCAAGATCTTTCTAACAGTCAGACGGTGTTCCACCTTCCAGAGGATGATATCGGAGGTTCAAGAGGAGTGTTACAGCAAGTTGGACATTTGTAAAGTGGCTAAATCAAACCCAGAAGCCATTGCGGAGGTGGCTCAGCTACCCAGCCACTTTCCCAACAGGTAAGAGTCTTGAGCAGAATGAAAAGATTCCATCTTATGGTATTTACAAAAACACAGAAGGGGTTTCAGGATTGTTGACCTTATCATAATGCCAAATTTGGGAATTAAAGAAACAGTTAGGTGGGTTCCCTTGTGCAAAAGTACTTTTATTTGTAATGAATGTGCACTTGTACTGTACCTGCAAATCTTAAAAGTATATTTTAAAAAAAACTGTACTTCCAAATCAATCAAACAAAAGGCATGTTTCTTACCACACCTAAGAGTTGCTTGTGTACGATTTAGCAGTGGTGAACAGTAACCTATAAGGGATAAGGTTCGAAATCGGTCGTTTTGTCACGATACAATTCTCTTAGCCGCTATACGATTACGATTTGCTTAGATTCAGGGGTATATTGATCGATATCACAATATTATGTGCCTATTTTACACAACTAGTCAGATTAATTTACATATGCATGCAATTATATAACATGAACATTTAACTGGAATTTGCTACTTCAAAATACTTATAAATATATATATATATATATATATATATATATATAGTGCAAACTCCGCAAGTGTCCAATGATGTAGATAGTATACGCTTTCATAGTTATCTGTCAAGAGCTTGCTAGATAAATTCACTGATTTTGTGGCAGAAACCAATATTTAAAGAAAAATAATTTGTCATTTGAAAACGATTTTAGCTCATTCTTTCCTTTCAGATTCCCTGCATTATGCAGTTTTCTAATGTAGCTGCGACGTCAAATTTGTTGACGTTTGCTCTGTCTCGCCGCAGGTTTTATGGGAAACTACTGCAGAGTCTGATGGAGTGTGACGATGAGACAGTGGACCTGGTGAGGGCAAATATGTTGACCCGATTAGGGCCCGAGATCACCATGCTCTTCCAGCTACTGCAGAACAAGCCGTGTCCGTCTGCTGCAGTTCCTACTGGAATGGAGACTCGTGGTGGGTGGCGGTGGTCTGTCAGTCCCCATGAATACAAGCACCAGCCAAATCTACGCAACAGAGATGCCTCCAATCTCTTTGGCAAGAAACGCAACATTGGTGACAGCTCTTAACTTCAGACCAATTTGCCAATCCATACTTAGCCATCGAGCACACTACACAAACACAAAGTGAAAACACAAAAAAACAAAAAAAAACAAGACAAAGCAGTGGTTTATTTTCCAAGGCTATACAGGGACACATTCCTTCTCAACTGGAAAAAGGCATGCACCAGTGCAAAAACATCTCGAATGTCAAATTCTATGTTTATCATTTCATATTTGATGAAAAGCATTTTACGCATTTTTTCGAGGGGATCTCGGCCTGGTTTACAGCCCGATCCGTGTGTCGTCGTGAAATCTAGCTGGAGTCATCCAGGCCATAATGTAGAGAGCTCTTAGATAGACTTATTTCCATGAAAATATCTCTAGAAACGAAAGAAAAATAATATGAAAAAAAAAAACGATAAATAGCCATTTGTATATGAAATATATCTTACAGAGACGAAAATGTATCTGTATATAAACTGAATCTAGCGTTGATGTGAAATAGTTGGCATGTGTTATAGAAATAAGAGTGTACTATTTATTTATTAACAGATATTTTACTACTACTTTAGCTGTTAATCTCCAATTGCCACTAGCCTTTTTGTGAAACTCTCCCATTTGGTGAGAGCTATCTTTAAAGATCTATGTGCAGGAATTCATTAAAATACCAAAAAACTGAAGTTCACTTCAAACGCCGTAAATCATAAGCATCGAGTACAGCAACAGTAGATGTCAGCGATCCACACTGGACGACCAGTCATTATAGTCATTTAGTCACTATTTATAAAATGAGTTAGACATGCACAGGAAGGGAGAGATAACCGCTCTTCACATTCCTTCGGGTTCGTTTCTTTAGCTTTTTTCCCCACATTTTCTTGACTCTTAGATCATCTCTCTACTTATGATCTGTTCAAGAAGTACAAATAAACTCTGAGAGGAAATTCAGTTCGAAGCCCTGTTAGCGCTAAGTCTATACACATATTTTGGCCAACTTATTGGACAGATGAACAAATTACTCCCTGGTGAATATGACATGCAGAAGTGAGTTCAAGTGTGCTGGTCCCAGCATTGCTGAAATGACAAACAAAACAAAAAGAAAAAAATCAACAAAAAAAATTCTAAATGTCTATTTAAAAACGTATTAATTGACTTATTAATATTTATTTTCTTACTATATTATTTAAATGTTTATTTTATTACGTTTCTGTGGGCAATATTAGTTCATTCAGCAAGCATCGGTTTACAGATATTGTGCTTTTTAATTGCTTAGGCGTCCATTTTTGGGAGCTGCTTTAAATTTATTTAATCAATCACTTTATTTAGTCATTCTGAGTTGACTGTACAAGACCCATGTAATGACTCTGTGCTGGTCATGGGGGAACACGCTGGTCATATGAGTCAGGCGAATGTTATATGGGACCACTATAATACAAACTTTGTCAAAAGTTTATTGAGCATTGCCACATGCTGTGTATACTTTCAGGGTTAATCAGCTATATAGAGTATATCGTTAGCTTTAACGGAGTAACTGACATCCAGTATTTCATAGCGTTGGAGGGCGATGCGGTTCAGCCATTGTACGTGATGCGCGAGCGGTTAATTTGGGGCAAAGTGTTTTCCCGAGCCATTCTCGACACTATGCAATATACAACGTTTCGGAAAGCCCTATTTCTCCCAGGGTGAATGGGGAAGATCTCTTTTGTAAGTGCTTCTTGGGGAAGTTCAGAATTGCAAGGACTGGAGGGCAGCGTTTGGCTTGGGAATGACTGAGGAGCGAGGGCCAAATCCAATCAAACTACCGCAAAACCACTTTTCGACTAGTCTAGTCCAAAAATAAATTCCTTAGCAAAAAAGCCATTTCACCACTGAGCAATTTAACCGTTAAAATGACCAATTTACATCCCTTAATTCTTTTGAAAAACACAGCCTGACCATTAAACGGCTTGTTTAATGGTGAACTAATGCTGGCGCCATATTGGTACTGTGGTGATAATACAGCAGTTTGATTGAATTGGACCCAAAGAGTAATGAGAGAGAAGAACCGGAGGGGCAGGATGACTGTTTTTTTCTTAAACCAAATGATCTGCAAACCTAAAAGTAATTCACCAAACTATGCAATAATCGCTAGACAGGTTTCAAACTAAAATCCATGCTATCGAGCCCAGAGCGGAAAAGGGGCCTTTTAAGTTGAGACTTTTTTTCTTCTTCACCCATATGAAATCAGACCCCCCCCCCCCCATCCCCCATCCCCCCATCCCCCCATCCCCCCAATCCCCCAGTAATCCTTTTGATTGTTTTTCTGATTTCTTTATTTGACTTCCCCATTTCTGGCCAAAAATGGTTAAGTGTGTGTGTGTGTGTATGTGTGTGTGTGTGTGTGTGTGTGTGTGTGTGTGTGTGTGTGTGTGTGTGTGTGTGTGTGTGTGTGTGTGTGTGTGTGTGTGTGTGTGTGTGTGTGTTGTTATAATAATATATGCACTTTCTGTTTTATAGGACCACTATTAAAGGGCATTGAAGCATAATCAGATTCTGCTCAAACACACCAGAATAGCTGCTGTGTTCTTGTTGAACAGGCAGGGATGTAGTGGCATATAAGTGAGGATTTCTTTCTTTGGGGAAATATGGTATCATAATATCGCAATCTATTAAACACCATACCTGTACCAAGCAAAGCTGCTAAACTGATTTCCAACCCCACTGTGTTAATGTTAAAGCTGTTTTTCATTTAAAACCCCATCGACTTTGTGTGCAAATCATGATGAGCATGACCAGTGACTCAATTATGCATTACCATTTTCAACCGCAGTTCTGGTATCTCAGCAACAAGGTGTCCATACCATCTCCAGAGAAACAGCAGCGAGTGCATATGTGCGCCTCAAGCCAGCTCAAAGACATCTGATTTCATCTTTAAAAATAAGCTTGTGACCTACTCTTAAGTAGCATTCAAGTTTGATTTACGGCAACGCTGCAACGCTGTTCGGAAGGTTTGGCCACTCTTGTACCGACCACTTGTTCATTTCTTCCATTACTGAATCAAAGGGAAATGTTAGTGTAAATGTGTGTTATTTTGTTAAATTATTACATTGCATTAGTTCGACTGCTGTGGATATAAGGCTTTTATCTCATTCAAAGCCTCTGTCGTGCAGCTTACCATTGTGATTCAGAGAATTTTCAAAGTTCTAATGGATTTTGTACAACTTCAGAGAATGTATATTTTATCAAATGTCTGTATTGGGTGCAAAGGGGTGCTGAAACCTACGGCACTGAAAGTTTATTGCAGCCCTCTGGTCATTTGAACTTGAACAGCATTGTATCCTTATCACGATTTATGGTGGATTAGCAGAACTTGGAGACTGACCCTTCTTGTTGCCAAATTTAAAGTTTATATAACCACTGCCTCAAGGAATCATCTAGACTTCAAGACTTAGAATTGAATCGGACGTTCTTTGCCTGCGCGATAGAAATAGTTTAGAATGTAGTGAGCGGGAATGATTGGAAATTGACATTCTGTGTGATCAAATTGTCCCAGACATGTTTCAGCTTAGTTAATATTGTCATTTTACGCCATAACCAGAGAGATCAGGATGCACTGCAATAGAAGTGATCTGTTTAAACAGGTCCTTCATTGTTTCTGATTCACCAAAAACTGGTGATTTCTCCTCGTGGATCCAGGGCCCTGAGGACTATAGGCTACACAAGCCACTAAACTGTATGGTACTCTCCTCTCAAAACTTGAATCCACTTATATTACTCATATTCCTGTTTATGTTCAAATCTTAAAAATCAATGTTTGTTTTTTTGTTTTTGTTTTCTTTTAAAATGCAGTATGAAACCAAAATAGGAAAAGATTGTTTTGCAAGGCATTCTCTTCAATTCCTTTTTTCCCTAATGTTACACCTGATGGAAATTTGTGATTGATTTGCACTTTATACTGAACCCATATGCATATATACTTGTGTAGGGGGTTTCTTTCTGTGCCGAGAGGTCAAAAAAAAAAAAGATACAAATACATCAACTATGTGTCTTTTACTGTGTAATAATAAACTGATCAGATCTCGCATGGTATCTTATTTTGTTTATGAACCATTTCAGTGGTGCTATTATGTTACGAGTTAAATATCCTCATAATAGTAATATAGTTTTTGAGCTCCTGTTATAAGTCATATATTAAAAATGGTGCAATATTGAAAACTTGGACTGGGGTACAATGAATTCACTCATGTAATAATATAGCAGAATCCTAGGACAATCTTAATAAACCATTGGGCAATAAAAAAAAGGATCAACACCAATTTGGCTGGTCCGACGCTGTTTTCCAAACAAGCATTATGAACATACAGATATGGACAAAAGTATGTGAACACCCCTTGAAATTAATGAATTTGGATATCCGAGTAATTCCTAAGTTAACATTCTAGAGAATTCAATGCTTTCAAATTTGTGGCAGGGTCAATGACAAATACAAGTGTCCACAATAAAGGAGAATTTTTAAAAAATCGACATTAAAATACACGGAAAATCGGAAGAATCAATTTAACGACTCTAAAAATGTATTGTGTATTGTACTCAAGAAGTAAAAAGTAATAACAGATTTTCCTTGCACCTTGATTACATATGCATGTACTCTACATATCTTAAAGTTTTAAAGGTTTTAAATTATTTAAAAGAATTCAAGGTAAAAGGCAAGTTTTTATATCATTTTTTATTATTAAATAATCCTTTTTTGGGGGGGGGGGGTCACACCACATTACAAATCAAATTATCCGACATTTTAAGAGACTTATTGACTTTCACACACAGTCGTCTCTGTGTGTTTTGTGTTTTTTCTACACACTCAGACAAAAAAGGTACAAAAGCTGTCACTGGGATTATGGTACCCTTTCAAAAGGTACAGCTTTGTACCATATTTCTACCAGAAAGACTCGAGAGATAAAATTATTTAACTAACGCATATATTTATTAACAGCCCAGCAAGCATTTATAAAGTTCTTTGGCGTAGGCCCCGTCCATAGCGCGCAATCCGAGGGTAGCGGAATCTGCATGTCCTGCCTGAAGATGAAGGCAGGGGCGCAGCCGACCCCCAAAATAGATGGAGGAATAATTCCACCGGAACGGAGCCCACCCCCAAAGAACTGTAAAGAAAAAGCATACCCACCAGTCGTGTATCCTGCGGTTCCTAAAACATGCGGTTGTATGACGTTCGATCCAGGAAGGCATGTTAAGGGCAGGGTTTAGGGCAGCGCAGCGGGGCTAGTGGCCCGGCAGTGGAAACGCAAGCCCGGTGCTTGGGGCCCGAGGCCATTGGCCCGGCTCGGCTCGCTGTTAGCCATGGCCTGGCCCTGGCCCGGCAGTGGAAACGCGGCTCCTAGCATGAACTGAAGGCATGAAGGCGCAAGGTTGTGATAATTGTTTTGCGTCAGCATCTGCGAACTCAGACATGCGTAAGTACCGATCTTTTCTACTGCAAGTATTAGAACATGATTGGTTAGATGTGAAGGCAATAGGTGACGTAACGAGTCTTCCTGGCAGAACTTACGCTAAAGCTTTTATTTACCCCTAAAGGGTGTATAATAGTACCATAAATGGGGTCCTATTATATTTTTTTCTTTTCTTTTTTTAAGTTTTCAACTTTCTTTAGTGGGTAATGTTGCTTTTTGAGCATGAAAAAAGTCTGCACAAAGTCCCTCCAGCTGGAGTTATTCTCTATATCAGTCTCACTGTTTCTGAACTCCCTGAAATGCCTCCATTGTAGTCTTGAGTTTTCTTCCAGGAACAAACACGTCACATTTGTATGCTTAATATGTCGAAAACGTAAAACGTTTCTTGTGTCGTCACAGTCAGTTAGGAATTAAATAAATAATCATAAAATAATAATAAACAATTATTTAAATAATAATAAATTACATAAATACATATTTTCAATTCAAAACGGCCATATTTGGGAGTACCAATGGGCACAAATGCATTTTCTTTTTAATTAACATAGCGCAGGACGTGAAAGTGATAACAGCGTTGGGCTGAAACTAACAAAAAATACTTGCAGGCACTTGCCTGGCGCTGCATTGTGCAGGTGTATGGTAGGGCCCTTTATTTTACTCTCGGTCGGTTAACATTTCTATCACAAAATGGTTACCGTGTATTACATGTTTCGCTATTTAGATCTTACCTCACTCTTTTTCAGCATCAAACTGACACTTCATGCTGGAATTCACGATCTGCCTACTTTGATTTGATTGGCCATCTCAATCATTTTGACATTGTGGAGCACTGGTGGAGACAGAAACAGAAAACTTTTAAACCTTTTTGTCTTCCTAACAACATAAAGAGTACTGCGTAATGGAGTGCAGCAGAGCAGTGCAAGAATTTAAAAAACTGGGGGGGGACAATTTGGCCATTTCTTGGGGGCGACTGGTCCCCCTCAATGTCTATGGTGCTGCCCTGCATCATAATGTTCCCCATTTAAATCATTCCCGCCAAAGGAATGCGCAAAATAAAGGGGTGGGGCCTAATTGAGTTTCCTTAGTAGTGTGTTGAAACCATATCCATAACCATAATCAGAGCACAGTGTTCTTTTCAGAAGGAGTGGCTTCATAGAGACAGGAACTAAACAGAGCTGCGTGTCTCAAAAGCATAGTGAGCTTAGTCCATCGTAGGTGCATTGGTGCTTTTGAGAAACGCATTACTGGCAGATTGAGAAGAGTGGTGTTGCAACAAAAAAAAAATTTAAATCAAGCTTGAAAACCTTCATTTAGACTTTAGGAATTTTCAAGATTTTCATCCTTTTAATACATTTTAATTTAGAAAATAAAAATGTGCTCATGGCAGAAGAGGTTGAGTCTTGGTATGTGGGAAATGCATTAATATGTGTAAGCCTTAGATTCTAGAAACCATTGGAAACAGTTGTCTCTATAGGCTTGTGATTCTTTTGTCCGGGCAACAATTTGAAAAAGAGCCCTTTTCTTTTCCAGCAGGGCAATACTCCTCAATACTCCTGTGCACAATGCGAGATTCATATAGAAATTATTTATTGTGGAAGGACTTGACTGGCCTGTGCAAAGCCCAGATCTGAAATGGATCTGGAAAGCCTTTTCAGAAGAGTGGAAGCTGTTATAGTGATAAAGGGAAGGATTAATGGGTTTGGTTTTGAAATGAAATGTTCAATAAGGACATATGGTTCTGGTGTCCATGTAGACTAGGATAAAGAGATGAACAGAGTCACGCTTTATGGAAGTTGTGGAATGATCTTCTGCTTAACAGTCCTAAAGATGCTTAAAATACATGCTTGAGTGTGACCAATCTGCAACAGGGCCCTTGTCCCCAAAGAGAGACAAGGAGCGTTCATGCCTTCAGATATGAACTTTCTTAAACTCACTTCACAAACACGCTGAAACTGCAAAGTGGTTGGGTTCTGTTCTGTAAAGAGGCCTGAGGAAAGGAAGTGAGTCGTGCGAGGGAGACGAGCTGAAGCGAGGCAGAGCTATCTCAAGCAGTGGGGAGGGAGATAATTTCATGGTAATTTGAACGAGTCCTGAAGGGTTTTTCTCATTTTCTGCACAAGCTCAGGAGTAGGTGATGCGGCAGCTCGGGCTCAACATTGATTCAGTCATGTTCCACTTATTTAGTCATTCACTCAACTCACTCACTTGCAAACGCCCCAAGTAGATTATCATGCCAGGAGCGACAACTGTTAGCAGCGACTCAAGCATCATGAAAGCTGCTGCATGCATTTGATTTTCAGGATCCCGGATGCTCTTCCTGGTCAACTTTTAACCCCACCAGCACTGACTTTCATTACAACGTATGTGTATTGCAGTCTCAACTAGTGGGTCATGACGAAAAAATTGGGGGCCACATTGCTGAAATGAAAACTTTGGTTTGTCTTTGTCCATCATCAAATCTATATTGATGTCAAAGCCATTAACATCTTAACATGTGATAGTGCTAATTCAGTAACTTGACAGGTGGTTGTCTATGTGACAACTATAGGGGGCATTGCAATGATGCCATGAACATATGATGAACATAACGTTTATTAGGGTGTGTTCACACTTGGCATGTTTGGTTGGATTAAAATGAACTCTGGTGCGATTGCTCTGTTAGTGCGGTTCATTTCACTAAGTGTGAACGCTGTCATCTGAACACTGGTGCCACCAAACAAGCGGACCGAGACCACTGAAAAGATGGATCTCAGTCTTCCAAATGAACTCTGGTGGAGTTCGATTGAAATCTGAACACAACACGGACCAAGGACATGTAGACGAACCAAAAACAGGACATGATGTCACAAGATGCGACCCTAAAAAGGACAGAATGCTCAAGCATATCTGTTGTCCATCACAGTTCAGTACAGGCATCAGAACCGCATCTCCTCACAGCAGATCTGTGTGTGTGTGTGTGTGTGTGTGTGTGTGTGTGTGTGTGTGTGTGTGTGTGTGTGTGTGTGTGTGTGTGTGTGTGTGTGTCGGAGGGATTCCTGCTGCTGTTTTGACGCCTTTAAACATTTACACTCATTTACACATCCCTATGCCTTTAGGTTCAGTGTCAAAAATGCCAATGTGAATGCTAAGCAGACTTAGCATTAAATTATGGGGTAAATTAGGACTAAATTATGTTGTTGTTTTGGTCTGGACAAAAATAACCAAGCCAACTGAAGCCTAAATACAATCTGCAAAAGTGAAAAGCTGAATGTAGGCTATAAACAAACTCCACCAGGGTCACATGACTTCAAGGGTTAGTTCACCCAAAAATGAAATTTAGCCCATGATTTACTCACCCTGAAGCCATCGGTGTAAATGACATTCTTCTTTCAGACGAATACAATCGGAGTTATATTAAAAAATGTCCTGGCTCTTCCAAGCTTTATAATGAGAGTGAATAGCTGTTTGACTTTGGAAGTCTGTTAAATTAAAGTCTGTTCATGATTAAAGTGCCCGACACGGATCTGCGGGGATTAATAAAGGTCTTCTGAAGTGAATCGATGCGTTTGTGTAAGAAAAATATCCATATTTAAAACTTTACAGACTAAAATAACTAGTTTCCGGCAGACAGTCATACGCATCGATTTACGCCAAACGAGTAACCCTTGTAACCCAACGTAATGACAAACACGGTTGCCCGGCCATGTTTGTTTGAACGAAGTTTGATATTTGAGACGTTTGATGTTTGAGAACGACAATTGCCGTCATTACGTTGTGCGTCAAGTTCAAGGGTTACTCTATTGGTGTAAATCCATTACATTGCGCGTCAAGTTCAAGGGTCACTCTATTGGTGTAAATCGATGTGAATGTACTGGGAAATGAGCTCTGACAAGGACAGTGATGATGGTAAAAAAAAGTTTCAAAAACTAATCCCAGTTCCAAAAGGTAATGAAATATGATTTATTTTATTATTTTCTAATTGTTATTAAAATATCACAAGAGTTTTATTCTATAGTGACAGTTAGATATCCATACGTTAGACCTAATTGTGAATCTGACATTTTCTGTATGTGTGAATGTGACATCATAAACCTGGTTTGCTTGTAAACAACTGAAGCAAAATAAAATGACATTTAAAGTTCAATGATTATGATATTTTTAAGAAGCTTAAATGAAAAATGGGGACATTTCTTCAGCGATGAATATCATGTATGAATATCATACATACATCCATCCACATCCGTGATACCCACTTTAGGGTCAAAGGGAGTGATAACATCTATATTGTTATTAAAAATGGGGGACAATTACGGTTATTTTACCATGGTAAATATACTACATTGTGTTATGAGCTACGGAAATTCATACTTTGTTTTACTATTCTAAATAACATTTACACATCATCAACACACTTTAATGTTATGAACTGTAAAAACTTACAACACTCTTGTTCTCCCCAAACTAGTCCAATAAACCAATAAGTGAGCACTGATAGATAATGTACTGTACTACATGAAACTAAATGAAATCCTTGTTCAATCTAGTCTGATTTTCATTGGGAAAACTAGCACGAGAAAGTAATAAGTAGAGGAAGAGGATGGAGGTTTTGAAGCTGCTATGGGAAGCAGCGCCCTCTGTTGGTCGAAGAAAACATCACATGATTGAGACGAGCCTGTAGCCTCTCCTGCTCTGCCTTTCTTGCTGCAACATCATATTATTTCACTTTTTGTGGGCTGTTTTGAATGTTTTATTTTAATAATATTGCTTTTGTATGATATTTGGTTGCCGTTTTAGCTTTATGTCCAATAAAAAAGTCTAGATCTGAAAAAAAACAGCAGTTGAGAACCAGTGTCCTTTTGTATTTTCTCGTCAACAGTACCCAGAAAACAGATATTTTCTTATTTTTTCTAAGGAGAACACATCTGGATCTGCAAGCCAGTGCTTAAGAACGTACCAAACATAAAAAATAAATGCTGTAGCTAGTACATAGCAGACATACATACCACACACATGGACTAGCAATGGCCTTGCACACACACTTTAATTGGCCACTTATATGCTGCTTCTAGGGTTAAGTGAGGATCAGTGAATCCAGAAAGTTGGGTGAGAAGTGGACGCTCTTGTCAGTTGAACTGAAGAGCTGGCAGGGGGTCTGTCAATGGTTTTAAAA
The DNA here is from genome assembly GCA_030578275.1 of Meda fulgida. Taxonomy (NCBI): domain Eukaryota; kingdom Metazoa; phylum Chordata; class Actinopteri; order Cypriniformes; family Leuciscidae; genus Meda; species Meda fulgida. The sequence goes on from CM060623.1 coordinate 5,169,946, forward strand.
GACGGACATATCAAAAGATTTACCCTTGCTCTGTTCACAATGGGGAGTGCATTCTCCAGGCAGTCCAGACAATTTATTGAAAAGACTGTATATATAATTTTTTTTTATATATTGTGTATGTGAATCTGGCTATTTCTATTTGTCTGAATCAGGCAATTTCTATATACCTGACATTTTGGATATATGTGAATCTGACATTTTCTATACTTTACGTGAATATGATATATATACATTATACATATACATATTTTCTGTTCACTATTCCATTGCAGCAAAAGACTTTGTCTGTAGCAAATGCCATCGCTGCTGTAGATCGAGAGCAGGGCTTCTAGCCCACACGAGAGCCTGCCTACAATAGCCTCCAATCCAAACAGTCATCGTTGATACACGACGGACTGCCGATGATGATGATGATAATTTAATCTGACATTTTCTATATACTGTATATATACTGTATGTGAATCTGACCATTTCTGTAGGTCTGAATCAGACAATTTCTATATATCTGAACCTGCTATTTTTTTTACGTGAATCTGACATTTTCTATATACTGTAAATTAATCTCATATTTTCCTTATACTGTAGGTGAATCTGACATCTCATACTTAAATTTGACAAAATAATTGTGTATCTGACATTTGCTATGCATTGTATGTGAATCTGACATTTTCTATATACTGTAAATGACTGTTAATTACTAAATATCTAAATCCGACATTTTATATATTTTTGTGAATCTGACATCATAGGTATGGTTTGCATTAACTGAGTTCATGGTTTATAGAACTGAAGGGAAAGTCAGAAAATCAAAAGGTCTATGATTGATATTTTTAGAAAAGCTGCTAGAATTAAAGCAAATTAAGCTTTCTATTCAATTTATTTATTAAGCACAATTAAAAACAACTGCCATTGACCAATGTGCTGTACAAGAGGACATAATTAACAAACATAACCATGAAATGCATTCAGGCAGGCACAAAGTGCACAAGTGGACAAACAGAGCATAAAAGAGAGAGGTATCACATCACAGATTGTAAGCCAGATCAAATAGAAACTATTTTAACTGTCCCAAAGTTTAGGAGTGGCTGTTTGGCTCTGTTTGGCAGACCTAAGAGCTCTCACTGGGTGATGATCTATCAACAGATCAGAGAGGTATGAGGGTGCTTATCCATTTAGAGACTTAAATCCAACAAGATCACCGTAAAATCAATTCCATAGCAGGTTAGACAATGTAAAGACTGTAGAACAGGGATAAAATACTTGCGCTTTCGAGCCCCCATTAAAACTCTGGCAGATGCATTTTGGACCATCTAAAGGTGTTTTAAAGATGACTGGCTAATTCCCAAGTACAGAGAGTTGCAGTAGTGAAGCCTAGCTGTGATAAAAGCATGGATCACTTTTTCAAAATTGTTAAAAGAGTGAAAAGACTTCATTTTTAGCAGGACTCGCAATTGATGGAAGCTTGATTTTACAACCTGATTAACTTGTCTATAAAGCTTTAGAGCACTGTGCAGTAGGACTCCATTTTTCACATTAGGCTTAACATAGGGTGTTAAGACACAGAGATCTGAGTTGGGATCAGAAGGGGTAAATATAACAATCTCTGTTTTACTCTCATTCAGGCAAAGGCGGAAATTGCCTCCCCAACTGAGGGCTCCTCGTGACAGCACCTCCCTGGTCAATCCCTCTGAGGAAGGCATTTTCGGTTGACGAAGCGTGCCTAGAATTCGGCCGGGCTAACTCTAACATGATCCTGAGACCCCGGCCTGGATACGTGCCCAAGGTTCCCACCACTCCTTTCAGGGATCAGGTGGTGAACCTGCAAGCGCTGCCCTCGGAGGAGGTAGACCCAGCCTTGGCACTGCTCTGTCCAGTGCTTACGTAGACAGAACGCAGTGTTTCTGGACCTCAGACCAGCTCTTTGTCTGTTATAGTGGGAAGCTGAAGGGAAAGGCTCTCTCCAAGAAAAAAGGTTGTCTCACTTGATAGTGGACGCCATTGTCTTGGCTTACCAGATGCAGGGTCGTCCATGCAGCCTAGGTGTGAAGGCACTATGTGTGGCTTCCTCCTGGGCTCTAGCATAATAAGGACATAATAAGGCAACAAAGCAGCTGGAGATCAAAGACAATGGGACCCTATATAAGGAAACAGGTGAAATTGTGACTATTTTCAATAACCATTTTGTCAGTTCTGTGAGACTAACTGTCTATAGTCCTGTAAGTGGTCCAATACACTCCTCACCAACTGATGTATCAAAGCCAGTCTTCATTCTGACTGAAATTTCTGAACCCAAGGTTAGGTCTATAATTACTTCTTTTAAACATTCCAAATCAAAAGACATATTTGGAAGGGATTCCATGTTTTTAAAGAAACATATTGCTTCCCTTACAGGGCCTATTACTAAAATCAGAAACACCTCTTTTAAGGAGGAAAATTTTCCAAACGACTGGAAGTCAGCCATTGTTTTGCCAGTCCATAAATCAGAAGATACAACTGATATGAATAACTATACGCCAATTAGTATTGTATTCGTCTTGTCTAAGATCTCAGAAAAATGCGTGGCTGAGTAATATACTGAACATCTTAACAGTAGCCCTTTTAAACTGCACTCCATGCAATTTGGCTTTAGAACCAATCACTCCACTGAGACAGCAAATTGTTTCTTTGTGGAAAACATCAAGTCTAAATTGGACAAAGGAGGTGAAGTTGGAGCAATGTCTTAGATCTGAAAAAAGCTTTTGACACTGTCAACCATGAATTACTCATCCACAAAATATCTTATTTTAATTTCTCTACCAGTGTTACTGACTGGATGAGATCTTATCTGTCAAATAGAGTACAGTATGTGAGAGTTAATGGTGAGTTATCACCACCCCTGAGGAATGAATTGGGTGTTCCCCAGGGATCTGTCCTGGGCCCTATCAGTGATGCGCGGGTCAATGTATAAACAATCGCACCCGACCGACGTTTTCAACTAACCCGCCCGCAACTCGGACCGCAAAAAAAAAAAGAAAGAAAATATTGTACCCGACCCGCTTCCTGATCCGTATTTTTTAAAAGTAGTAAATGCTCATCGTAGCGCCATTGGGCCATAGACGTCTAACACAAATGTGTAAATAGCATCGCAAGAAGTAGGCTACACATAACAAAGCCAGCACTTTGGTCATCATCTTTTCATTATTTCAGCAAATGTCTCCCATACTTTGCTCTTTCTATGTGTGTAGCTATTTGCGGAGCTTCCACTCCTCAGTCTTCACCTTTTCTCTTGCTGCCTCTATCTCTCCGTGCAGACTGTAGTGATGGCCGGTTCTGAACGAATCGTTCTTTTGAACCGGTTCTTTTTAGTGAACCGGTCGAACCGGACTGAATCGTTCGAAACAGTTCGCCTCTTGCGTCAGTGCTTAATCCACAAGTTCTAAAGTTACTCACTTTCAGACATGCCTGACAGTCCCCCGAATCGAAATAAACCAATATCCCGGAGTATATTTTACTCCAGTAACTCCAACAGTTCACTAAACTGAGACATGTTGGTGCCACTGCTGAGCGCGAGCAGCTGATACTGCGCATCCGCATACTACCGAACGCACAGGTACAGCGGTTCTCGATCCCACCAGTACAGAACCGAGACTGAGCTTGGTGCATTATCTTCGGGCCAGTTATTCAGCCAATAAAGTGTAGGCTTTTGTATTTCATAGAATATTGTGTCTAGTACTATATACAAAGGTTTAATTGGCATCTTTATTTCAAACGACCCGACCGACCACGACCCGAATATCATTAAAACTATTTTTGATGACTCGTAACTGCGGGTAACCGCGGGTGACCGCAGGCACCCGCTCATTTTGGATCAACCCGCGCATCACTAATGGGAATGGCTTACTGGCTCACAGCTGCATCTCAATGTTATGAAAACAGTCTGTATGTTCTTCAGCAAAGGCAACACTGTATCTCATTGTGAACCCAATGTCTGTGTGTTTGGGGAGGTCATTCAAACAGTTACACAGTTTAAATATCTAGGCATTATTCTAGACTCTACTCTATCATTTAAACATCAAGTGAGAAAGGTTGTGCAAATAACCAAATATAACCTAGCGAACTTTAGGCATATAAGGAATTGTTTGACAACACCTGTAGCAAAGCTATACATGAATACTACGATAATTCCTCACCTAACATATTGAATGACAAGCTGGACCCAGGTATGTGCCACAACGCTAAGGCCTATTTTATCACTTCATAAACAAACACTTAAAGTATTGGACAAAAAACCCAAACTGTACCACCACTGTAACATTCTTAATACCTATAACTTACTCAGTTGGGACAACATTTTAAAACATAGTGATGCATGCCTAATCTTTATTATCAATGGGAAGGCTCCCCCACCACTTTGTACTTTTATACAGCATAAGTCATCTAGCAGCAGAACCACAAGGTCTGCCTGAAGAGGGGACTGTGTAGTCGTCTTAGGTCAGTAACTTTTGCCAATTATGCTTTTCTGTGAGAGCCTATGGAATCAATTGCCAGTGACATTAGAAATTCCACCTCATACCATATATTCTCACACCGTCTTAAGGACTGGCTTTTGAGCATACAAAAATGTGAACACCTCTCATAATATTTAATGTATGTCTGCCTCTATATTTTAGCTGTCCTGTAACCTATATATATATGTTTTATGATTTTAATGTTTTAATGGAGCCAGTGCTATGGCATTATGTTTGGCATTATGTTTTATTGTTGTTTATTAATTGCTGTGTGATTTAATGTGCCTAATATAACATCTTGCCAATGGACTACAGTTGAAAATTAGCCTGCTGGCTAACACTGGCACATTTACAGAAATGCTGATAATGTGCACTGTCCTTAAATAAATAAATGAAATGAAATGAGCACATGGCGCCTCGCTAACAGACAATCTGCAGAGCTGCAGGCTGGGCAACACCAAACACATTCGCAAGATTCTATAATCTCCGGGTAGAGCCAGTGTCCTCTTATGTACTCGCTTCCACTAGCCAGTGAGTAGGGACCTGCTCGCTGTCATCACTTGCTGCGCCATTCAACTCCACGGACTGGATACATGCACTATTTCACTCTGAAGAGTTCTTGTTAGACCCTGAGTTCCTCCTGCACTGTTGATGCTGTCACCAGAGTGCATGCCCGGTCGGTCAGCCCTTGTGATTAGCTAGGTGCCTACATGTCCATGGTTCCCCCATTGGGCAACCCCCACATGTGTATTTCCACGTATGTCTCCTCCGAGCTCATGTTGTTCTGCCTCGAGGTTGAAACATTCCACCCTGCGGGCTGGCTACCTCTGAGGTTCTCCATATGCATCCCGGACTCGGGTCATATGTATTCTAAGTGCTCCCTACGGGTAGGCGCTGTGTTACATATTCCTCCTGGGATATGCCACCCAGTGTACCTTGGTATTCCTGCGTTAAGCCTAGCCCTTCATCTGTGCTAGTCTCACGACAGGGAGTTCAGTCTTACGCAGGACACTGGAAGACAGCCGCTGTTGCGTGATTAAATTGGGACCCCCATTTCGTAAGCCACTGACGTAACTCGGAGTGACTGAACGAAAGGGAACGTCTCAGTTACGTATAGAACCCTCGTTCCCTGAGGAGGGAACGGAGACGTTTCATCCCTTTCCCACAACCGCTGTACCGCTGGAACGGCCTGGAGTTCAGTCTCGGCTCCTGGGCAGGAAAACATAATGTAAGATTGCCAGCGTCCCTCCTTCTATACTCACGCGGTGGGGCGGAGTTGCGCTATGCAAATTCTGCAGACCCATGGCATTTCCTTGCCATTGGCTCGTTTTGTAGAACTCGAAGGTGATAGGCTTCTAAGCAAAACCCCCATTTTGTCAGTCACTGACGTAATGTCTCCGTTCCCTCCTCAGGGAACGCGGATTATATGCGTAACCGAGACGTTACTCTAGAATCAACACAAAATATTTTCCTAATTATAAGAAAAGAGGCCAGGCCAGGGTTTGAACAGAATGTACTTTCTTAGCAGATGAATTATAAAAATGCAATAACAGCCAACACCCTGTAACACTAAAACTTAAATTTACCACATTATTACAGCTTTATAATAATACAACATAAAGCTAATGCACACAAGTGGTTTCATCTTCATTTCAGCACTGTATGTCTACATCATCTCTCATGTGCCATTTGAAGGGAAGTGTGTTGCTCTATTAAAAAAAAAAAAGGCTGAAATTGGCAAAAGCACAGGCTTGTGATTTATAAAGAGAAAGGAAGAATGCATGGAGGGCAGTAGTAGTTCAGTCCAGGCTGCAGTCACAGTTCCTGACTGGACCATCATTACCACACTGCTATTTGTGGCTAAACTGTCTAAACAAAAGCTTTTGGTCCTCAGCTGCCCAAATCTAATGTGACGGCTCCTGTAGTATTACATATTGGAGATGCTATGTGATGCTCTCTCCATTTACTGAACCCAACTCCAAAAACAACATACATATGCACAAGCTGTGATCTGTGTCCACACTGGCATGTCTCCACAAACAAATCAAATGAACACTGGAAAAACAGCAAGTACATTATTTTGTTATTTCTCTGTTCTTGGGACTGTAAATTATGTAACATATTCTTTCCAGATGTACAGAGCAAAGCCAAGAATGCGGAGCAAAGTTTGTAGTGTAAGGATGATGCAATTCACAGGTGTTGAAATGTCTGTAATGAGACGTGTCTTCCTATTTAAGGAATAGTACTGTAAACTGTTTGATGTCAATACTCATTTATTTTCTAACAGCTCAGTGTCATATTATATAAATGATACAGTCAAATAAAGTCATTTGTGTCAAGGCATATTGAAACATTAAAATAAAGTTATTTGTCTGAATGCACATGGCTGATTATTGCCTTTTATTCCCTCAAGTTAACCGTGTTTGTGGTCACAGTTTCATTCACTGATCCTTCATGTTGGATACAACTGACCAATATTGAGTAGCCAACATCTTGGATAAGACTCCTAAAAGTGTCACACATACAGCACACATTACATTACACATTAAAAACGCGGATATGTTCTACATGTCTAAAGTATATAGAAAGAATAAACCAGTTCCTTGATTTAGCTTAACAAGTTAATATATAATCTAATATATAGTAGTAAAATTCATTATTCTCTGTTTTAATAAAAATTTGGGCCTATTTAATAAAAACTAGTCATACACTAAATAAGTATTAAAGATTATTATATTTTTTATTTTTGTCATTGTATACAATCCTTTTCCTGGTTGCCCAACTAAGATGCCCCAATTTCATTTGTCCAGCCTAAGGGTACGTTTAGACGACAATGATACGCTTAAAATGGAGAAGTTTTTCCTTTGAGTTTTCCGAGTACAGACGACACCCATTGTCAAACGATCCTAATTCACACGAATCCGCAAATATGACTAAAAACGCTGTATTCTGCTGCCAGGCCATTAGATGGTGATGAAACACTATAGACTGAACATGTAATATGCATGTGAATGACGTCATTGTTTACATGAGACCGTTTCCAAAACTTGCACTTTGAAACCTGTTTTCAAAAGTTTGAGTTTTCAGCCACCCAAAACACAGTTGTCATGTAAATGAACGGCCAAAACGCATAAAAAGTTTTACGTTTGTACACACCCTCTGTTAATTAACCAATCACTGCAGCTTTGTGCTAAAGGGTCCAGATTTATAAATGCCTGCATTGATGCACAATAGACTGAGAGACTTTGGAGCTGCCTGATATTTCTTCATGAGAATTGTAAGTTTATTTTCCTTTGTTTGTATTGTGTAACTTTTGCTTGTCTAGTTTGATAAGGTTTATCTTTATTGGCCTTTTATTGTGGCCAGCCTAAGGCACACCTGTGCAATAATCATGCTGTCTAATCAGCATCTCGATATGCCACACCTGTGAGGTGGATGGATTATCTCTGCAAAGGAGAAGTGCTCACTAACACAGATTTAGACAGATTTGTGAACAATATTTGAGAGAAATAGGCCTTTTGTGTACATAGAAAAAGTCTTAGATCTTTTAGTTCAGCTCATGAAAATGAGGGCAAAAACAAGTGTTGTGCTTATAAAATTTTTCAGTATATTTATCCTAGAATTCCGAATAAAAAGATACAAATTTGATAATTGTTGACAGTAAAAATTTAAGCAGCAACATTGACTATTGCGGATATTTTCCTTTCCAACTTCTGACAACTAGGTATAATCACAAATCACGGTATACATGGCAAACATCTCTGCCTGGATGAAGACATCACATGAAGTGGAAAATATCAACAACCATTCATTCCAGCCAAGAACTAGCCTTGCCAAGACCTTGTCATTTCAATAGACAACTCAACCATCTCACCCACACAGAAAGCCAAAAATCTTGGTGTCACACTGGACAACAAGCTGTCATTTGCACCCCACTTACTAACCACAGTCAAGACATGCCGATTCCTCCTGCAGGACAGAATAATCTTATGTTGGCTTATTTTCTCTTGGTTGTATCGTATCTATAAGGCCTATTCATAGTTTTCAGTCATGTGGCATCCATAGAACTGCAGCACAGGCCTGTAAATTTTCCATCTCAACAGATGAAAAACAAAAATATGCGAACAAAATACATAATTTCAAACACTAAAAAAAGCAGGACATTCTAAAACGCATAATGTGAAAAACACATCAAATGCTTTAATGTACTAAAACAGTGATATTAAAAGATCAAATTCAGTATATATATATCTTATTGATGATGCACACTATATTCAGGTGAAAGGATGAGCCCAATATATGAATGCAACCCACTAAAAGGTTTACGATTTCTTTATAATGCTTTTCTATGGAAAAGCGCTTAATGAGAAACTGCGTGTTGCGTTTATCTTCTGGGATCATCTGCTCGCCTGTACATAGTCTGTATTGTTAATAATGTGTCTTTTAAAATCACTGTCTTACTACATTAGTACTTACAAGTTGGGAAAGATAACTTGTGGACAATAAAGAAAAGTCTTGTTTTGCCTCCCATGTGGGTGTTCCTTATAAGAGTGTGACGTCACGTGAAAACTATGAATTGTACTAGCATTTGTATTTGTACAGTAAAAGAAAATGTCTATGCTACAATGCAACAATGCTAAAATACGTTTGTGAGTAGCTTTGGATATCAACTGCTTTTTGGGATAATTCACCCAAAAATGTAAATATCTTCACAGAATAAAGAAAATCATACAGGTTTGAAATGACATGAATGTGAGTAAAAAATGACAGAATTGTCATTTTTGGGTGAACTACCCATTACTGTAAATGTATAAAATTATTGTAGATGGCAAAGGTCAAATCTTTTGGTTCTTAGAAGAATTTGATGAGAAATTCATATTGAAATCACTTTTAAATTTCCCAGTTAATAGGAAACATCCTCAGAACTTTGGCTTACGTTCCGACAAGGTTCTCTGTTATGAAAAAACATTCTTTCAGTAACAATAATGGAACGTTCATTCAAAAGTATCTCTCAAAATTTTAGCACAAAAAATTGAACATCCAAGGAACATTCAGAAATAACATTTTTGTAACTTAATAAGAATGTTAGAAAAACATTCTTAGAATATATTTTTGTTAGCTTGGGTTTAGTGTCTTATCAAATCTGATCACAGTCTGAGACACTGTTAGAATCTCAATCTCTTATCAGAAAAATCTGAGAACCAGGAGACGAAAGCAAAACTCCCATTTTAATCCTATTGCTGTCTAGGATAAACAATTGAGGGTCACACTATAGTTTACGGTACAATTTGCACTATTAACTATGATTTTTGCCTCAATAAACTCCAGATTACTGCTTATTAATAGTTAGGTAGTTGTTAAAGTGGGTGGATTAAGGGATGTAGAATATGGTCATGCAGAATAAGGCATTAATATGTGCTTTATAAGCACTAATAAACAGCCAATATCCTAGTAATATGCATCATAATATGCTTAATAATTAGCAACTAGTGAGAATTGGACCCTAAACTAAAGTTTAACCCAATTGAGATATTGAAGAGACCTCCATAATTCACACAACTACAACCAGAACTGTCATGCCTTTTCAGACTGAATGGGTAACGAAAATAAAAAGGTGTGTGACGTCTATATTTGCAACAACATGCACAGATATTGTAATGTAAATGGAACCAGCTCCGCAGCAATGAGGAGTCAGCCGCAGGGGAGACAGACAAGAACCGTAATGAGAGATAATGTTTTGTTATCTGTTAAATCACTGGCATCTGCCTGAAACTGGAGAGAGGATTTCTCAAGTGTTCTCCTTATCTCCTCAATTGCTCTTTTTTTTGACACGTTATACTTTCTGTAACACTGGCAGGCGTCTCAGCTTGGCTTAAACTCATGACAATGCCACACTTAATCTATGCTCGTGGCTCTTACAGCACTGCATTAGAGCACTAACACAGTAAGTGAAAGGGCCTTGAGTGTGAGGACACACTGCATAAACAATGCAACTGTGTTAAGTTCTTAAGAATAAGTGAGGGCTTTTTGGGGTTGTATACTGAAAACCTTCACAAACATAAAACATTATTAAGCTGCACACAACTGTAAAAGAATCCCTCAAAATAAGAATGATGATCCAATCTTTCAGCAGTTAAAAACAAGCTAAGCTCAATCAACAGCATTTGTGACATAATGTGATTACCAGCAAATTAAATAAATAAATGATATAATGCTTTTTTGTGAAAAGGTTATACTATATGTATTGAATGTTAGAACGTTTTATGCCACATTATGTCAGTCCACACTGACTTTAAAGGATGATATTATGTTCTGCCACTCTGTCTCTTTACTGTGGTGAGCTAGTGTGGTATGTATTCTGCTTGTGGTTAATCTCTGCAAGAATGTTTTGTCAGTGGTTAAGACACAAGCTAGTCACTGCAGCTCTAGGCAATGATCTGATCTGTGCAGGATGCAGCTATGCAGCTTGAAATCTGTTGTAGTTTTAACAATAGTTAATACAGCACATTCGTGGAAAAAAGGGGACATGAATTGAGAAATCAAATTTCCCTTGATCTTTTGACGTGTACAAGGTCATTGTACTATAAAAACATCCAGCAAGTTTCAAAACTCAAAACATACTCGTTAGTCCAAAAACAGCTTTTATTGAAACCAGTTAACATCTAGTTTTGGATTTTGTCATATTGTGATGTAACAGTGCGACGAAAGACCACCTCTGCAGAAGAAGATCAACGCCTACTTCAGCATCATCACATCTTTGGCCCCGCCCACTGGAGCATTAGTGAGATGAGAGAGCAGGATCACTGGACTAAAAATAACATTATCTTCTAAAGCATCCTAATGCTATGAAAGAGGTTATTTGTTTTCAGCTATGTGAACGTCTCAATAGAACATTATTTGTTTGTTCCGTACATTTCAACTGTGGATTCTTTGGTAAATTAGTAGCAATTTCGGTGCAGGCTTTGACTTTTACTGTAAGATACCTATTTAATTTGTGAAAATGTGTGTGTGTGTGTGTGTGTGTGTGTGTGTGTGTGTGTGTGTGTGTGTGTGTGTGTGTGTGTGTGTGTGTGTGTGTGTGTGTGTGTGTGTGTGTGTGTGTGTGTGTGTGTGTGGCAGAGGTTAGTAGTCACAACGAGTGAGAAAGGTTGACATGGAGCAGTTAAATCTCCAACCTCTGGAGAATCACTCGTTTAAAACAAACAGAACAGAGGAGTCTGCTGGAGAAAAGGAGAACGCGACAGAGCTCGTAATAAAACCAGAATCAAGATTGGCTTGGCATTTTAAGAAATTGCAAGAACTGAGGGATTGAAATGTTGTTAAAGCAACACAGAGATGATGGTGTTTTTATTACTCAACGGGTGAGTAAGGTGTTTTATTGAACAGATAACGAGTTTGTTTACCCATAAAATCGTTAAGATATTAGGTTAAACTTATTTGGCTTGCTGTTTAAGTGGCTAAATGTAGGACCTGATAATTAAAGGGCAGGGTACCTCAGATGAAGGTGGAGTTTGGGGAGGTGGAGGGATACTGGAACAGCTGATGCTAGGGAGAGGTTAGCGGCTGCTTATATACTCAGGCTGTTGTCGAAAGATTAGATTGGCTAACTCCTCCCTGACTTACGTTTAGGAACTTCATATATATTTGTATATGTAGCTCTCTATCAGAGTTCATTGTAAAGCTTTATCTGAAGGGTCATATTCATCTTCACAGTCATTCAGAGCCGAAGCACAATGATAAACGATTGTGCGGTGTTCTGAAGTTTTGCTGTTACATTGTGTACCTTTAAGTAATTTTGTTTTAATAATTTGTTTAATTTTAAATAAATTGTATGAATTAAGCAGCACGTAAACATACTTAAATAACCCTTAAACAATTATTTAAGACATTTCTCACATAGAACCTTTTGGACAGAACGTTTATGTTTGTATTATTGAGTCAAGAACATTTTTTTTCTAGGAATGTAAGGTGAACACATCTTTATCTTTAGCAATTTCAGCGCATTTTCTTCTCACCAGCAGGGGCCAGTGTTTTTACACTCATAATAGTATACCACAGTGTATAGGCTACCTAAGTATACCTAAGTATAGCAAATACAGGTTTTAAACTTAAATGAAGTTCCTAAACCTAAGTCAGGGAGGAGCGAGCACATCTAATTTTTCAATCGACAACCAGAGTATATAAGCAGCCGCTTACCTCTCCCTAGTATCAGCTGTTCCAGTATCCCTCCACCTCCCCAAACTCCACCTTCATCTGAGGTACCCTGCCCTTTAATTATCAGGTCCTACATTTAGCCACTGGGGGGTATATCAGAGCTCGAGTTGAAGCTGCTTCATCGAGTCCCTCTCCAGTGGACAGCAAGCCAAATAAGTTTAACCTAATATCCTAAAGATTTCAAACGAACTCGTTAATTTTGTTTATATTTTCCACAGCTAAGACAAGATTATCAAGAAAAACAAGTTTTTGGATTGTCAAATGTAGCATAGATCCCATTTAATATTTTTATGTTTTATTTGGCAACACTTTGCAATGAGGTTTAATTTGTTAACATTAGTGGTTCACGAACGAACAATAAACAATACTTCTCAATCATTTATTAATCTTATGTAATGCTAATTTCAACATAAACTAATACAATTTTAAGATCAAAACTTGTATCTGTAACATTAATTAATGCACCGTGAACTAACATGAACATTTTTATTGACTAATATTAACAAAGGTTAAAAAATGCTGTATAATATATTGCTCATTGTTTGGTGGTGTTATGTAGTGAATTAACAATTAACTATTTATTTTTATTTTATTTGTATGTATTAAATTTTGTTTTTTTAAATCATGTTGAAAGTTGATCTAGATTAACACCAGTATTTGTAACTCAAAGTATTTGTCCACAGAGCGAATGAAATGCAGATAGTTCAGTTTTGCAGCATCAATGTTTATCAGTGCTGCTCATTCAGATCCTGTCTTGAACTGCAATAACAAGACTTACAGGGACATCTAGTGGTTAGCCTACAGGCGCACTGGCAGCCATGTAGATTTCTATTGGCAACAAATGTAGCCTGGGAAAACCCAGACGAACTTCCGGAAATTTAGATTTGCTCTGCAGGAAGAGCCCATTCAAGCTCATTTCCAATCTTTCCAAATCAAGGCACCAATCACAAACGTTGAGGCGGGCTTTACAAGATGACGATCGATCTGATTGGTTGTAGGTCTATCCAATTGCGCCCAGAGGCATTTGAGCGACGTCCGTTGGTGACGCCCCTTTGGAAATGAGCTGTCAATGAACCTTCCCCAGACCCTACCTCAGTAACAATTTATGTGTAGGCCTAGGCTATATAAACTTAGAATGGAGTTTTCCTTTTATAAATGGAAAATTACAGCAGGTATACTCGGCAAAGAGCATTCTGGCAATGGTTTATGTAAGTCATTAAAGGGGTCATGACATGTTTTTTTTTGTTTTTGTTTTTTTATGTTCCCTTAGGTGTAATTATAGTATTACTATAGTTTTTGGTACAAAAAAACTTTAAAAATGTAGTGATTTATGACCTTTTCCCACCCTGTTTCTCCCCCTCTGATTCAACCAGTCTGTTTTGGAGGTGTTTCCCCTTTAAGAGTTCAGTGTTAACGCCCATTGTTATGATTGGCTAACGTCAGTGCTGCTTATGCATACATTATTAACGTTAATCATTTTGTATTACATGTAGGCTACTACACAATGCTCCGCCACGTGAAACTTTGGTCTTCCGATCTTTTATCATCTTGTCACTTCTCAATTGATTTTGATTCATATGCGCGAGGGAGAGAGAGAGGGAGAGCAAGACAGTTTGAAGGCGCGCGCGCGGTCGGGGCTCTCTCTCTCTCTCTCTCTCTCTCCGCTCGTTCTCTCGGTAACATGCGCCCTGTCACACTCATCTACATCACTCACCGAACAAATAAGGCTTTGGCGGGCTGCATATGCTGCAAATAAACTGCATCAACTGCTTTCCCTGACGTCTGGGTCGTTCGGCAGCATTCAAACATGTTTGTCCACAGCCAGGAACAGCACATCTGCGTGGCATCGCAGTCATCTTATAAACAGACCCACTCGCTGCACGTCAACGCATGGAGGCGGTCATATGCAAACGACTGGTACGTCACTTCGTACCGTGACGTCACTTCGTACCGTGACGTCACTTCGTACCGTGACGTCACTTCGTAGCATGGATCCAGAACGAGCTGTATTTAGAGCTTGATTAAATAAATGCTTCGTTTATAATGAGGACGTCGTCTTAAGCTATGAAACTTGCAGGAAGTTTGAATAGTACACAGGTCTCGTATATACCAAAAGATCAAGGCAAACTCGGTTTCTCTTGGCATGACCCCAATACAAATATCAAAATTCCACAACAGGCGCGCGTCTCCCCAAAGCATTAAGCCAATATGATCGCAAGTTCCGTCGTTATCAGCATTGTTCAACGAGTCGGTGTTTCCCGAAACCATCGTTCCAACGAACCTTCGCCAAAAGCATCACACAGTTGTGAGTTTGCTTTGCCGAGTAAACGACATACTTTAAAGAACTCATGATGTCCTTCATACAGTCAAGACTTTCCACTTCCTACTACACCAAAGCACCCCATTACAAGACTGGACCTCCTCCAAGTTTGACCAGTCTGAGGTTCTTTTGCTCAAGCTTTGCCTTTTATTCCCCCAGACATAGCGCTGATCCATGCATGGGTCCAAAAAGTTGCAGTTTGGTCACGTCAGTCCATAAAACATTCTTCCAGAACCCCACAGTCTATCCAAATGAAGTTTAGCATATTCAAGAGGGCCTTTTATGTACTTCCTGGTCAAGAGTAATTCTGCAAGATGTCCCAACATGAAGGCCATAAGCTTGTGGTGTTCTTATACTCTGCATTGAAATGTTTTTTCCTCCTTTCATCAGGTCATCTTGCAAGTCTCTGAAAGTAAATTGAGTTGTTCTTTTTTTTCTCGGTTGCTCTGATCAAACATTTTATTCCCCTTAATAATATAGTGCTTTTTCTTCAAAACCCTCAGACATTTTCTGGTACAACACATTTTAAACGTATAAGGCTGCAGCTGAGTCTCTATATATGCAGGAACTTTTAGTGTTTTGAAAATCTTGCATGGACTTATGTGAAATGGCTGCTGGCAATTTCTAAAAGTATGTGTAACAGCACAAGCTAATTCAGTTTTTAAATTCACATTAAGGAATTTAACACGTTTCAGTTTTCTTTAGTTAAAGAAGAAATAATCAAACTGAATAAGAATAGTCCATGTTGAATACTGCTGTCTGGTCATTTTTTAAGAATTATTTGACACTATGTGCTCTTATTAGCACCATATATGGAGTGACTGAAAATATACTTATGTATGTAGGATACATGTTTGACATGTAAAACATATTCATTGTAAACAGGAAACAAACTTCCCTCTTCATGCAGGACTCTCATCATGTGAGCTGTCAATCAAAACACACTCCTCCATGTATGAGATTACAGGTTTCAGAATAACACAGCGACTGGATCTCGAGTAACGTTTTGATGGAGTTCTCGGGTGACCAACTGTTTAAAGAAAGGCCTCGGAGGCGAGTGTTTCCTTTCAGTTGCCATCAGCTCTCTTTTTTACAGTATGATTAATTAGGGTTATTACTTAACTGCCGTGTTCCCTTACATCGCCGGGATGGAGCGCATTCGCTCAGAGGCCACAGGATCGGTGGAGTTTTCTGAATGCTGGGGAACTCATGAACAGGACAGAGATGCGCAATTATAGTCATTACCTCATCAGTGAGTGACAGGATCAAAGCTGTTCTGTTACTCTAGACTGTGGAGATTTCTGCTTGTACTATAAAAGCCTGGACACTATCTAATATACTACAATTTAAAAGAATGCTTTTCTATTTTAAGTTTTAAATATCATTTATTTCTGTGATGCAAAGCTGAAATTTCATCAGCCTTGTCTTCAGTGTCACATGGTGTAGGCTATACAGTTTATCATAAAAAAAATATGTACAGCATGAGAGATGAGAATTATGAGTAATGAACAAAATCGAGTGCCGAGATCAGGGAAAGCGGGGTTACCTATCACAGTATGTTTATAAAAGCCTATAATAAATCAACAGTAAAACGAAATAGCAAAAATTTAAAAAGTAGGCCTACGTAAAATGTAAAATTAACAAACAAGTGTTTTTGGTCACACTGTAATTGAACTGCATAAAATATCAACTTTAAAAACACGTCTGAAAAAAATGGCGAGCTATGGAAATTATTAATACGATGAATGTTCAAGTTGCATCTTCCAGTTAAAATCTGTATTACTGTTTATCTCTTGTTTACTGAATAACTATTAGAAAATGATTAGGAAAATGACATTGGATTTTATTTTGGTGGAAAGAATTCACAAAACGAATATTTTAAGAGGGGTTTGAAATACGTTTGAAACAAAACCACTTCGTGTGTTTAATTTGCACTCAAACACTAATACTGAGATTAATGTGAGATGTGTAATTACAAATGTATTCAAATAGTTGACAAAAATTTCAATGGATATAACATTACATTCAAGTATTTTTTAGTTTATTATAAATGCCTTTGGCTGTACACTTGAACCATTTCAAAGACAACATAAATAATTATGAAATTACATATAGCTAATTATATATAGCCTACTATTTATAGGCCTACTTTACATGTAAAAAATGTAGGCATACTCTTAAGTTTCACAATTTGCATTTCATCTAAATGACTATATACATTTTAAGTATAATACATTTTTATTTAATCGCAAATAACATTCCCTCAAGTGTCCGAAACGGTGCACTTAAATAGTATTGTAAAAGAGGCTATATCATTTCCGTAAAAAAAACTTCTTAAAAGTGTGTAAAAGTGTAATTATTTTTCGCATGGCCATGCATGAAGCAAGTTGAGTCGAAAATTGAACGAGCAATAAATATGAATGTTGATCTTTTGGAGACCAATAACGAATAATTCGCTCCATAACGAGCCACAGCTGTATTACACCGACGACGTGGTGATTCGATTTATATCATTTTATTTGATCGTAATTTATTTATAACTAAATAATTAATGAATGAATGAATTAAGAACATTTTGTTTAAAAATGTGTGTTCTATTTTTATTATAAACGAGGGGGGAAATTCGTTATTTAGGCTGTAAAAAAATGAATAACCAAACGCGGCCCTTGAATAGAAGCCTATAAGTAAATAAATGATTCAAATAAATCATGAAATGCTTAGCAATGCGGGAAATAAATACGGTTTGTATAAGTATAGGCCAGTGAATAAAGGACGGTCGCTGTCATGATGGACTGAAGCTGAAGTGGGATCCGGGCGTCTGAACCTCACTCAAGCGTTGCAGGCTGGCGCCAGAGACTACATCAGGTGTAGGGTTACTGTTTGTTGTGGCCTGTGTACACTAATAGGCCTGTTGGATGTCACTGTCGGCGTCACCTTTTCGGACATCCACTTTGCTTCAGCGAAGCAAGAACCAATTTATCCGCGTGGTTTCAGGAGGGTGAATGAGGGAGCACGTAGACCTATATGAACACTGCAGTAACTACTATGTTTGTAATATTAGGTTATTAAACCAGATATATTGGCCTATATTAACGTAATGCCATATGCCACATAAATGAATGTAAATAATATCGTTATTTGTAAGGGTTTTGAAACACTGAATTTCGAATGGTTCTCATGCGATTTTTTTCCCCCAAGACAGATTGAATTATGAATGAGTCTTAAACTATTCCAGACCATGTCATATCATGGCAATTGAATTTCTTAGCAGATCCATAACGTTTCATTGAAAAGTATTAAAAATACTAGGGCTAACAGCTGGATTATATTATAGTAACACTGGATTATATCAGTTAATACTCTAACATTAATGGCTAATGATAGTTTCAGCTAAATCCAAAAATAATGTTGAGATTAAGCCAGAACACCTTTACTTTAACATTTCAAATGAACCGACTCACATTCCACGGTTTCCATTTCCACCTGGATTTATTTATAGCCTTTAATACAGTAAACTTCGTTTTTTGTAACCTAATAGTCAGGGCAGGCTTAATCATATTAAGTAATATTGATTGAAATAAGTAACCGGTAATTTAAATGTTATTACCTGTAGCTTAAGTAAGCCCACTTGACCAAATAGAGTGGACTCGCCTTTAAATTGCACATGAAATGGTATTTCAATCTCAACGATCCACTATCGAAAACTTTTAAACAAGCTGAAGTGAGTTCTGCAGGTGATGATGGGACGCACAGAATGGGAGGAGTCAGTCTGAGATAAGGACGCTGTGTATTAGATAAGAGCTCTTCTCTCCACACCTTCAACAGCGGACAGAGGAAGACAGGAGCTATTCTCCATCTAGAGCTGCTTCTGCGAGGACATACACGTCAAACAACAGCGATACAAGAAGAATTCACTGCGGTGGAGCACATTCTTCTGCTTACCTGGACATCTGTAGGAACTTTACAAAGTCAACTGATGACTGGTAGGAACAGGTGAAACGAAGAAGCGTTCTTTCACCTTTCTTCAAGCACACACACATATCTGTCGAGCGATGCTTCCGAGTCCCGTGACCTCGACTCCGTTTTCGGTGAAGGACATCCTCAAACTGGAGCAGCAACACGCTCTGGACCCACACGCACTGATGGGTGTCGAGCAGGATTCGCTTCATATTCAGTGTATTCAGAGCACCCTGAGCCGGAGCCTGGATCTGCTCTACAGCCCCGAGAACCACAGCACGGGCACGGGCACGGGCACGGGCACGGGCACGGGGGATCAGCTCAACTCACACGAGTTCGACACGCTCAGAAGCTCCTGCGGATCTCCAACCGAGGAGGACATGGATCCAGGCGAAGACACAAGTAGGATATTTATAGCAAGTATGAATTAACAAGTAGGATATTTATAATTATCAGGCTATGTATAGCTCCAATTGTCTTCTTTCAAAGATGCACTAAAAAAAATTCAATTAATAGTAAAATTTCATCAAATTGAATTGAATAATCCTTATAGCCTCTTCATATTACGAATTAAAAATGTCTAAAGAGTAAAAAAAACTAGAGCTTAATAAAACATTTTGTATAAATCTTAATTGAACAACAAGGGAATGGAGAATGCAAATTTCGTTTATGTGATTCGTATCCATAAATGTAAACATAAATAATTCAACGTAAAAATAAAAACAACAAAATAAACAAAAATATGTTTAAATTTACGTTTAAGATTTACAAAATGTTTTATGAAGCTCTAGTTTTTTTTTATTATTACTCATTTAAAATGGTTAATTCATGAATAAAATGTAATGGTTATTCAATTCAACTTGATGACATTTCAAATGAAATCAAATCGAAAAAAAGCTTACATTTATTTTATGCACATATCGGGTTTAAGGGTTTTGGACTCGAAAGGGGGCTTTCAAGTATAATAAACAGTCAAATCATTGCAAGTTGAAGGATTTAGGAAATCAACGTTTTTTAGTTTACTTAAAATTCTTGTTACAACCCAAAAAAATATTTCACAGTCTGATGCTACGATTCGAAGTCAGTTTAACGTAATTTAATTTGAAATGACTTAAACATCCAAGTTGATTGTACTTAAAAATATAAGGCAGCAACTTTATTTTGCAGGACCTGTTCTGGCAGAATTCTGGTTAATTGGGACACAATTATCTTGAATTAACCTTACATAAAAAACGGTAACCCTTTAGTTTAGGGTCCTATTCTCACTATTAAATTGCTTATTAGCATGCACATTACTAGGATATTAGCTGTTTGTTATACTTATAAAGCACATATTCATGTCTTATTCTGCATGACCCATTTACCAATACATAAACGTACATCTTTTAATAAGCAGTAATTCGAGTTTATTGAGGCAAAAGTCGTAGTTAATAGTTCTTTATTAGTGAGAATTGGACCCTAATCTAAAGTGTGACCTAAAACATAGATTATTAGCACTAGCCTATTAGTTGTTGTATTTATTGATCCACTTCATTCAGTGCATTTCATATTGCATTTACACGCCGAATATATAATTATTATTATTTGAATGTTTAGGCCTGTGTCCATTCGACGACTCCAGTTATAAAGAGGAAGCACCCCGGGAGAAGCCAAAGCAGAGGCAGCGCAGGAAACCTCGAGTGCTCTTCTCTCAAACGCAAGTGTTCGAGCTGGAAAGACGCTTCAAGCAGCAGAGATACCTGTCCGCACCCGAGCGAGACCACCTGGCTCATGTCCTGAAGCTCACCTCCACACAGGTCAAAATATGGTTCCAGAACCGGAGGTACAAGTGTAAGAGACAGCGACAGGACAGGAGCCTGGAGCTGTCCGGCCCGCGGAGGGTTGCGGTGCCTGTGCTGGTGCGAGATGGAAAACCCTGTCACGGAGCTCCTTACAATGTCACTGTTTCATATCCCTACAATAACTATTACAACAGCTATGGAAATAACCCATACCACTGTAACTTCACCTCTGTACCCTCGTTTGCCAACACAAGTCAAATACCGAACCACTTTGTGGATATGAATCTGACGACGGGAAGTGTGGATGGGATCAGAACTTGGTGAGACATGGCATCGGTCCTAACAGAAGATTTTTGGATTAAGACTATATTTATCCGAGTGGCACTGGTGAAAAACGCGGAGGAGAAAACACTCTCATTGTTGTCTGATTTTATACATATATTTTTGTTTTTATATCAGTGGTTTACAAAACAAACAACACCAAATAAAGACTAAATATTTAAATAAAAGTATGCTTTATGGAGATTTTGTCATGCTTGAATTTAGAGCCATTTTGAGGGTTTTTTTTAGCTAAATTTGATCTTAGATAGGCTATATTATCGTAAGGCTGTGTTGGAATTATTGGCGCTATATTGGAGTTATAGGAAAATAGAAATAGGCTACTGCTGGTGTCTGTGAGTTCAAATGTGACTGTAAAATTAAACCTGAAAAAGTGATTCCAGCCTACATCATTTCAAAATAATTTCCTACTGTATTTTTCGAATGACTCAATTTTATTAGCTCTAATCATACGGACTGTTTGGCCATAGTTTGTCCTTAAAATATTAGGCAGCAGCTAAACTAGTTCAAGTGGATTTTTTTTTTTTACACCGAAAGAAAAACCGACGGATATCTGGAACATAACTCAATAAATTCAAATATCAATGCAACGTGTGGGAATTTATTTGGACTATTTGATTCTCTAAGTAACACAAGAAACAAGAAAAGTTGCAGACATGAAGTCTAGGCCTATCGCATGCAGGGTTTGCTGTACAAAGTGAAAATTTTCGGTTTCAGAGTTATTTTTTATCTGAATTTCATTATTATTATTATTATCATTATTATTATTATTAATCACTGCCGCTGGTATAACCCAATGACGTCAGGTTGATTAAGTCATATTAAATACTTTAGAGTAACAAGAAAGAAAGAAAGAAAGAACGTTTATAGATGCATATGAAACAATGCTTGAAAACAATTTGGTTATTTTTTTATTAGTCTAACATTAAAAAAAACCTTAATATCCTAACGATGGTTTTGTTTTGTTTTTTTGTTTTTTTTAATTTGAGAGGTAGGCCTATTGTATCTCAGCAAATTTTGTGTGCGTACGTTTTTTACTTTACAAATTAAAATTAGTCAACATAAATAGGCTATATTTTAAAATTCAACGATAGTCAAATCGATTAAAAAACTGGTAAAACTTAAATAAAGTTAAGCAAGACGCTGCAATTCGCTGTGACGTCGTAAACTAAACCAATTCAATTATCTGCCAATCTTAACGCTTTCCAATGAGCTTGTCATTACACTCACATTAGCCAAACAGATCCAACAATTGAAGAGTCGTGATAAGTCAGATAGCCAGGATGCAGAGCTGAGAGTAAACAGAAGAGCAGACAAGCCGGCACTCTCTCAGCCTTGTCTCCAGATCTGAAATCTGACTGCGAGCCACCTATGATAGGACCTGTCTGATAAAGCAACTCTAGGAGAATCTACAAATATGCCAATGTAGCGTCCTGCTTAAAATAACAATAGAAACCCTTAGAATTTGTAATGGGTTCCATATTTATAATGGGATTTGTATTGTTTTTAATGAAAACTGTAATGGTCCCTGGGACCGTCTACTAATTTGTTGGCTTCTATTGGTGGTGTGTTAAAAACCATTAAATCCTAATGGAATATTGCCCAAAACACACAACAGGACAAGGGGTACCAGGCCTGTGTAACAAAACCAGCCCCAGGGTCCATTAAAAAAAGCTCAAAACAAGCCGGTGACCTTATAGCTTACAAATATGAAAACTTAACATATGCCACTCCCTAGGGCCTACCTAAAATACATATTTTGCCGTTATGCATTATACACAATTTAATTTTGAAAATCACTAGCCAATAAACAGGGTTTTCATAATTACAATAATATGTCAAACCTTTAAATCGCGAAGAAAAAAATCAACAAGCAGCAACAGTTTATACAAGTTGGCAACACTGATACTGAAACCATTAGGTGATTGATTTAATGGTTAAAGCTTGGTGGTTTGTAATGGTATTTTTCAGTGGAAAAAATAAGAACTTCTGTGATGGTTTCTATTGTTTTTTTTTTGTTTTGTTTTTTTGTTTGTTTCTTCAGCATAAGAAAATCATATAGCCTATGTAATTTCATACAGATTTTATTTCAGATATTGTATAGCCTGCAGGCGCTAGCCTATTTCTTGAAGGTATAGCAAAGTCTGCCAAGTGACTGCAGGCAAAACAGATCTTTTCAGGCACACTGTCCGCACTGTTATTTGCAATTGATCAAATAAGAAGTGTGTGTCCAAACATAACCAACCTATACCTGCATGAGTTGCTTTGGTAATGACGTAGTAGGTGTACCATCCACGTGACGACGAGGCTTTCAAAGCATGCAGGAAAACTGGGGGTTGCCCATCCGAACATGGCCTTATACGACATCTTACTCTAACACCATAACTCAACTTAAAGGATTAGTTCACTTTTAAATGAAAATAAGCCGGGATGATTTACTCACCCTCAAGTAGGTATATATGACTTTCTTCTTTCTGACAAATACAATCGGAGTTATATTAATAAACACCCTGACGCTCCCGAGCTTTATTGTGGCAGTGGATTGCAACCATCAGTTTGAAGCTCAAAAAAGTGCATCCATCCATTATAAAAGTGCTCCACACGGCTTCGGGGGGTTAAAAAGGCCTTCTGAAGCGAAGCAATGAGTTTGTGTAAGAAAAATATTCATATTTAACATTAAATTAGCTTCCGGCCAAACGGCCATACGCAGTCTACTTGCCTAAATGCACAACTTACGCAACTTGTGATGTCGTATCGTAGTGCGTCGGAGTAGCGTAAATTTCAGCAGTACGTCGCATTACTCGCATAAGTTGCGCTTAAAAGGAATCTGTTTGTTTGGCCAGAAGCTAGTTATTTTACTTTATAAAGTTTTAAATTTGAATATTCTTCTTACACACACACACACACACACACACACACACACACACACACACACACACACACATCGCTTTGCTTCAGAAGGAATGTATTAACCCCCTGGACCCGTGTGGAGTTCTTAATAATTAAGAACTTTAAGAATCTTAATTCTTAATTATAATGGATGGATGCACTTTTTTGAGCTTCAAACTGATGGTTGCAGACCACTGCCATTATCAAGGTCGGAAGTGTCAGGGTTTTTAATATAACTCTGATTGTATTCATCTGAAAGAAGAAAGTCATATACACATGTGAGTAAATCATGAGGTAATTTTCATTTTAAAGTGAACTACTCCTTTAACTGACACAACAATAAACTATAATAATTACAGTGCGATCGGGTTGGTTAACCTTCAGTTTTGAGGTAGCCTAAAATGTTTTGTGAGATATAGCGTCCTAATGAAAAGAATATGAGCAATCAGAAGCCTTTCACTGACAGTGGTGGGGGAGAGTATCTTCAGTCCTATCTTAATGGCCAATTTATTTCCTGTTTAAGACTGTGTTGGATAGGACCGAGGCAGAGATAGAAAACGCTCTCAAGAGTCTCGTCAGCACTGAGTTCAGATAAGGGAAGAGTATGTGGCCCGGAGCAGCATTTAGCAGATTGATATACGTAGCTAAGAGCAGTATTTAGCAGCAGGCAGACAGAGTGGAGACTGTGACCACTTCAAGAGATCAGATAAGTGTGTGTGTGTGTGTGTGTGTGTGTGTTTGTCAGGGTCTCTGTGTGTATATACAATTGTATTGAACATTTATATGAGAATGAGCTTGTGTTTACAAGCATGCAGACGCATCCAAATGAATAAGAGATGTATCCGTAAATGTGTGTGTGTGGTGTGTGTGTGTGTGTGTGTGTGTGTGTGTGTGTGTGTGTGTGTGTGTGTGTGTGTGTGTGTGTGTGTGTGTGTGTGTGTGTGTGTGTGTGTGTGTGTGTGTGTCGGGTCATTGTCCACTGCATGGCACAGAAGCTCAACAGGAAGAGATCTGGTTAGAGACTTACTTAGAGAGCCAGTGACAGACAAGGTTAAGACACGGGAGGCCTGGATCTTCACTTCTGTCTCGTCACTCTGAAAGACACGCACACAAAAAATTGTTCCACAGTTCTAAAGGAAGTGGGAACTGGCCGAAGGGCTAAAGGTTAAGCTGACTTCATTCCATCTAATTATTTATGAAATGTTGAAACCCCATTGTACAGAAATGTTTAAGTTCCACAAAATGTAATATATCTCTCTACTGTAACCTACACTAATCCTGCAGGGTCGAAATGAAAAACAAGGTTTGAAATGACATGAATAAACTCAACTGGATCTAGTACTAAAGTAGAACTGCATCCAAATATTAAATCAATAACAATAGGAATGTGAAAAACAACAAGAACTCTGAAGCCACTGCTGGAACTTGTTGAAGCACAGAAAGTTTAAAACGGAGTGACGGCATTCAAACACTCGAAATGCCAGATTTAACAGAGCTCTACAGATCATCTTCTGTCTGTGAGGACACTGACTGTGCTTTTATTACATCAGAAGACATGTTTTGGACATTCTGTCAGTATAAAGACTAGACAACTAGAAAAAGACTCTCATGCTCCCTAACAATGCTTGCGCCACACATCTGTCCACACTTAAGAGACATCACTCAACTGTCTCCATATATAAACACACTCATGTCCCCTTGCAAGACGTACTCAAACTGAATGGAATACCGGCAGAACTGCACTTTAACGATCTCAATGTCAAAAAAATGCATTTCACATGCAATCACATTTAAAATGTGTGGCCATTTTTTTTTGTCCTTCAGCATCAAGGCACAAAATCATCCCACCATCAAATATACAAAAACTGGCCTGACAGAATTTGAATTGAAGTGTCTTGTCAGACAGTATGTAAAAAGATCTCTCTGAATGCTTTTTTTGTTTGGAGACGCCAACCGCATCTTGTAAGAATGATTTATCGAGCACAAGGTGCAGTGAACTGAGTGAGTGTGGTGTTTATGGAGAAGGGTTTGGTCCAGTGTAGTGAAGGCTCTTTGATGCCTCAGTCCAGAGCAAGCTAGAAATTATATCACCTTGACTTCTTCTTAAAGGGAAAGAGTAATTCGTTTTGTGCAGAAGAGATGTGGTCACCTTTCTGGCACACAATGCCTCCTTTTGTTCTCTCCCTTGAGTCCATCTGGGGAACAAGTGTCTCCAGCTAATCCGCTCTGCTTGTTCCTGTGATCGAGTGATTACTATTATTCTAGGTCACAGCGAAAGCAATGCAGACGTTCTGTCATTCATTATTAAACCAATGTTACATTCAACACTATAACTCCAACTAAACCATAGCATAACCACTAACAAAACCATAGCAGCAGCACAAGTCAGGGCTCACAGAAGAGTTGTGTCTTTCCAGGTGAAAAATAAGTAAAAAATAAGTAAAAATAAAAAAAATAAGTAAAAAAAATAAAGTAAACAAATAAGTAAATAAGTAAACTTAATGGCATACCTTTAAAAAGAGTACTTATTACAGAAATAATATTCTTTAAAAGAATATACTTAAAGGTGCAGTAAGCGATCAGCAGTAGGGGGTGTGTCCACTCATGTTGGGGAGGAGAGAGAGTGAGCCAATCAACAGTAGGGGGCGTGTCCACTCATGTTGGGGAGGAGAGAGAGTGAGCCAATCAGCAGTAGGGGGCGTGTCCACTCATGTTTGGGGAAGAGAGAGAGTGAGCCAATCAGCAGTAGGGGGCGTGTCCACTCATGTTGGGGAGGAGAGAGAGTGAGCCAATCAGCAGAAGGGTTTGTGTCTACTCATGTTGGGGAGGAGAGAGAGTGAGCCAATCAGCAGAAGGGTTCGTGTCCACTCATGTTGGGGAAGAGAGAGAGTGAGCCAATCAGCAGAAGGGGGCGTGTCCACTCATGTTTGGGGAAGAGAGAGAGTGAGCCAATCAGCAGAAGGGTTCGTGTCCACTCATGTTGGGGAAGAGAGAGAGTGAGCCAATCAGTAGAAGGGTTCGTGTCCACTCATGTTGGGGAAGAGAGAGAGTGAGCCAATCAGCAGAAGGGGGCGTGTCCACTCATGTTTGGGGAAGAGAGAGAGTGAGCCAATCAGCAGAAGGGGGCGTGTCCACTCATGTTTAGGGAAGAGAGAGAGTGAGCCAATCAGCAGTAGGGGGCGTGTCCACTTATGTTTGGGGAAGAGAGAGAGTGAGCCAATCAGCAGTAGGGGGCGTGTCCACTCATGTTTGGGGAAGAGAGAGAGTGAGCCAATCAGCAGTAGGGGGCGTGTCCGCTGATGTTTGGGTAGGACAGAGCCGTTAAATATGAGAATTGCGACATGCTTTGATCTCGCCGCCACCCGGCCACGTGGTTCATGGAGCTCTACATAGTTCCAAACAAATCCGCGTTGCCAATGGTTTCAAGCGCGGCAGACAGCAGCAGCTATATTTGCAGAAATGATCGGTAAATATTGACGCATGATTATTACGTTGACACTTAAATGACTTGCATATAATAGCATTTTTTTCTGGGGAGTAGCAGAAACAGCATTAAATGATTTTTTGACCTTGTAAATAAAGATAGCATGATTGAAGTAAATTTTACAAACAAATCATAGTTTGTCTTTTTACTTCAAAATGTCATGTTTAATTCAATAAGCTACTTGAGGTTTCGTTTTAATTTACTGTGCTTAAAAGCATAAGTAAATTCAAATGGAACTGCCCAAGTAATATTTACAAGTGTTTTGTCATCTAATTAACTAATGCAAAAAATGACAAACGCAAGTAAAACTCAATCCACGAAGCCAGGCAATCTATGCGCATGCGCATTGCTTTCTTGGTTCAAGATTCAAAAGTGGCGCGAAGAGAAAAGCAACGGAAACTTTTCTCGAAGACTGATGTGATTTTTACACGGTAAGTTATGAAATATTTGTTCATTGCTCAATTTAGTTACATTTGCAGAAGCTGTCTGCAGTCCTGGTGGTTAAAGAGTTAACGCGTTAAGTTAACTGTTAACATAGTTGACAGAGCTAAAGAATGGATTTTCATAACTTAAACATCCGTTATTAGCAAACGCCATCTGTGTCGAAAACAGTTGTCTTGTATTTTACATGTAACGTTAATCTACGGAGACGTTTGATGTAGAATACAGTGAACTTTAAAATGAACTTTGCAGGACGCGCGTCGAGACAAATAGCTAAAGCGTCCAAGGGTGTGTGTTTAAGTTATTCATCTGTGTGAATAAATAATTTTGACCTTGCGTGTTATCTGAATTATAAATAAAAGTTTCAATTAAAACTAAAATTGGACATGTAACTTAGGCCTACAGCCTCGGAAGTCATATTTAACCTGCCTGGAATGATAACTTAACTTACCCGAGCCCAGCATGGGTGGGCCATTAACTTTAAACGTGACGGAGAAAACTGTTAATCCCCCATTAATCCACATCAAATACACTGCTTTGTTTTATCGATAAAATGGATAAGCTTTTGATCAAGTTATAAAGAGATTATATTGAACCTATACAATTAACAATACTGTCTATACTTGAACATGTATTGTTGATGCTTAGCTGTTAGGCTACTTGAATGCAGTTGTTCCAAAACAAATTAACTGTTTATATTTCAAATCAATAAGAGTATATGTATTCAAAATTGGTAAAACATATATTTCTGACATTAACATTTCTAATATGTTCCACAGATTGCACTCACTATTCAAGCTCCATGCAAGGTAAGTTGGCAATAATTCGTACAGCCTACAACACTTATTAACCTTGCAGTATGACACAGATTTCAATAGATATAGGGCTACACACACATATACAACTACACACACATACATGGTGTATGTATATATATTAAATATTTTAATTTCATTAGTATAGCATGATGTGTGTCTGAGTGTGTGTGTGTGCGTTTGTGGTTGGCTGTCACGATTTGGTCTTGTCTTGATTTTGTTCATGTCATGTTTCATGTCTGTCATGTGATTTCCCTGTTTGTCATGTGATCCTGCTATGTGTCTTGTCATTGGGTAATCGTCTGTTCATTGTTCACAGGTGTCCCTTGTCTTGTCATTAGTGTGTGTATTTAAGCCCTCATGTTTGCCATGTGTCCTTGACAAGTATTGTTGCTGTAACCTCTGGAGAAGGTTTGTGGTTTCGTTTCTGCCGTGGCATGCATTTTGTTTCAGTTTTGATTTGAATAAACTTCACTTGGGTTCGCAATGCTTGCCTCCAGTGGACTACACTATTACAGAGGCAAAAAAAGTGTTTATTTGACCACTAAATCTTAAATCTGTTACTTTTTGTTTTCTTTGTATTAGATCAAGAATGAGTTCTGAAGGATAACCACAATTCCCCTGGAGCCAACCTTTCTGCAAAAACTGGACCTCTACACTCCAAAGCTCCTGGATTTGTTTAAAATGAAGGGTGGAGATGCAGGCATCAAAATTCGAAGTGTGCTAGATTCAATCGGCCAGGTAAATGTATATATTGCACATCTTATATCCTGCTGCTTGCTGACTTTATAGATATGCAGTTGCATGTAGATGGCAGTGTACACTGTTAATATTCGCTGCTACTTTTTTTTTTTTTTTTTTTTCTTTAAAGCAAATTTAAGATAAGCGAGATGCTGTGATTCGCTGCCTTCTTTCCTACCTGGGAGAGTCATCTGAAGAGCTCATTGAAGCCTACCAGGTACATTAATGCATACATTAAAATTTTGTTTTGACTTCAGATATGTACAGTACTGCAAAAGTCTAAGGCACATTAGTTTTTTCATGGCCAAATTAAAAAAAAAAAAACTTTTATATCCCTGTGCTGTAGTTTGTCAACTAAAAAAAATGGTGCTATATAGCACTAAAAGTGGTTCTTTAGCTTGTAATCACAGGGGAAGCACTAAGTGCTGTATAGCACCAAATCTTAGTGCTTCAGTGGTTCTTTAATACCCCTTTTCCACCAGAATGAACCGGGTGCTAGTTCAGAGCTGGTGCTATTGACGGTTTGGAGAGGGAACGACTGACAAGCTTTCGATGAACCGGTTTGCCTTTCCACAGGCTAGAGAGCCACCACAGAGCCAGGTCTTACGTCACGTATACGTCTCATCTTTCCCTGCAACGCTAGCACGACAGCGACAAACACAAGGCTTCGCCACATTACCGTTTTTACACAAGTGCCTAAACCTTTTTACAGTACTGTAGCTTTGCAGGTAGTTTAAGTGTCTTACAGACCGTTCTTCTGGACTTAAGCCTGTCTTAATCCTCCCTCCTCCCTTTTCATGTAATAACAGATTTAATGATGGTGAGACCAAATCTGTGTGGGGCACTTATCGCATAAAATTAAAGCGAACATGCAACTTAGTGTACATTATTGAAACCATTTTGCTGTTTTGTGTATTTGACAGGATGTAAGCAGAGACATGATTCAAGATAACGTCACCAATCATGTAATGAAGATCATTGTATTGGGCAGCACTGCAGGAGAGGAAGATGCCAACATCGCTGATGTCATTGAGGGAACTGAGGTGCTGTTGGGATGTAAAAATCTCACAAATGCGTTCCTTCTGCTCATGGGCTTCATTTACTCCCTGAACTTAAGCTATCCCCCAAAGCTGAGAAACACATTTGAAGTGTTTCAGAAAATCTTTCTTGGGCTGGATGCTTTAAAGTTTTCTCCAAAAGTTAGCTCTTTGCATAGAAAGCTACTAATATAAGCCTGCTAGTTGGCCATTTTGTTTGACTTTTTTTTTTTTTTTTATTACAATTTTTGTATTTGCTAATTTGTTCAGCAAGTGAGAATGCTCTAAAAAGTTGCATAATTTAAATTAGAGCAAAGTTTGTACTGTTAAACCAAAACATTGTAATGCAGTGCTGCTAAAGAAAACCGAAGCAGAGTTTTGTTTTATTACAGTGTTGTATGTAAGCTCAGTTAAGCATCTCGCGTAAAATGTTTGTGGTCTGTTATAACCTACGCAAAAAGACATTGAAACATCTGTGATGGTATAAAGATGCTGAACGTTTTTGGCCAACAGCAGTTAATCTTAATGAATGTGTCCATTATTTTTGTGCATTTGTTTTTCAAGAATTTAATTAAAATAAAACTCAAATGTCTTTTTGTTTTTTTTTAATTATTATTATTGAAAATATCATTTGTGCTGTATTACTACTGATGTTAAGTAATGTTTACATAATACTTAAAGTAAAGGTTACTCAGGATAACTGAAAAATATAACTAGGTCTCTTATGTAAAAAAATTCAAAAACTCATAATAGATTTATAAGCCCTAAGTACCATTTACTGACAAGAGTCAATATAATTTACTTTGAAAATCCAAGTAAACTTAACTTGAACATTTTTAATTAAAGCTACTAATAAATATTTGTAAATTTACTAGCCTTTTCTGAGTGAAAATTGTTAGCAAGCTTTTTTCAAGTAAATTCTACTCTAAATTTTTTTACAGTGTACGTTTTTGTGGTTCATTTTGGAGGGGAATGGGGTGCTCCCATAATGTAGAATACATTTGCAGCAACGACCATGTGCAGCAAATCTCTGTAAATATGATGGAGAGACGACATTAACGTTAACATGAAAATGACGTCCTGTCAAAATGAAACGGGAGATATGGTTACTGAATATAATAATTTATAATGTTACTGTTAACGGGATACATTTCAGTATACATTATAGCCTACACACAGTACATGCATGTATTTGTGTGTGTTCTGATGAGAACACATGGGATACATTAGCCATACTAAAATGAATCCTATAACGTTAATGTTAGATTGTATTTAGGAACATAGTTATTTCACTCAGTAATCTGTCCAGTTATACACGCGCGTGTGTGTATGTGTATATACATACACACATATTTATATATAATTATATATTTAATTAAAATAACTATTTCTATTTTAATATATTTTAAAATGTAATTTATTCCTGTGATCAAAGCTGAGTTTTCAGCATCATTACTCCAGTCTTCAGTGTCACATGATCCTTCAGAAATCACTCTAATATGAGGATCTGATGCTCAAGAAACATTTATCATTATTATCAATGTTGAAAACAGTTATTTACATTTTTATTTCAGGATTATTTGATGCATAGAAGGTTCAAAAGAACAGTATGTATCTGAAATAGAAAGCTTATGTAACATTAATCACTGCCGTTCAAAATTTTACACCCACTTTTATTCATCAAGGATGAATTGAATTGATCAAAAGTTACAGTAAAGACATCTATGATGTTACAAAAGATCCTATTTCAAATAAACAGTTCTTTTGAACTTTCTATTCATCAAAATCCTGATAAAAATTGTACACAGCTGTTTTCAACATTGATAATAATGTGGGGGGATCACATTATGAAATAAATGTTTATCTCCAAAACACGTTGGCCACAATTATTGGTACCCTTTTATTAAATACTTTTTGCAATCTCCTTTTGCCAAGACAACAGCTCTGAGTTTTATCCTATGATGCCTGATGAGTTTGGAGAACACAGACAAGAAATCAGAGACCATTCTTACAGAATCTCTCCAGATCCTTCAGATTCCCAGATCCATGTTGGTGCTTCTCTTCAGTTCACTCCACTCATCAGGTCTGGGACGGTCATGGCAGAAGCTTCATTTTGTGCTACTTAACACATTTTTGTGTTGATTTTGATGTTTGTTTTGGATCGTTGTCCTGATGGAAGATCCAACCACGGCCCATTATAAGATTTCTAGCAGAGGCTGTCAGGTTTAGATTTTTTATCTGTTGGTATTTGATAGAATCCACGATGCCATGCATGTATCTGAACAAGAAGTCCAGGACCTCCAGCAGAAAAATATGACCACAACATTAAAGATGGTATATTAAATTGTACACATGGGGTACTTTTTATCCTTGTGTGCACCAAACCCATCTTGCATGTTTGCTGCCAAAAAGCTATTTGTTAGTTTCATCTGACCACAGAACCCTGTGCTGTTTGAAGGTCCAGTCGTGTCTGACAGCTGAATTTGCTGGGGTTTGTTTTTGGATGAGCAAGGTGGATTTTTCTTGAAAACCTCCCAAACAACATGTGGGGATGCAGGGGTTGTTTAATTTTTTTTTTAATAGGCTTTCTGAACCAAAGACTCAACTAATCTCTGCAATTCTCCATCTGTGATCTTTGGAGAGTCTTTGCCCACTCAAACTTTCATCCTCACCATGCATTAAGACAATATAGACACACGTCCACTTCCTGGCAGATTTGTAACATCTTTAGTTGATTGGAAGTGCTTAATTATTGCCCTGATGGTCAAAATAGGGATTTTCAATGCTTTAGCTATTTTCTTACAGCCACTTTCTATTTTGTGATGCTCAACAATCTTTTGCTGCACATCAGAACTATATTCTTTGGTTTTACTCATTGTAATGGATGATTAAGGGAATTTGGCCTTTGTGTTTCCTCATATTTAAACTCCTGTAAAACAAGAAGTCATGGCTGGACAATTTCATGTTCCTAGTCACCCTGGTGTGCAAAAAAAAAGGTAAATATGAATGGGAATATACTTCAGAGATATTTTACTCGTAAACAATTCTAGGGGTACCAATAATTGTGGCCAACTTCTTTTGGAGAAAAAACATTTTTTTCATAATGTGATTTCCCCTCCACTTTCAATTATTTTACTTCAATGAAAGGTTTGATTTCTGCCAATTTTTGGAATGAAATATCAAAAGGATAAACGATGCAGAATTATTTTTTACAGCCATTTTTCATCATATTTACCAGGGGTACCATTAATTCTGAGCACGACTGTATAATACATTTATAGTATTTACTGTATATATTTTTCTTGTGCTTCTATGGTCATAATTATTAACATCCTTATGATAAAATACATTCACATAAACCTGCACAAGTAAATATCAATTAAAGCTGCTCAGTTTTAAGTCAAGAAAGAAGTTTGGTCAACAGTAAAAAAAAAATATACAAGGCAACCAATTGCATTCAACAAAACATTTAATTATAGATTATATCTAAGGAGAGGGTAGGTAAGTTTTCCTTGAATGTTCTGTCTTCAAAGAAACTCGTTCGACCCCTACAGGGAGAGAAAGATGGCAGAAAGCAGGCCATCAGGAATCTTGTATACAAGTCTTCACAATAGCCATTACATTCTGCCACCGAAGCTGTAGATGATCTGAGACCTGCTGGTGAATCGAGAATCAGTCTAATGCTCAGCCATACACTGATAACAAAAGCATTCAAACTCAACGCTAGATTAAATACACATTTAAAGCCTATGTTTCCTTAACATTTTCATGAGGTTGAGATTCAGAAGTGAGAGTACACACCTACAGTTAGGTCAATACCTACTTGGACCTTTGTCATGATTTCTGTTATTTTGACTGTACTCCTGTACATAATTTGAAATTAAAGGAGTACAAAATATCTATACCTATATACAAACGACTATTGTTATTCAAATTGTTATTCTTACACATCAACATTATGGAAGAAGCTGGATGATTATTTTGCTCATCCAACAATTAGGGAAATGATAATTGAATATTTTTATTGCATTATGATACCGTATAAAGCTCAGCCAAACATTCTGCTTTTCTACGATGTTCAGGGTTTTTTATACTGTCATAGAGGTGTAAATTAATTTACACGTTTTAGCATTGAGGTCTTATTTGTGGGGGTTGCTGCTGTACTTTGTTCATCCAGATGTATTTATTTCTAATATTCTGACCACCTCATGTATGTAAATAGGGTTGACAAAAAAACTCTGAATACAATGTAGTGCAACATCATATTTAACTATGACCTCAGTATTGAATTTACACATTTCTGACTGGTGGTAGCTAAGGTTAGTGAAGTGTTGGTCACATAAGCTAGCTGCAATTAACTATTATCTTCCAATAAACATTCATTCAAATTTGCTACATAAATTACAACTACTGACTAGATTCATGAGAGGAGGGCTAATGCGTTCAAATGTAAAAAATACAGTAATTTCATCAACTTACCAGCGAGCGTACTTCGGAAACACTGAAAATGAATGGGGTTCAGTGCTGGAACTCAGTGTTTGGAACTATGGGCTGCTCCACACAAGTTCCTGTGGCGGTCTATGGGAGTGTCATAACTCTGTTTTTCAATGGCTCTGGGGTATGAGAGAGAGTTAGCCAATCAGCAGTAGGGGGCGTGTCCACTCATGTTGGGGTAGGAGAGAGAGTTAGCCAATCAGCAGTAGGGGGCGTGTCCACTCATGTTGGGGTATGAGAGAGAGTTAGCCAATCAGCGGTAGGGGGCGTGTCCACTCATGTTGGGGTATGAGAGAGAGTTAGCCAATCAGCAGTAGGGGGCGTGTCCACTCATGTTGGGGTAGGAGAGAGAGTTAGCCAATCAGCAGCAGGGGGCGTGTCCACTCATGTTGGGGAGGAGAAAGAGTGAGCCAATCAGCAGCAGGGCTTGTCATTCAAGTTCATCATCTTAGCTTTATTTTCCATGAAGCTTTATTTTCCATAGCTTCTGCTGTAATAAAGATACCTCTCTTGCATTGTGCGGTCGTGCACTTTGGGGGCCGAGCAGTGAAGGGAGGGGTGAGTTTGTTTGGGTTGATTTCACATGTTTCTCATAAATCGCTTACTGCACCTTAAACTGAATGTAATGTTTTTGCACACTTAACTGCATGTTAAAGCAATTAAATGAAGAAGTATTATATATAAACTAAACTATAGTTTAAATTTATATGTAATTAGTTGAACTTTTTTAACCCACTTAATTAGGACTTATACATCTTTATATGTAATTTCAAAATTGAAATATTGTTAAAGAATGCTGCTGAAATCACTGATAAGCATTTATGGTAAACTTAAGTATGGCTTTTCTATTTAAACTTTTATGTAATGTATGCAAATATATATATATATATATATATATATATACTTCTTCACAGGCTTAAAACTGAAATGAATATACTATGCATGCACATGTGTTGCACAAAGCTTTATTTATTTAGATTAGAAAAGCATTCATTTTAACTTTATGAACATTGCACAAACTGGGAAAGGGATCAAACGAATTCATAAGAATGAACCACTAATTTGTCAAAATGTAAAATACTTACAAATTGCAATGGGATTGTGTTGGTCTGATATCTCTTTTTATTTCCTGTAGATACCACAATTCCAGAAAATCAGAATACAATCGAATAGCCATACCGTTATAGTACAATACAACCAAAAAGTAGTTAGAGCAAACCTGTCTGAAATTATAAACTAAACACTTCCCTTTTATATAGACCGCATATCATTCCTATAGCACTAAGTTCCTTGTTAGAACATTTTGGTATAGGAATTTGTGAAGGAGTAAAAACATATCTTAAATTCTTATATCCATCAGTCAGGCTAAAAAAAATCACTACACTCATAACATTATCACATCATGTTTGTTTAAAATCCCAGCTACAGTGGTGTGTGTGTGGCAAACAGGACTGTAGAACAGGCACTTGCCCGAAGCGCTGGTTGTTTGTTCAGGGATCACCCCAGCAGGAATGAGGAGGTTGTGTCACTCAAGCTTTCACCCGCCAGCTTTTCTGCCCCAACCAGTCATGTCACATGCAAAAAAAACATCATTCTGAAGACTGAACCTCATCAAAGCCAAGTATTATCTCTTGTTGCTATGACACTCAACAAATAAGGTCTGATTATCACTTATAAGATGAGCAGTGTGACCCATATTATAGAACAACACAAGAAAACTGTATGGTAAGGGTGTGTTTAAAACAACTGGTCATGAAAGTCCATGATGTAATCACTCTGTTTAAATAGTAAACGAAAGTACTGAGTGAACAGCTACTTCCAGAGCAGACTATGGCCCTCTCAGGAAAATGTGCTCCGTTCAGATTTAAAATGCTGTCATTTGGCTCCCCCTGCTGTTTGAAAGATCCAGTTACACTATTAGCATTTAGCGCTTTCTGTTCTGTTCCTTTGTCCCAAAGTAGATAGGGGGCATCCTAATTCGAGTATTTATTATGCACAGACTATTATATGCCATTCTGTGTATAAATAGTGTGAGTAGTGTTCACACTGAAAGTGTCAAAAAGAAAAAAAGTGTATTTTACTGTAGAGAGGTTCAGTGTGATGGAAGGAAGAAGAAGACGAGGTCGGCGAAATTGGGACTCGCACTTTATTTTCCAAAACAATAAATTACAGTGCGCTCGTGCGCGGCCGCCGTGTCACTCGACACGGCAAAAACAAAAGAACAAATATTCACTAAACAATCTTAAAGGCAGCTTCGGTGCAGCTTCACAGCCTCGTGCGAGTCCCAGGTCTCTCTCTCTTCTCTCTCTCAGCCGGCAGCTTTTATGCAGTCTCCACGCCAATTACTGCAATCAGACACAGGTGTTCGTCATCTGCACTTGACCCACTTACTCACCGCGCGACTCGCTGATTCCTCTCCCGCTACAGACTTCGCGAAACCACGCCCCCCTCGCCACATACCCCCACCGCCCGGCGCAGGCCGGGGGGCCGTCCGGCCGGCCGCCGCCCCCCCCCCCCCCCCTCCTGGAGAGGAAGTCAGCCACAACCATCTGTGCACCCGGCCTGTGGATCACCTGGAACTTAAAAGGCTGTAAAGCTAGATACCAACGGGTGATCCGCGCATTGGTATCCTTCATGCGGTGGAGCCATTGCAGGGGAGCGTGGTCCGAGCAGAGGGTGAACTCCCGCCCCAGGAGGTAGTAGCGGAGGGTGAGAACAGCCCACCTGATGGCCAAACACTCTTTCTCAATGGTGCTGTACATCGTCTCTCTCTTAGAGAGCTTGCGACTGATGTACAGCACCGGCCGCTCTCCACCCTCCACCTCCTGGGACAGGACGGCGCCCAGCCCCCTGTCCGATGCGTCCGTCTGTAGGATAAAGGGGAGAGAGAAATCAGGAGCATGCAAAAGCGGCCCGCCACATAGAGCAGCCTTTATCTGGGTAAAGGCCCGCTGACACTGCTCCGTCCACTGAACCGTATCTGGCGCTTCCTTTTTAGTTAGATCGGTCAGCGGGCTAGCGAGGTCCGAATAATTAGGCACAAACCTTCTGTAATATCCCGCTAGCCCCAGGAACTGTCTAACCTCCTTTTTGGTCTTGGGTCTCGGACAGGTCGCAACTGCTGCCGTCTTATCAATTTGGGGACGCACCTGTCCGTGACCCAAGTGGAAACCCAGATACCTTACCTCCACACGCCCAATTGCACATTTCTTCGGGTTGGCCGTGAGCCCCGCCCTTCTCAGCGTCTTCAGGACAGCCCGCAAATGCTGCATATGACGCTGCCAATCGGTACTATAGATGATAATATCATCCAAGTAGGCAGCGGCATACGCAGCATGCGGTCGGAGAATCCTGTCCATCAGACGCTGAAAGGTCGCTGGAGCCCCGAACAACCCGAAAGGAAGGGTGACAAATTGGTGTAATCCAAACGGCGTTGTGAAAGCTGTCTTTTCTTTGGACATTGGAGACAAGGGGATCTGCCAATAACCCTTCGTTAAGTCCAATGTCGAATAAAAACGAGCAGTACCCAGCCGATCAAGCAGTTCGTCAACCCTTGGCATTGGATAAGCATCAAACTTAGACACCGCGTTCACCTTCCTATAGTCTACACAGAAGCGAACCGAGCCGTCAGGTTTGGGAACTAAAACTATCGGGCTCGCCCAGTCACTGCTTGACTCTTCTATTACCCCCATATCCAGCATAGCCTCCAATTCACTCTGAACCACCTTTTTCTTATGTTCAGGCAAACGATACGGGCGGCAGCGTACCACGACCCCAGGTTCGGTCTCAACGTGGTGCTGAATGAGGTTTGTCCGGCCAGGCAGGGGAGAAAACACATCCGCAAAATCAGCTTGTATATTTTTAATGTCAG
Source organism: Meda fulgida (assembly GCA_030578275.1). Classification (NCBI taxonomy): domain Eukaryota; kingdom Metazoa; phylum Chordata; class Actinopteri; order Cypriniformes; family Leuciscidae; genus Meda; species Meda fulgida. The sequence continues at coordinate 5,208,816 of CM060623.1, forward strand.
TGAGCTGGGAGGGCGAGAGGTGGTCTCCACCAAGGGCCAGCGCGAGAGATTGTGATTTTGAACTCGCCTCAGGCCCGAGATCCTCCTCTCCGCTCACCACCGTCGCCAACATCACTGACTCTGCCTCAACCCACTTTTTGAGAAGGTTGAGGTGATAAATTTGATGTGCTCCACCCCTGTCTGTACGGGCTACCTCATAGTTGAGATCATTAACTCGCCGTGTGACCTCAAAGGGCCCTTGCCACTTTGCGAGTAATTTCGAGCTGGTAGTAGGGAGTAATACAAGTACCTTATCTCCCGGTGCAAATTGGCGGAGTCTAGTTCCCCTGTTGTAAAGCTGACTCTGTCTGCCCTGGGCCTGTAACAAATTCTCCATTGATAGCCGCCCCAAAGTGTGGAGCTTTGTTCTCAGGTCCAGGACATACTGAATTTCGTTCTTAGCAGCGGACGGTCCATCCTCCCAAGTCTCTCTAAGAACGTCAAGCACCCCGCGGGGTTGACGTCCATAGAGAAGCTCGAAGGGGGAAAACCCCGTGGAGGCTTGGGGGACCTCGCGTACAGCAAACAAGAGGGGTTCTAGCCATTTATCCCAATTTTTGGCGTCTTCGTGAACGAACTTACGAATCATGGATTTCAAAGTGCGATTAAACCGTTCCACTAAACCGTCTGTTTGTGGGTGGTAGACGCTAGTGCGAATCGATTTAATGCCCAACAATTCGTAGAGTTCGCGAATCGTTCGTGACATAAACGCCGTGCCCTGATCAGTGAGAATCTCTTTGGGGATTCCCACTCGGGAGATTAAAGAGAAGAGAGCGCTCGCAACACTTTTAGCGGAAATGTTACGAAGCGGGACTGCTTCCGGGTATCGCGTTGCGTAGTCCACCAGAACCAAGGCAAAGCGATGCCCTCGTGCTGACCGTTCTAATGGCCCGATGAGGTCCATACCAATTCGCTCGAAGGGGACCTGCATTAACGGGAGGGGGCACAATGGTGCTTTTGGATTGGCCGGTGGATTCACCAACTGACATTCACGACAAGACGCGCACCACCTGCGCACGTTCTCGTGAATGCCCGGCCAGAAGAACCGGGCCATGAGACGGTTTAGTGTTGCCGCCTGACCTAAATGCCCGGCCATTGGATTACAGTGAGCCGCCTGAAAAAGCATTTTCCGGCGGCTTTTAGGAACCAACAACTGTGTTGTATCTTCCTTTGTCTGGGTGTCTTGGGTCACCCGATACAACCTATCTTTTACTACAGTAAAATAGGGATAAGAGAGCGGTTGGTCTGGCTGAAGCAGCTGGCCGTCGATGGAGCGGACCTGATTAAAGGCGTTTTTAAGAGACTCGTCCTGGGACTGCTCCAGGGGAAAGTCATCGCGCTCTGAGAGAACCATTCTCGCCAGAGCCCTCTGTTCCCCTGCAGCAGGACCCAGAGGTCCCGGCTCAGCATCCCCCAGCTGAACGACCGCTGTCTTTCCCTTGTTTTTTCTACCCCAAGAGGCACCCGCTGATAACGACCCCAATAATTCATTAAAGGCAGGCCAATTCGTCCCCAAAATGAGCGGATGCCGGAGGTGCGGGTTAACGGCCACCTCCACACTATGCTTTTGGCCCCTAAATTGAATTACGACCGGCATTATCGGATACCTCACCACCACCCCGTGCACACACCGCACCTTAACCATGCGGCTGTTATCCAATGCCCCCGGTTGAATCAGACTTTGATGTATAGAGGTTTGGTTACAACCTGAATCCACCAAAGCCTGATAAGTACCCCCCTTTATACTCACTGGTATCTGGTACAGGCCAGTTTGGTCGGGGGCAGCCTGCGGCGCGTCGGGAACCCGGATCAGGGTCCCCACCTCCATCGCCGGACACCGATCTATAAAATGTCCCGGGTCCCCGCAGCGCCAACAGGCCGGCCCAGGCCTCCCCGCCGCTCCGGTGGCAGGAAGCGGGTCAAGGAAATGGCGTGGAGAGTGCAGGGCTGCCGGACTCGGGACGGGGTGGTCGGACGTGGCGGGCCCCCCAGGTGGGGCCCGGGTCACAGGAACGGGCTCCGCCGGAGTCGAGGTCCTCCACCTTGGCGCCGGCCGGGGCACCAGCCCGCCGCGAGACCTGGGAAGGGGCACAGGTTTGGGGAGAGAAGGGGTAGAGAGAGAGAGAGAAGGAGAGAGAGAAGCTGATGGAAGGGCTTCGCCGACCCCTGAGCACGCCACCATGTGATCTTCCGCCAGGTGGATGGCCTGGTCCAGCGACGTCGGGCGGTGGCACTGGACCCACTGCGCAGTTTTCTTTGGCAGCTTAGTGATAAACTGCTCCAGTACCACCTTGCTGATGACATCCTCGACGTCGCCTCCGTCGGCCATCAGCCATCTGCGGCAGGAGTCCCGGAGCTGTTGCGGCAGCACGAAGGGTCGGCCAGACTCCTCCAGGCTCAGGGACCGGAACCGCTGACGATGTTGTTCGGGGGTCCGGCCGACCCGCTGCAAGATGGCGCGCCTCAGGTCTTCGTAGACCAGGAGGTTCTGGACTGGCAGTTGGTTGGCGGCTATCTGCGACTCACCCGATAGCAACGGGATGAGCCGCATGGGCCAGTCCGATTGGGGCCACCCCCGGGCCTCGGCGGACCTCTCAAATAGGTCCAGGAACGCCTCCGGGTCGTCCTGGGGACCCATTTTATTGAGAGGCAGGGGCGGGGCCGAGGCCGTAGCTGGAACGGGGACGGCCCGAACCTCCCGGTCGAGCCAGCTCCGGAACAGCTCGCGGTCTTCTTGCTGGCCTTGGAGGAGCATCTGGAAGCGTTGATCCTGCTCCTCTTTCACGGCCAGCAGGGCGTGATGTTGCTCCCGGTGAAGACCCGCGAGCGTCTGTATAAGCTCCGCAAACGGCGTTCCCGGCGGGGTCTGCATGGCGGCGGCAGTCTTCTTCTTCCCGGGTTTGGCACCAGTGTAGAGAGGTTCAGTGTGATGGAAGGAAGAAGAAGACGAGGTCGGCGAAATTGGGACTCGCACTTTATTTTCCAAAACAATAAATTACAGTGCGCTCGTGCGCGGCCGCCGTGTCACTCGACACGGCAAAAACAAAAGAACAAATATTCACTAAACAATCTTAAAGGCAGCTTCGGTGCAGCTTCACAGCCTCGTGCGAGTCCCAGGTCTCTCTCTCTTCTCTCTCTCAGCCGGCAGCTTTTATGCAGTCTCCACGCCAATTACTGCAATCAGACACAGGTGTTCGTCATCTGCACTTGACCCACTTACTCACCGCGCGACTCGCTGATTCCTCTCCCGCTACAGACTTCGCGAAACCACGCCCCCCTCGCCACATTTACAAATCCAGATGATGCACTTAATTAAATGAAAAAATGTGGAATGTTGGACGTTTCATGGACTTAAAGGGATAGTTAACCCAAAAATGAAAATTCTGTCATTATTTACTACTCACCCACATGTATATTATAGTATTTACACAATATTAATCTCCAACGCGTTCACGAGAGCACAAAGACGCATGCATGTTGTGCTGATGTGATGCGAAAGCAGACTTTGTGTGAACCCTGTTTGAAGATTAATATTTTGTGGCAAATTATGTTTTTTTGCACAAAGCACTCTTCTTAAATTGAGGTTAAACCACTGGAGTCACATGAATTACTTTAATGATGATTTAATCTGTACTTTCTTGGACTTGGAAGTGGTAGTTGCGTAGAATGTCAACGGAGAGACAGAAATCTGTCAGATTTCATCAAAAAGATCTTTACTTGTATTCCGAGGATGATAGAAGGTCTTACGGGTTTGGAATGCTTCTTTTTCATCCACTTCTGTTCTGATTTATTCGAATAGGCTATAAGGGCTTTATCAGATCTTTCAATCTAATAGACGAAATGAACGCGACCGGCGACGACGGAAAAACATACCCCGTTCACACCGCCAGCGACACGCAGCGACAAAGCGACATGATCCCATTCATTTCAATGGAGCGCTGGCGACTTCCGGAGAGACAAGCGACAAAAGTTGAGAAATTTAAACTTTATGCAAATGAGAAAAGATTTTCGCGAGCGACAACCAATAGGAAAGAAGACTTTCAGTGGAGCTCATGTCACCGTCTAGAGTGCAGGGAAGACGAAGACAAACACAAGACCACCTGTCCTTTAAAAGTGCATAGCGAAACTTTTCATGTAAAAAATACCTGTTTTTCTTCATTTTCATTGTTTTACTTCCTGTACATGCTTAAAGAACTGCCTGATGGCCTGATTGAGCCCTTCTCTGCTCACTGAGATTGCCTCTATAATCCTGTACAGTAAAATATATAAGAGAGATTCGGGCTCGAAGTTGAGACTGGGCGTGATGTCATGCGCGTTCACGCTCACCAGGCTGTCTCGCGAGTTTGTGTATTCGCAGGCGCCGCCATTTTCCGCATCAGCGGACAACTCTTGCGTCAAAAGTAGAAGATGGATTCAAAGAGACCGGCTTGTAGTCCATTCCAAACCCCAACGCAAACTCCACGTAAAGTACAAAAAAAGAAACATTTTGTCTAGCGCCACCAAAGGGCCAAACTGGAGTCAGACAAGCGTCGGAGTGAGACACATTTCACACTAATGTTTGTCAGTGTGTATTGTCCCTGTCAAAATATCCACTAAATAAATCAGCGCTACATGTAGTTTAGTGATTAGCAAAACAGTTCAAGATTCTTGAGTGTGATATAACATGCTGAAAAATATGACCGATAATTAGACACAAATTCAAATTCTAGAGTAAATTCTAACAGAAAAAGGATGTATTATTATTGGAATATTCTACTTCAATAAAACAGGCTTCGGCGGCTTAGCCTGTTTGGGTTTTATGAAAACGTCATGGTGGCATTTGATTGTTTATTACCTTGAGACATTTGAGTGAACGTTGTTGACCAACCGTGTAAGGTATGATTATTATTTTGAACTATTGCGAAGTAATCAATTATATTGTTCATGAACGTGTTTTCATAACGATACATGATACATACAGTAAACACAAAGTTTTCTACTACCCCCGTTTTCACCTCACACATAAGAGTAATTTACTCAAATGTCTTTCCTTCCATATATTTGAAATGACTTGCAGATTTATAACTTTATTACTTCTGAAGACATTTTGGCTGTACACCAAAGATCTGTGCGGCAGATGCTCCTTTAGTTATGAACAGCTCGTGCTCATGCATGCGTGCGTGTGTGTGTGTGTGTGTGTGTGGTCTATGAGCGTGCACAACTCTGGTTGCAGTTTCGCTTGTCGCCAGAGGGGGCGTAGTTCTGCAAAAACTCAATCGTCCTGTATTTGTGAAATAAATAGCGCGTCCCGTTTTGAATCAATACGGGACGCGGTTTGTCCCGTATTTCCTAGTTGTCTTAAACGCATCATCCCATGCAAATCATTCCACCCTCATTCTGTGAAGACTCGTTTTATTCTACCCTTGATTGGGTAATACTCGCTGCCATTGTTGGTTTGATTGGTTTGTTTAATACCATCAGGTTCGGGGCCAATCAGAGTCAGAGGAGGGCGGGTCTTTTGGCAGAGAGTTGATACGAGAGTTTTTTTTTTTTTTACTTTGGAAAATCTCTTTATATATCCTCCTGGGACCCAGGAATTGACCTTTGTCCACTGTAGTGGACATTATATTTTAGTGTATTTCTCTGACACCATGCATGTCACACTGTTATTCTGGCTGTCCTGTAAAGAGCACATGCAGGGCTTTACAGAGATACCAGATGTTTGGAGGTTTCACCCTGAAAACAACGTCTCCTTGGTCTTTAAAAATGTCTGACATTAATTTAGTGATCAAATAGCACTCTTATGGAAATATGATAATATATTGTAATTATAATTTAAATCAAACTACTTTTCAAATTGCATTTCATCAACCAACATCTCAGGAAAACGTTATGGGGATTCAAAAAAAAAAAAAAAAAAGACTTTCTGTTACAGAACAGGCATTGATTTCATACATGTCCACTGTAGAGGACACCAGGACTTACAGCATGTTTATCAGGCATTTTGGGAGACACAATAAGTGAATATGTAAATAAATTATACATCAATATTTTTATGAAATATTAGATATTATTAAAATGTTGCTAATTATTACTCCAATTCTTACACTCCTTTTTTCATTAAATGTTGCTCCAAGAACACATTAATGTGCAAATTAGATACAGTGTGTATAGATACATTGCATTGAATGGCAATATTAATTTATGCCCATTTTACCCACATATTGCATAAAGTAAAATGGTGTATCAATTAATTCCGTTTTAACTTTCATTACATAGTTGAGAATCATCTTTATACAAATTTTGGTTTAAAAAAATCCTGAAACCCCAAAATGTATTGGTGATTGAAAAAAAAATCCCATTGTTTTTGCCTACACATATAATTTTATGTCATTCCATTGTTTTAACAACTGAGTCCAGGTGTCCACTACAGAGGACATAGCATAACATATGAATAAAATATAATTTTTCAAAAATGTTTTTTTTTAACATTTGTTTCTTATGCTCTAAAAAAAATGTGATGACATGAAAAAAAAATTAAAAAAAGTTTTTTTCTGGGTCTCAGGAGGATAATATTCCATACATTGTCAGAGCTTGGTAGACAGGTAACTAATATATTTGTTAATGTTATTAAACAGATTAATTCATTACATTTTATATAGCGCTTTTCTTGGCGCTCAAAGCGCTTTACATATAGAAGGGGGAATCTCCTCAACCACCACCAATGTGCAGCACCACCTGGATGATTAATTAATTAATACATTATAATTTGTATTATTAAATATGAATCATATATATATATATATATATATATATATATATATATATATATATATATATATATATATATATATATATATATATATATATATATATATACATATATATATATATACTAAATTATCTGTAATAATTTATGGCAATTAAAAAAAAAACTTGAAAAAGTGCTACATTATTTAAATAAAAATGAGACAAACAATTACATTATCATTTCAAAATCAAATTCAAAATCAAGTTAAGTAGTAAATAAAAAAATAAAAAATGTCCCATCCATGCAGAATTGTCAAAACCATGATTACTGGTTCAGTAATCCCTAACATATACTGAAGAGTTTTTTTAAAATAAATAAAATAATAAAATGTAAAATAATAATATAAAATGTGTTCTGTTGCAAGCTCACTTACTTGATCTCTTGTTTTCTCGTGGTTTATTGTTGAGCTGTCAAGTTGTCATGTTGAAATAATCAGTTCCATGCCCTTGACACATTTTTATTTATTTCATTTAATTATATATTTATTTATTTATCTCGTGTATGGGTGTCCCTTATTTTGCCTCACTGAAGGTGGCAACCCTAAGCCGAACGCTGTGAGTGAGTGTTGGAAATCAGGACATTTTTAGACCCCGTTTACACTTGCATTTAGTCCCGTCCAGTTGTGATTGGTTTAAGACTTTGACCACTGAAGAACTACAGACCTGCAAGTGCAAGCTTTTTCTCTGTTGCTGTATACAGGGTCATAGTGCATATATAGTGTGTCATTGGGACGCAACTAATGAGTTTTTGGTTAAATGCTTGGAACGGTTTGTGGTTCACACAAGGTCAAGATATAGGCTACTCACGTTTTATTTCTAAAACATTCAATAGACTACATCAGTAACACCACTCGTGATTTTTTTTTTAAAGATTTTACTTGAAAGAGGTAGTTAAAAGTGTCTAAATGGGAGGTTGTTGGTGTCACGGACATTAAAGGTCATCAGGTAAATCTCACTATCTGATAGCATTGTGTTCATTATCACAATCTTGCAAACTATTTTAACTCAAACTCTGACTTAGTTGAAGTCATGCAACCATGATTGTTTGTTTAAATGCTGCATTCACACTATGTAGTTATTACTGTAATTACAAAATTACAACAATCTGAGCTATTCAAAAAATTGGCTAAATTAATCTATCAGTCATGTTACATGATACAAGTCGGAGCTACAAGTTGTAATTACGAGTTCTACATGGACATGAACGCTTTTTACAAGTGGGAATCTCATAATTACTGTAGCCTACTTCCGACATGGTGTGAACGCACCTAAAGCATTACTTTTGCTTTTTACTTCCACCGATTTTGTCTTCAAAAAAGTTGTTCATTTGTAAAGATTATCATGATGAACTAAACCTGTAAGAATCATAAACCTGTGTGTCACAGAGCTTATCTTCTGCAGTAATCCAAAAGCCAAAGAAAAGGCTAATACGCCATGTTGGATGAAAATGATGCTGTGAGGGACAGACGTACTGTCTTTACTATGGCAAGCACTGTAAATGTCCGTGATCACCCACACAGTAGGCCAACGATAATATGAAGGAATTTTCTGTAGGCTATTGATTTTTTCACAGGTGTTTTAATTTGCATCTCGAATTGCAGTGGGTTTTAGGTTAAATGTACTGTTTGTGAACTTTACAAGTAATTTAAGTATTACTACAGTTACTATGACTCCAAAACACAGATAACAGGCATTCAATGGCTATCATCCTTTTGGGATCTGTCATATTAATTGGATCATGAAACTCAAACCACTTCAGTTTTCTCACACTAAATATTACTCCAAAAATGAGTAACTTGCTATTCTAGTATGTTTGTATGGAATTGTGACATTTGGAATTTATAATGAAAAGAGGATTTGAGGCCACCAGAGGGCACCATTTTACTGACTTCTATACATTTCTATTTGACACCACCTCAATTGTCCTAAGGGGGACATCGTTTTTGCTTTTGGAAAATGAAAAATATAATTAAAAAAAATAAAGCTTTATAAGCACTATAATTACTGTTCACTAATATAATGAGAACTAATTCTGGTTTCAACACAAGAAATTTAACTTTGGCATTTTCGTAAAAACTATTTCACCGTAACATATAAACAATATGCCAAAAAATAATATACACTGTCTAAAATTTGTGGTCAGATTCTTTTTTTCTAGACATGAATACATTTATTCAGCAAGGATGCATTAAATCGCTCAAAAGTGACAGTAAAGAAATTGTTATTATTTTGAACTTTTTATTCATCAGTGAATCCTGGAATATTGCAGCACAGCTGTTTTCAACACTGATAATAATCAGAAATGTTTATTGAACAGCAAATCATCATATCAGAATGATTTCTATAGGTTCATGTGACACTGATGACTGAAGTAATGATGCTGAAAATTCAGCTTTGATCACAGAAATTGTTTTTACATTGCAATAATATTTCGCAATATTACTGCTTTATTTTTATTTTTGATTAAATAAATCCAGCCTTGGTGAGCATTAGACTTCTTTCAAAAACATAAAAAATACTGACCCCAAACGTTTGTATGTTATTGTAGTTCTAGATAGTAACGTAAAGTACTGCAAAATGAGCCAGAACTTTGATGCCACCTAACAAAGGACGACAGAGAGATGTCCAGTCCACATAGCAGGTATGACATATGTCTTCCTGTCGACAGGGTCAGATTCTAACAAGCCCACATCTGGCCCAAAACAAGCAAACGGCGCTACTCATCTCTTCCACATTGTGTTAGTGTAAGGACAAGGGGTCAGGAGAGAAACCAGGAGTTGCATTACACAAGCCGCAAGAAATGCTCATCCAATTACTACTGCTTGTTTTGTGTGGCCAAAGCATGACATAGTCCCTGAATCTCGCAGTGTAAATAAAGAACTGAATATGTGTTTGTGCAATTAAGATAGACATCAGAAGATACACAAAACAGGAAACAGACTTGATCAAAGAGGTAGAGAATAAAGATGAGCAATGCAGGTAGTCTAGTGTGTGTGTGTGTGTGTGTGTGTGTGTGTGTGTGTGTGTGTGTGTGTGTGTGTGTGTGTGTAAGAGATAGGAAACAGACAGCAAGATTATTCAAGGTGAGCACTATCATGAAACGCATCTAAAATACAAAGTTTACATGACAACAGCTAAAATGAGGTAAACCTTCAAAAATCCCTAATCTTTTCTCCGTTTGAGGAATAAAACCCCCCATAAGAGAATTATGACCATTTAAAAAACATTTTATGATCACTAAAATAAAAAATTTCTGTGTACAATAGGATTATTACGATACGATTATGATAAAATATTACTGAGATACTCCAAGACATATAATAAAAGGTTAACAAAAAATGTCCTGTTGATTAAAATGCTAAATTTGGTATTACATTGTGTGTGTAAATGAATCGACTTGGACTTGGTGCTGATAACCCAACGCACAGGACAATAGAGACACCAGAATAAACATATTCATCATTCTGAAGCTGAAAATACAGAATCATTTTAGATGAAATTGCTTTCACTCTGACTATATACAGGTCCTTCTCAAAAACTTAGCATATTGTGATAAAGTTCATTATTTTCCATAATGTAATGATACAAATTAAACTTTCATATATTTTAGATTCATTGCACACCAACTGAAATATTTCAGGTCTTTTATTGTTTTAATACAGATGATTTTGGCATACAGCTCATGAAAACCCAAAATTCCTGTCTCAAAAAATGTGCATATTTCATCCGACTAATAAAAGAAGTGTTTTTAATACAAAAAAAAAAAGTCAACCTTCAAATAATTATGTTCAGTTATGCACTCAATACTTGGTCGGGAATCCTTTTGCAGAAATGACTGCTTCAATGCGGCGTGGCATGGAGGCAATCAGCCTGTGGCACTGCTGAGGTGTTATGGAGGCCAAGGATGCTTCGATAGCGGCCTTAAGCTCATCCAGAGTGTTGGGTCTTGCGTCTCTCAACTTTCTCTTCATAATATCCCACAGATTCTCTATGGGGTTCAGGTCAGGAGAGTTGGCAGGCCAATTAAGCACAGTAATACCATGGTCAGTAAACCATTTACCAGTGGTTTTGGCACTGTGAGCAGGTGCCAGGTCGTGCTGAAAAATAATATCTTCATCTCCATAAAGCTTTTCAGCAGGTGGAAGCATGAAGTGCTCCAAAATCTCCTGATAGCTAGCTCCATTGACCCTGCCCTTGATAAAACACAGTGGACCAACACAAGCAGCTGACATGGCACCCCAGACCATCACTGACTGTGGGTACTTGACACTGGACTTCAGGCATTTTGGCATTTCCTTCTCCCCAGTCTTCCTCCAGACTCTGGCACCTTGATTTCCGAATGACATGCAACCACTGAGCAACAGTCCAGTGCTGCTTCTCTGTAGCCCAGGTCAGGCGCTTCTGCCGCTGTTTCTGGTTCAAAAGTGGCTTGACCTGGGGAATGCGGCACCTGTAGCCCATTTCCTGCACACGCCTGTGCACGGTGGCTCTGGATGTTTCTACTTCAGACTCAGTCCACTGCTTCCGCAGGTCCCCCAAGGTCTGGAATCGGTCCTTCTCCACAATCTTCCTCAGGGTCCGGTCACCTCTTCTCGTTGTGCAGCGTTTTTTGCCACACTTTTTCTTTCCCACTGAGGTGCCTTGATACAGCACTCTGGGAACAGCCTATTTTGTTCAGAAATGTCTTTCTGTGTCTTACCCTCTTGCTTGAGGGTGTCAATGATGGCCTTCTGGACAGCAGTCAGGTCGGCAGTCTTACCCATGATTGCGGTTTTGAGTAATGAAACAGGCTGGGAGTTTTTAAAAGCCTCAGGAATCTTTTGCAGGTGTTTAGAGTTAATTAGTTGATTCAGATGATTAGGTTAATAGCTCGTTTAGAGAACCTTTTCATGATATGCTAATTTTTTGAGACAGGAATTTTGGGTTTTCATGAGCTGTATGCCAAAATCATCAGTATTAAAACAATAAAAGACCTGAAATATTTCAGTTGGTGTGCAATGAATCTAAAACATATGAAAGTTTAATTTTTATCATTACATTATGGAAAATAATGAACTTTATCACAATATGCTAATTTTTTTAGAAGGACCTGTATATATTTAAAATAATGTAGGCCACTTTTTACTGGCAACAAGACATTGGGCATTATCAGGACCCACAAATATTAACCCATGGCATCATTATACATTATATTCAACATTATATTTAAAGTAGTATTGACACTAAAACTCTGTAAACTTCAAATTTTCATTTTGGGTGAAATATACACAACACATTTTGTCACAATCCATGATACACATTGTTGCATTTTTGTATAGCGATATATTGTGACACGATATATTGTTACATCCCCAAATATATATTATACATTTAATTCTCTTAAACAATTTACTTTTATTTGTTTTAGAGCACATTTATATTTAATATATTCATAAAACAGTGGCAGTGGATGCTATTGCCACTCAGTATAGACACAGACTAACTAGTTAAGTAAGTCAACTAGTATAGACAGCAGGATTCTGGTGGGAGGTCATGCCGGTGGACAACAGTACCGTTTGTCACTCTCAGCTTTTGTGTTTTTCCAAGCGCTCTCCTGGGGCCAGAGCGTCCTCTTTCCCCGTCTCATTCTCTCAATCTCTTTCTCCGTCCGTGTTTCTCCTTCTCTCCCCTCTGCCCAGGACTGTGGGGTCACACAGAAGCACTGGGGCACAACAAACAAACAGCCTTACAGCAACGTGTGGGTCAGGAGAAGGAGCCGAGACCAAATATGTTGAAGTCATTAGCTCCATGGGGAAGGCCACCCACCCTGACCCTGCCTGTCTATATGAGCCTCCTCCTGCCTATGAACACACACCCCGGTGCCCGGGACCCAGGGCTTACCCCAGCTTGACTTTAAGGGATGATAGGAGACTAAAACTGATATCTAGTTACACAATAAATCTCACTAAATTCTCAACTGACTGAGAACGAGGAGCAGAGCAGCTCAGTGTAACAGTAATAAAAAGGTTTCTTTCTCTGGCGTTTTTTAAACAGGGATATTTTCTTATATGTTCGAGGGGAAATTTATATAATCGGGTACACTTTATTTTAAGGTGACGTGGTTACATTGTGCTCACTCAAATAAGCAACGTATAATATAAAGGGGTTTGGTTTAGAGTTAGTTATCTGTAATTAATTTACTGTTATTACTAGTAAGTACATGTAATATGCAACTACATCACCTTAAAATACAGTGTTACCAAATAAACATATATATATATATATAATATATTTTAAAACGTGAAAAAAAATTCAAATTTCAAAAAATTCATTTCATAATAATAACGAATTACAAAATTCAATACAATGAAACTGAAATGAGTAGGAATGAAAGAAAATGAAATTATTGAAGATTTAAGTAATTGTTTGTGTGTATATATATATATTTTTGTAAACACATATATAAACAGAAATATATAATATATAAACATATAAACACAAATATATAAACACAAATTTTTTTGTATATTTTTGTCATATATTTCATTCTATGAATATACAGTATATATATATATATATACTGTATATTCATAGAATGAAATATATGACAAAAATATACAAAATTTTTTGTTTATATATATATATATTGTGTGTGTATATACAGTATATATGATATTCATAGAATGAAATGTTTTATTATAAAAATATAGGCTAAATCAAATTGTACAATTTCAAAGAATGAAATATATTACCAAAATATACAAAAAGAATTGTGTGTTATAGCTATATATATATATATATATAAACAAGTTTAACTCTTCAATAGTTTCATTCTCTTTATTTCGTACTCATATACTCGTTGCATATATATATAATTAAATAAAATTATACTTAAAATTATGGGTGGGGAGGACTGCTGAAAAAGAACATATAATAAAATATCTATGCCACAGTGTAAAGAATGTATTAAGACTTGTATCTGGTGTTTGACAGAATGATGGTCCACCCAGACGTGTCTGTTTTAGCCATCAAGGAGCCTGAGGCGATGACGTCAGCACAGGGCGCTCCTCCAATAGTAGAAAAGACAACAGCACTCACGCGCTATTTAAAGTCAAGCAGTTGAGCTGGAGAGTGAAAGTGCAAATACTTACCAGGAGGAAGACGCTTTATCCTTAACTCCATTCTGGAATTTGGCGACATAGATGGCGGATTCAAACAAGCAGTTGACGTCGTTTTTCATAGAGGACATATTATCCTTAAAAGAGGATAATAAAGATGACGAAAGAACAGACAAACGAAGAGGTATTGTACATTAAAGACAGCCTTGCAGTTCCAGCTGTGTTCTGTTTATGTGTACATTTCTTAGTTAATTAGTTCACTCTAAAATTATGAGTTGTTTCAATCCATGGCTCAAATATGGACGAAACCAACGGTTAAAAATGTAAACCCAATGATTGGATTTGTCCATATTTGACCCTAACATGGGCTGAAACAACCCTGCATTTTAGTTATAGAATTTGCATATCCATCTAATTAAGTACCGTGGGTAGTTTAGGTAAACCGAACATGAGGCAGTTAGTTAAAGGTAAACCATAAACTCACCACGTTTAACCTCGCCATCCGCCATACAGGTTTCTGTCATGTTTAGATATGGACTGAAGACCAGTTTTCCAGTGAGAACATATGAGTTAAACCTCACATCTTGTACTTCACAGATTCCGCGGATATCTCGTTATGCCTGAACTCTGAGGGTAATAAAACATCTTCGACAGAGGTGACGGGTGGCGCGAAGAAGAAGCGCTCGCGGGCCGCGTTCACGCACCTGCAGGTGTTGGAGCTTGAGAAGAAGTTCAGTCGTCAGCGATATCTGAGCGCGCCCGAGCGCGCGCACCTCGCGAGCGCGCTGCACCTTACGGAGACTCAGGTGAAAATCTGGTTCCAGAACAGGAGATATAAAACCAAACGGAGGCAGTTAACGACCGAGCACGGAGTGGAATACTTTCACAAATCAGACGCGAACGCTATGGCTGCTACAGAAGAGGACTTTTTCAGAGCCTCACTTTTAGCTACAGTCTATAATAAATCCTTTCAATACCGGCCTTACGTGTATGACTTGCACGGACTGAGAGCATGGAGACCAGCACTGTGATGATGATGGGGATATTAACCTGGACTTTTGGAATGTTCTCAGATTATTGTGAATAATATTCTTTATTATGGTGTTTTTTAAATATTGTACAGCTTTGTATTCTGTGTAATAAAATATTTTTTTTCCAAACTCCAGTGATTGTTCATTCATCCTCACTCCATCTACACCTTTATTCCCATTTTTAAAAATGAATTTAAGAAGTCCAGGAGCTTCCTTCATGGACTGAGAGACAAATAAACGTACTTTTATCTTGCATTTATCTCCACTAAAGTATTATGTTAACATGTGAACTCTTGAAATGCATATTTCTGTTTATTTTTCTCTCAAGAGACTATTAATTCAAGAATATGAATCTTAAGTAATATATATATTCAACGAAAATAGTGCAACCTATCATTTATTGGCCTATACGTTTTAGCCACTAATTAGCAAAAGAGTAAATTGCCTTGAGAATGTGTTGCAAGCTCATAATTCATGTGTTCTCAAAGTAATATATTTCATTGTATTATGTGGTTCTAAAGTTTTTTTTTCTTTGGACTTCAGTGAAAGTTTTCTCGCATAGCCTACATCATTATTCTTTCAAATCTCAAAATCATCACACTTATCTAAGAACTAATTCCTAAAAGCGCTCCATTGTTTAACAAGGACTGCAATTATACTTCAGCTGGAACACTTGCCGTTCACAAGCCATTCCAGCTGATAAATCAAGAGAAGGAATCTTTTTGTATAACATGCGGGCCTGCTCAACATAGAAGTTTAACATTGCTACAAGAGATAGTGATCTCGAGCGCCCCTATCCTTTTCCTATTCAACTTAAGATGACTTCAGCAGAGCAATGGCTTGAACCGCCTCGACCGGAGGTGGTCTGTTGTCTGAGTGATACAGGCTTCTCCAGGAAAGATGACATGATTTACCCTGTAAAGTGATGGTCTAATCAGTGAGTCATGAGAACAGGTTTGCAAAGGGCTCTGAGTCTGAGACCACAGGATCTCCCAAGCTGAAAAATGTAAGTTTACACACAAAATTCCCAACATTCTGTGAATATGTCTGCAGTACTTATTCTTCAGGAAGTAACTGCCATGTAGGTCATCCGTCACCTGTCTTTAAAGGGCTCTCAGGCATAACCAGACCCCTTTAGCTATTTCTAACGACATGTCTCAGTAAGTGTGTGGCTTTTCATGAATAGCAGTAGGAAGTGTTTGTTACAGGGGTGTTAAAATGAGGTTTGTTTGCTCTCCAGAACATCAAAAACTTAATAGTTTTTGCTAAATAGATTTGAACGTGATGTCATTTGAATGTAAACCTAAACTATATATCTTATACATTATATATATGTATAAAACTAAACTATATATAAAATCACCGGTTATATATACACTCATTGGACACCATTTTGCCTTTCGGCCACACTCCTGGGCAAAAAAGGCTAAACACTTAGTGTTTAATTGTCTTAACCACCTATTATTGGTCAGGAAATTAGCCAAATTTAAGAGTATGCACAACTTAAAAAGCTATTGCTGTCTCAGAAAAACATCTACAATTTTTAGTCAGAATATGGGAAGTTGTGTGTGGAGCGATGAATCACAATGAAACACGAGTTGGATGGTGATGCTCCAGAGCGACGTCTTCGAAAATCTTCAGTGAAATATAATAATAAATGCATCTCTACCACAGTGAAGCATGAAGAAGAGTCTCATTGTGTGGGGAGCCTTTATTGGTTTTTATAGCTCATTTAACACTTTGGAGTACATGAGAATATTGCAAGTCTTGCTTCTTATAAATGAAAAGTTGTTATCTAAAAAAGAACGATCAGATGTTATTTTTCAACAAGACAATGTTCCTGCCCAAACTGCAAAGACAACCAAGAAGTGGCTTGAGAACAAGTCCAGTAGGCTCAATATTTTGGCCAGGTCAGAGTCCAGATTTGAACTCTATAGTGAATATTTGGTCTCACATTAAACTCAAACGAACTGGGAGACATTTTCCAACCACTCATGAACTGTTTAAAGCCATTAACATTGAGTGGAACAACACTGACTCTTCTTAAAAAAACTGTCTGCAAGTCGGGGAAGTTACTTTATCTACAGTATTAGTGCAATTCTTGCTAATTTCCTGACCGGTGATTTGTGATTAAAATGTTTAAGACAATTAAAAGACCATTTTTGGCTAGGCCCATTTTCTTGTCCAGGACTGTATCCGCATTATTCCTGAGTTTACTGCGTTCTGAATTATAGGCGGCTCTTCCGGTTTGGGGAACCTCCATTCAAAAAGACTGAAACCAATAATTTCAAATCATAAGGTTTCCCTACAAATAAAGCGGATCCGTCAGTGTGACTGGATGACCTGTCAGTTTCCCTTCATGATTTATTTTCAGACATCATGAGAATAACGTTATACTTGGTATTTTAACGTGACATGTAATAACAAGAATAGGCCTCTTTTCAGTCGCTGCTTTCTTTTCCTCATGATTATTTTCTTATTTCCCTTTGCAATCCGCAGTAAAAGTATGAAAAAGGACACATACTGCACATTTGTGGTCTGTTCTCCCGAATTTAATTTACGATATATTCCATTAATAATTCACGAATACACGAAGAATCTCTCGTTATTCTCCTCAAATCCTCACGTCTCTTTCCAGGTTTGTTTTCACAGGTAAATGCAATTTATAATCTGTCAAAAGGACGGAAATCAGTTTGAAATATTATCACGTAATGCTGAAGTTATGAATATTTTTGATTAAGGCAACATAAGTTACATAATAGCCTACAGATATTAGCCTACAGTGGGGCTTTCGGGGTTATTTGGTCTGTTGAAAGTACCTTGTTGATGCTTTTAAATTTTTACATGTCCTTTTAATGTTCGATGGTTGAAGGGTGAGTAGATTAGATCATCTCATTGTGACACTTTTTTGTGCGTTCATAGAGCGTTGTATTGCGTTCATAGAGCGAGTCTTTCAGTGATTGTTTACAGCTTAGCGGAAGTTACACCCATAATTCGCGCAAAGCATCATGTGGCGCAGGAATAAGGTGGATATATACACTTACTATATATACACTCATTGGACCCCCTTTTGCCTTCAGAACTGCCTTAATTTTTCAACAAGGTGCTGGAAACATTCCTCAGATATTATGGTCCATATTGACATGATAGCATCACACAGTTGCTGCAGATTTGTCGGCTGCACATCCATGATGTGAATCTCCCAAATCATTCCAAAGATGCTCTATTGGATTGAGATCTGGAGACTGTGGAGGCTGTTTGAGTTTAGAAACCAGTTTGAGACGATTTGAGCTTTGTGACGTGTGTTATCTTACTGGAAGTAGCCATCAGAAGAAGTGGTCATAAAGGGATGGACATGGTCAGCAACAATACTGAGGTAGACTGTGGCGTTTAAGCGATGCTCAATTGTTATAAGGGTCACAAAGTGTGCCAAGAAAAATCCCCAACACAATTACACCAGCAGCCTGAACCGCTGATACAAGGCAGGATTATCCATGCTTTCATGTTGTTAATGCCAAATTCTGACACGACCATCTGAATGTTGCAGCAGAAAGCCAGACTCATCAGATCAGGCAACGTTTTTCCAATCTTCTCTTGTCCAGTTTCATTGAGTCCGTGTGAATTGTAGCCTCAGTTTCTGTTCTCAGCTGACAGGAGTGTCACTGGTGTGTGTCTTCTGCTGCTGGAGCTCTTCTGCTTCAAGGTTGGACATATTGAACGTTCAGAGATGCTCTTCTGCAGACCTCGGTTTTAACAAGTGGTTATTTGAGTTTCTGTTGCCTTTCTATCAGCTGAAACCAGTTTGGCCGTTCTCCTCTGACCTCTGGCTTCAACAAAGCATTTTCACCCAGAGAACTGCCACTCAATGGATATTTTCTCTTTTTCAGACCATTCTCTGTGAACCCTAGAGATGCTTGTGCGTGAAAATCCCAATAGATCAGCAGTTTCTGAAATACTCAGACCAGCTCGTCTGGTCATGCCACGTTCAAAGACAATTAAATCTCCGTTCTTCCTCATTCTGATGCTCAGATTAAACTTCAGCAGATCGTCTTCACCATGGCTACTAGT
This sequence comes from Meda fulgida, assembly GCA_030578275.1. NCBI lineage: Eukaryota > Metazoa > Chordata > Actinopteri > Cypriniformes > Leuciscidae > Meda > Meda fulgida. Next base: position 5,227,840 of record CM060623.1, read on the forward strand.
TTCTGCCATGTGATTGGCTGATTAGATATTTGCTTTAATGGACATTTGAACAGGTGGGTCTAATAAATCGTCTGGTAAATATACACAACTCTATAGTCCATATATTGTGTATATATATAGTTATTAAACTTTCAATAATTTCAATTTGTATGGCTAATTAGCATATATTTATGAGCATTTAATCAATTCTGTAATGTAATAATAATAATAATGGCCTTATGTTATCTACTTGCCTAACTGCATAACTCTACACTGATGTTACTGCAGGAATGCTTCTATTTGGCAACAGTTTCTTTCAGTGATTGATGGGGATGATTTTAGTATTTCAATCATGAAATAGCAGGAATTCTCCACTTCCCATTGGTCAAATGATTGAAACCAGTTTCATTTAAAATTCAAAACTGTCAGGTGAAGTCTGACTTTGACATCAAACTTGTTCTAGATTTGTCCCTTTTCTTTCAGTTGAAGCTTGCGGATCCACCCAGCCAGATATGTATCCACCCGCATATTTCTATCTCTACAACAATGTCATACCACTTAATAATAGTAATCTATGTGGAGACATTGTTTTGGTTTGTGAGATAAGAGTGGGCCGGGATACAGGGGTTCTCCGAAACAGAGACGGCTTCATCTAATGCCACCCACTTGCCTTGGCTCCAGAGGAGCGCTGGAATTTTGTGTCAATCCATTTCTGTCTGTTCGTATCAATATCTTCACTTTGCAACAAATCTGTGTTACACCTAAATTACCCATCAAAGTGCACTTCTCATATTGTACACGCAAACACAGGGGAATTCGTCGTGATGTCATGAAAACGTGTGGGATTGGCTTCAATTCCATTCTCTCAAATATGTTTTTCAATCGGCAGAGAGTGAAATGTGCGCTTTCATTATTGTTGTCAACAGAGAAACAGGCAAACCTTGCAAAGTGTATAATGAAAAACATTTTGACTGACAGCTAGATGCTCAAAAATCAAATTTCTGTCATTATTTGATCACTCGTATGGATTTTCAAACCTGAATTTTCTTTCTTTTCTTCTGTGAAAGACAAAAGGAGAATTTCTGAAGAGTCTCCCTGCAGCTGTTTCCACTGCTGACAATAAATAAATAAATAAATAATTGTCCATATGACTCATTTTCAATGTTGCATTCCTTCTGGAGTTATGTAGTTAGTTAGTAGACTTAGTTGGAAGTTTAAGAATAAAAAAAAATGTTAAGTCGTTATTCACTGATAATCTTCCAGCATCTCAGAAATCTAATTCATGTCGTTGTTTGTAAAAGCCACACCAGGTTTTTCACCACTGAGTCTTGTTTGTGTAATAAACTGACAGCTTATATTTATGTGAATATATGGAAGGAATAATGAAGTTTGATAGCTGAAAGCCAGAGGGGTTAGATCTTCAGTTAATAATGAAATCACAAATCACACAAAACTATCATACCATACTTTAAACTATAGACTAGGAGCTGTATATCATATTTTATAGTGTTGTTTGCCCTTTCTGGAGCTTGGCAGAAATGGTCAATATTCTATTAAAGTCTAAAACAATACAATAGTCACTATTAAAGAAAAATATGAAACGTATAACGTAAGTAAATAATGAGAGAATTTTCATTTTTGGTTAAACTTTTCTTTAATTTGACAATAGTGGGACCACAGTACTTGTCCAGGCCTGTGTCACTCATGTCAAAGTTATTTTTTCTCTCTGATGATCCTGCCGTCAAGCCGCACCTTAATTATTCCTTTTGTCTACTTGTCAAAATGCATCATGTAAATGTTCTTACCCAATAATTAGGCACTTGACTACAGTACATAATTTATTACCCTTCAACCTCTTCATGCTTACCTGCATTACAAGATTATTAGAGAATAGCATGGTAATCCGAGTCAGACAAAAGCGAGTGGGAAATATTTATTTGAAGTGTTTGGTGTCCTGGTAAAGCTCATGCTGGGGTAAAGAGGAGTCAGGCGCGTTGATCTGTTAAGCGCTCTTTCTGAACCTCTACAGGTGGAGGTCAGCTTGGGTGGAGCATGTGACCCCCCAGGTGTGACGGAGAACAAACAAAGCTTTTGATAATGACTCAGTCACCTCATCCAACACCTGCCAATCAAACTAGACTGCTCTCTCACGCAAGTACGGGTGGAGCTATCTATCTGTTGAAACTAATTCCACCATATACAGCCCCATTTTGGGCTTTAAACAGGTCAAACAACCTGTGGCTTGAATACATATAACCAAACAAAACACAACATAACACCAGGCCTGTTCCTCTCTCGATCTTCACGATCGTCGCTCCTCCGTGAGAGATACGAGACCGGTGCTTCACCATCAGCATCACCGGCCTCGCGCCGCTCTCTCACGGCCCTCCGCCTCGTCCTGCTCGCCACAATGAGGCATAGTGAATTTGGTACTCTGCACAGAATTCCATACATTTTATAGATTATTTTAAAGTTTTTAAAGCAACACTAAGTAGGATTTTTTACCTTCAAATAATGTTTCCAAAATCGTTTCAGTGGTTCATTAAGTCGTGACGAGGTGAAATGCACTTATGCCACCGCTTTGCGGTCCTTTATCTGGTATATCCACGCTATGTAAGATTGCCAGATCGGGTCGCGTTTCTGTAGTTCTAAAGAGACTTGCTTTACGGCAAGCGTTACAGTTGCCGATAGGTGGAGAGTCCTCGACAGTAAACTACAACTAAATGTAAGAGACCTAGCAGCTGGGTAGCTTTTACTCTACCTTGTCTGGGGCCATTGTTGATTCCAAAGCTGGTGCTGGATAAACATCGAGCGTGCGCGTGCGACAGTAGGATGCGGTGGGCTAAATTATTTACGACAGCGGTAATAGACAATTCCGCTTCCAACCTGTAGGGCGACCGCAGAGGACAAGTTCCTTGGTGTTGCTTTAATGTTGTTTATGTCTATGTGGCGTTTTTAAACAAACCATGTGCAAATTCTTAAGTCAGTACCCTTGCTGAGTACTTTCTCCTTATAACTGTAGTGAAATAAGACAAAAAGTCTTAAAAATGCGATTTCAATACGCTGGTGTTTCCGACGTCATAAAGGTATCCCGGTATATTTTTTTGTTGATATAGCAAAAATCAGGTACATTTAGCAATATAGCGGGTTTATGACGTTTAGTAGCCTACGGTGTTGTGATGAACTAGCCTATAGACTATGCCTTTCTGACGTTCTGAATTGTTCAAAGTGTTTCTGATAGAAGGCAAGCTTTTGTAACATTAGCAACACATTATTTCGGTTTGATAACATAGTCAAGCAAACGGCTAATCAAATTAATTACCGTTATGTGTAAGACGTTGTGAGCGACACCATTGTGCAGCGTTTACCTCAGGAAGTTGGCCGAGTGGATCTCTGAGCTGAGCTGAGTGAGTGGAGGCGGGGCTCATTAGCATATTCATAGAATCGCATATACTAAATGAAGCAAGAGTGTAGTAACATTCAAGCTATTTTAAGGCATGAATACATTTTTTCACTGGAAAAAATGTTAAATATGTAATTTTGGTGTTTATTGACTACAGGGGGACTTCAAATTTCATTATTTTTTTAAAAAAATAGACTATGACATCTTTATCACAATATCCACATGACAGTATTTTAATTGGAAAGTCTTTCATGCTCACCCGGGCTGAATTTATTCTTATTAAAAAATACAGTAAAAACAGTAATGTTGTGAAATATTATTATAAGTTAAAATAATAACGTTTTCTATGTGAGTATAATGTAAAATGTAATTTATTCCTGTGATCAAAGTTGAATCTGAAAAACTCTCCAGTCTTCAGTGTCACATGATCTTCTAATCCCTTCTATCCGAAATCCTTCTAAACCGGTGATTTGATGCTCAAGAAACATTTCTGATTATTATCAATATTGAAAACAGTTGTACTGCTTAATATTTTTGTTTATTAAATGTTTCAGGATTGTTTCAATGTAAAAGTAATCAGTTATTTAAGAAAATGGATGAATTCATATTAAATAACAACTGAATGTAATTTCATGTACAGTTTGCACACTGTTTATCCTAACATATTTTCAGTCTCAACAGGGGATTTAAACCCATAAGAAGAAGATGATGAAGAAGAAGCATCACAGTTTCCTCAATGAGATTAAATGGAGACCAAATGGAGATGTTTGTGTAGGTCTCGAGCTTCACAGATAAATACCCACATTAATTTGTAACACTTTAAAGTATACAGAGATAAAGTATTTACAAATCTGTTGCAAACTATTAGTTTAGTTCATTTATAAACTGTAATTAATACCTTAATAGGCGATATACAAATCGGAAGTTCTTCATTCATTGTCACTGTAATCAACAAACTATTATTGTTTAATTATATCATTTATAAAGAGTTAGATAATGTTAGATAATTGTGAACAACACATTAACCGTAAATAGTTCTCACTTTAGATCACGAAATACCATTAATTAAGTGCTTTAAACCATAAGTACATTAAGTACATTAGGAGTTACTGAAAATGTTTACAAATACATTAAGCAAATCCCCAAAGCTAAACATAGCCAATTAAAAAAAAAAACACACAATTTTGAATACATGAAATACATACAAATACTCACAAGATCATATTGTTAAAATACATCACTTACAGTTGGATTACAGTTTGTACAATAAAAATGATTAAAGTGTTTGTAAACATTTTAAGGAACTCTTAATACAAATGTAATTAATGACCAATAACGGTTGGTTTAAAGCACTTAGTGACATTTTACATGATCTAATCTAAAGTGAAATTATTTATAGTTAATAAGTTGTTAAAGCAACATCGAACTCTTTTTGAGCTAATTAACCAATTACACTTATTTACAGCGACAATGAATGAAGAACTCATTCTCATTCACTAATTAACTATAAACTAATAGTTTGCAAATTATTAAATGCTTTGTTACTGTATACTTAGTATAAAGTGTAACCCATTCATTTTATAGCTCTATACCTTTACTGTATGTTCTCATTTTAGGGTAAACATCAGAGACAAGGTATTTTACATAAAAGAAGTCCATTCTCCCGAGTCCACATCTCTCGAGCCGTGAAAGAGAAACATTTGAGCGATTTTCCTTTGGGTGTACGTGCTGTTTCCACCAGAACTACACAGTACCGAGCTAAAACTATCTTTCGACACATTAATAGTTGCATCAAGTTCATGCAACCAATTCACGACTAACTGATTGACTGACTGACTGACTTCCAATGTCTCACCTTTCGCATGTATTCATTCAAAGCAGTACCCAGTCAACAACAAGCTTTCAGATCATTTCCCCTGATCTCTTTCCTCAGTGTGCTGGCTCTCTAAGCAACGGCCTTTGGGAGGAAGATGCTGTAGTCTCCGTTTAGGGGTAAACAGGATTATAACCTTTGGGTCCAACTGATCCAGTGTCTCAGCCACTTTGGCTCCATCATTAAAGGATTAAAAGTGTTGGAAACCCTGATAGAGCCGGTTCACCTCCCGCTGTGTCTAGCACAGGTTCATACCCAGCCATTATCAGGAGAGTGACAGTGCTTCTGAGGGGAGTGTGGCTTGCTCTGAGTGGGGATTAAGACATCTTGTTGTTGTTTCCGTTATTCACATCCGTAACATCTGCGGGTTCAAGCTCTGAGTAATGTCTGTTTGCAATACAATTAGAGACAGATAAAAATCTCGGGGCAAAATGGCAGATCTTGTAGTTAATGCCAGCTTTGGGAAGCATGAATGTCTCGATGAGAATGGTCACGTTCGAAAACAAAATAAATAATAAAAACTTAATGATATTTTGTAAAAACTGTGATACATCATTTTTTTTTAGAATTCTTTGATGAATAGAACGTTCAGAAAAACAGCATTTAAAATATAGATCATTTTTAACATTGTAAATGTTGGACAAACGTTATGTATGATATGTAATTATATATGCCACATTTCTTATAGATTTCGGTTGCCTTAACAATTAATTGTCTCATGTAATACCAGACTGACTCGATGATAGTGAGATCAGATCTCAATGTGGGCCATACTTTCTGTTGCTGAACTCCTTGTTCATAGAAAATATACTTCCTACTGACACGCTAAAGCATTAATGGCTGCTGGGGGTTGCTTCCTCGCACCTTCTAATCTAGAGTGCTCTAGCTGGTTCCTAGGGTGCTCTGGTTGGTTGCTAGGGGGTTTCTATGGTGTTTTTGAGTGGTTGCTAGGGGGTTGCTTGCTGGCACCTATAGGGTGTTATTGCTGGTTGCTAGGGGGTTTCTAGAGTGTTATGGGTGGTTGCTCTGGGGGTTCCTATGGTGCTCTGGGTGGTTGCTAGGGGGGTTCTATGGCATTTTGTGTAGCTGCTCACTGGTACCTTCTAGCGTGTTTTGGGTGGATGCTAGGGGTTGCTTACTGGCACCTTCTAGAATGTTGTGGGTGGTTGCTACAGCGTTTCTAGGGATTTCTGGGTGGTTGCTAAGGGGTTCCTATGATGTTCTGGGTGGTTGCTAGTGGGTTCCTAAGGTGTTCTGTGCGGTTGTTAGGGTGGTTCCTATGGTATTCTAGGTTGTTGCTAGCTATGTTGCTAGCTATCCTATGGTGTTCTTAGCTGGTTTATGCTGATCTCCTAGCCTGTCAAAAAAATAAATAAAACCACCCAATAAAATCATAGGCAAATTTAGGCCAAAAAGTTCAATAACTGTCTTAAAACTGTCACTGTCTTTTTTTTTTTTGTGAAGCATCCGATGTGCCTAAGACTTTGATCATTTGTCACTGGTCAGCTAACAAACTTGATCAGGTTCCTCTGATTTTATTTTTTTTGTGTTTTGTGACAGAGCCTTCATGTTGAGTCTGAAAGATGAAGACAGAAACCTGTAAACTAACTGATAAGAGTCAGCAGTGTGAGGTGTTGGGTCTGGTTCTGGCAGGAGAGGATGGTAAATTCAGGTTTTTGAAAGCGATTTATTGTTATTTTATAGATGGAAATTTCCTGTCTGATTTTGGATACTTAACATTATGTTGTTTGTTGTGTTCTTGGATCACACCTTCAAAGTCATTCAAGAAACACATCACATGACCACCACAATTTGATTAGCCTCATTTTTGTTATACACACACCCTGTATGAAAACAAGCAGCAGGTCATCCTCACCTCTTATGAAGCTCTATTCAGTGATTGGGTGAGGCATCATTCTTTCAAATGATGATTATTTGATATCTTTCCAGGTAACCACACCTGACCTGACTGTCAACATTGCGAACGCACTCATTATTACCTGTCATGATGGAAAGAAAATCAGCTCAGAGAGAAAATCGAATGCTTATTTGAACATTAGAAAGTCAAGTTTGCTTTAAGCAGACGCTTGACAGAACCGACAGATGACCTCTTGCACCTTGGCCATCTCTGCTGCATGAAAGTGCTGCTTTTGCACATGTAAAACTTCTATGGTGTTCTGGGAGGTTGCTATTTTCTTACTGACACCTCCGGTGATATAGGTGGTTGCTAGAGGGTTTCTATGGTGTTATGGCTCTATGGCTCGATTTTTATGGTGTTATTTTTTTATGGCTCGATTGCTGACAGAGAGGCCTTAAAAGCTGCTAGACCTGCTTATTTTTCAACCCTATAAGAAGACAATAAACATAATCCTAGGTATTTATTTGAAACAGTGGCTAAACTAACGAAAAAGAAAGCTTCAAACCCACAAGTTTCCAAGCAACACAGCAGTAATGACTTTATGAACTTCTTCACCTACAAGATTGATAATATCAGGGACAAAATTATAACTATGTAACCGTCTACTACAGTATCGCATCAGGGAGTGCATTGTAGTCTCCCCGAGGAAGAATTTTGCAAACTCGTTAATTCATCTAAATCGACAACTTGTATGTTAGACCCGATACCGACTAAGCTATTGAAAGAGATGCTTCCAGATATCACGGATCTTCTCTTCTTAATATCATTAATTCGTCTTTGTCTCTAGGATACGTACCAAAAACCTTTAAGCTGGCTATGATTAAACCGCTTGTTAAAAAAACACAACTAGATCATAGAAAATTAGTCAATTACAGGCTGATCTCAAATCTGCCTTTTCTGTCAAAGATATTAGAAAAAGCAGTATCCTCACAACTGTGTTCCTTTCTAGAAAGAAATGATATCTGCGAGGATTTTCAGTCAGGATTTAGACCGCACCATAGCACTGAGACAGCTCTCAGAGTTACAAATGATTTACTGTTATCATCCGATCGTGGTTGTATCTCTCTATTAGTGTTACTGGATCTTAGTGCTGCATTTGACACCATTGACCACAACATTCTTTTAAATAGACTAGAAAACTATGTTAGCATTAGTGGAATTGCACTAGCATGGATTAAATCATACTTATCTGACCGTTATCAGTTTGTAGCAGTAAATGAAAAGATGTCTTATCGATCACAAGTTCAGTATGGCGTACCACAAGGCTCAGTACTAGGACCACTGCTGTTCACTCTGTACATGCTACCCTTGGGAGATATCATTAGGAAGCATGACATTAGTTTTCACTCTTATGCCGATGATACTCAGCTGTATATTTCTTCAAAACCAAACGAAACTTACCAATCCACAAAATTAACGGAATGCATAGCTGATATAAAAAAATTGGATAACTAGTAATTTCCTACTACTTAATTCTGAAAAAACAGAGATTCTAATTATTGGACAAAAAACTTCCACACGTAATAACCTAGAATACTGTCTAACACTTGATGGCTTCTCTGTCAAGTCTTCGTCGTTGGTTAGGAACCTGGGTGTGCTCTTTGATACCAATCTTTCATTTGAAAGTCACATGTCTAGTATCGGTAAAACCGCATTTTTACATCTTAAAAATATATCTAAATTACACCATATGCTCTCACTGACAAATGCGGAACAATTAGTTCATGCGTTAATGACCTCAAGGCTAGATTATTGTAATGCTCTACTGGGTGGTTGCCCTGCACGCTTAATAAATAAACTACAGCTGGTTCAAAACGCAGCAGCTCGAGTTCTGACCAAAACCAGGAAATATGAACATATTAGCCCGGTTCTGTCAACACTGCATTGGCTGCCTATTAAACATCGTATAATTTTGTAATATTGCTGATTACTTACAAAGCACTAAATGGTTTAGCTCCGCAGTACTTGAGCGAGCTCTTAACGCATTATAGTCCTTCACGTCTATTGCGATCTCAAAATTCCGGCCAGTTGATAATACCTAGAATATCAAAATCGACTGCTGGCGGTAGATCCTTTTCCTATTTAGCACCAAATCTTTGTAACAGTCTTCCTACCATTGTCCGGGAAGCAGACACACTCTGTCATTTCAAAGCTAGACTAAAAACACATCTCTTTGTCCTAGCATACACATAATACATTATCGACTTCTATAATTCAGTGTTAGGCTGCATAGATTAGGTCAGCCGGAACTGGGAACACTTCCCTTAAATCCTGATGTACTCGTTACATCATAAGAAGAATGGCATCTACGCTAATTTTAGTGTCTTTGTTTATTTCGAGGTTTTACCGCAGCCTGCCTGATCCAGGCCGTATCCAGATCTGACTAGGAGCTTTGCCTGGACCCGATGACAGCGCAGTGCTGAAGTGCCAACTAGCCTCTCCCTATGGAGGATCCCTTTCCCACTCTACAGATAAAACGCTGTTGGGAATTCGGTTTGCGTACTTAACCCGATGTGATCAAATAAAATTCTGTATCAAACTTTATAGGTAAGACAAGTAGTTTGTTTAGGCATGGTTTGTAGGGAATTACAAACCTGCGCACATATATTCAGACACACAAAACTATAGAATCAATTCTTAATGTGCATGTGAACGCCATCAGTGTTTATCACAGGTTCGCGTTTAAAGTCTGTTTAGAGAGAACGGTGTCGTCTTAGCGGCCCCTAATTTAATAACAAATGATAATTTTGACGGAAGTGAATCAATCAAAACAAATTTTAGCTGGAAAATAACATTATTCAAGAACCGCTATAAAGCCAAAACAATCTCTGTTACCTTAAATTATATTGTTTATCTCTGTAAAGCCGCTTTGAAACAATCTACATTGTTAAAAGCGCTATATAAATGAAGATGACTTGACTTGACTTGACTATAGTTGCTCACCTTAGCAAATACCAAAAATAATCTCCCATTAGGCTCTACTTTCAGTTGTATTTCTTTATTATTATCATTTTCATGGAACAAGTGGTTGGTGATTGACAAGATGGTGTTTATCTCAACAAAGACGCTATCAGGTGAGACCTTTCTAGCCTGCCTGGAAGACTTTCCCTTTGTTACACATGCTTCATGAACCCTTAGCTATGACAGCCATACTGTTAAAAATCTCTCTTTGTCCACTTAGAGAGCTTGTGTACAATGGAAGCATTAGAGTACAACCAAGCGTGAGGAGCATATGTTTGTGTCATTCTTCACCTTAAGACAGACAAAATGGATAAAATTCCAACTAAATACTGATAAAAGATAGTTTACAGCCTGCCAATTTTAAGTCATAGCAGACAAGTAAGTATGAGTATGAGACTGTGATTGTATGTGCCCTGACTGACCCTCTCAGGGAAGAGCAGTCACAGGATCACACCAGCCCTGACCTTTGACCCCATCAAGAGTGACCAATCATGCCCAGGCAGGGTCAGAGAGCTAGGGGAACACAGACATGGGTCTCTGACTGTCGGCTTTATCATGACTGATTCACGTATTGCTCCAACCAGGAACCCTGTTACAGGCCATTTAGCAGCGTGGAACAGACACGGGTATTAATCAGACGCATGACCGATATGGATGCTCTCCAGGAAGTTAAAGTAGGAGAGATTTCAGTTGGGTTTGGGAAAGGAATTAAGGAATTAGGAGCCACCGGTGACTTTAACACACTCTCAAGGCAATTTGTAACCATTTTACATTTTGGCGAATTGGTATGATCTTATTAAAAAAATAGTGAGTTTCTCATGAGAACAGGTTGGTTATTCTGAATGTTTCACAACCATGAGTTTCTAGATTTCACTTAAATTTATACATTAAAAATCTGTTAATTTGAGTTGAGTCAAATCTTTTTAAAAAGTCATTTTAACAAGAGTGTAGAAAGTCATTTATATTGTATTATCATCTTAAAGGGCTAGCTAATCGTAAAGTGAACATTCGCTCATAATTTTTTCACTCTTCATGTCTTTCTTTCTACCATGGAACACAAAAGCAAACGTGTTTTTGGCGTCTCTTGAAAATGCAGTATTATAAAACAGATAGTTCCGGTCCTTGATTCTGGTTGGTTGAGCCGTGTTCGAAGCCTTTGTAAATTATTTATTTTTTATGAACAATTTGGTCTTTTTTGGAGTCTGGTCCCCAAATTCCTTTAACCGTCTCTTGTGGAAAAGAAGTGTGCTTAATTGTATTGAATGTGCACTTGTAGTGTACTGCAAATCTTTGAGTATATTTTTTATAAAACTGTCCTTGTAGATAATAAAATATTAATGAAATAAAAGTGTACTTGGTGAGAGCCCACTTTCATGACTGTTTCTCGATACACTTAGTAGTACACTTTGTAATAATGTCAAATGAAAAGACATACAAGTTTAAATCGAAATAACATTAAAGTATATTTTAGTTTACCATAATAAATGTTTGTCAGTACATTCGGCAGTAGACTAAATACAAAAAATGTAATGATAAAATTAAATATAAAGATTAAAGACCAAAAATTAAACTTCGGTCATTCATTTTCTCACCCTCATGTCATTCCAAACCCGTAAGACTTTCGTTCATCTTCGAGACACAAATGAAGATTTTTTTGTTGAAATCTGAGAGTTTTCTGTCCCTCCATTGACAGATACACAACTAGCACTTTGACGCTTCAAAAAGTTCATAAAGAGATCGTAAAACTAATCCATATGAATTTGAAAAGACAAGATCAATTTATCTGATGAACATTTAATTTAGGCTTTTATTCACATTTAAACATTGATCAGCGAACATAAACAGAAGCTCAATACATCCTCGACGCGTGAGAATACAACTCATTGGTTCTTGCTGAAACTCAAACGTGATGCGTAACATGAGAATGAACCTCATTGGTTCTTGCTGAAACTCAAACGTGATGCGTAACATGAGAATGAACCTCATTGGTTCTTGCTGAAACTCAAACGTGATGCGTAACATGAGAATGAACCTCATTGGTTCTTGCTGAAACTCAAACGTGATGCGTAACACGAGAATGAACCTCATTGGTTCTTGCTGAAACTCAAACGTGATACGTAACATGAGACTGAACCTCATTGGTTCTTGCTGAAACTCAAACGTGATGCGTAACATGAGAATGAACCTCATTGGTTCTTGCTGAAGCTCAAACGTGATGCGTAACACGAGAATGAACCTCATTGGTTCACACACATCAAGTGAAGATGCTTGAGCTTCTGTTTAACACAACTGATGTGTGAGTTGATGAATTTTTATATGTGAATAAAAGCCTAAATTCAATCTGTTCATCACTTGAAGTGATCGATTCTTTTCATAACATTTGGACTAAACCACTCAATCCATGTGGATTAGTTGTACAATGTTTTTATGTCAAAATAGTAGCTTCATATCTGTCAATGGAGGGACTGAAAGCTCTCAGATTTCATCAAAAATATCTTCATTTGTGTTCTGAAGATGAACAAAAGTCTTACAGGCTTGGAAAGACATGAGGGGGGGTAAATAATGACTGATTTTTCATTTTTCTAGTTCTACTAATATTAATATGAACAAATAATAATATTAACATGCGATGTGAATAATATGAACAGTAGTAATATAACCATTTTACTGTACATCAAAAAAATAAATCCATGGCATAATATTTTATTGAATAATATTCAGTTTTATGATCAAAGATATTTTACTGTATGCATTGTGGCATTCAGATGTTGGCCTTTCAACACAGTTGTTGCCAAACTCCATCAAAATCTATTTTCTACAGCAGAAAATGTATTTTGTATGTGGAGGACTGATGTCATCAGATCAGACAAGCTGTCATTACCCATCAACCCTTCTGACAGCTGTTGTTCAGAGTGCTTTTGAAACTATAATGATTCAACTCCCTGAATGTATTTCACTCCACCCTTTTCTCTGTGTATATGTACGTAAGACTAAATGCTTTATTGATGAGCACACTTAGACACCGATCTGGCCCAACCAACACAACGAATCCTAACAGAAGCCCGAGAGGTTGCAGATCACTCTTTGTCTAATAAACTGACTGTAGGAGCGTCGTCCACAGACACGTCGTCAAACCGGCTCTTCAAAATACTGTGATTTATTAGACGCTATTCAGAAGTGGATGTGACTCGAAAACAATATACGAGACTGCAAATACTTTCTGAAGTGTATTGAATAGACTGATCATTTTCACTTAAAGTTTCAGTCACACTTTAGATAGGGTCCAGTGCTCACTATTAACTATGACTTTTGCCTCAATAAACTCCCAATTACTGCTTATTAATAATGAAGGTAGTTGTTAAGTTTAGGTATTGGGTGGGATTATGTAGAATATGGTCAAGCGGAATAAGGCATTCATGTGTGCTTTATAAGTACTAATAAACAGCCATGCATGCTAATAAGCAACTAGTTATTAGTGAGAATTGGACCCTAAACTAAAGTGTTACCAAAGTTTCTTTGGAGCTCAAATGAATACTTTTAATTATTTATAAGGATACCTGCAAGGAAGCATCTAAACACAGGGCCATACAAATATGACTTTTTGCTCTTTTCTTTTTTTAAAGTGACATAAATTACACCTATTTGGGGTAAGTTGTGTCGTGTTAGGGCATATCACATCATTGGTGAATATGTGAGTGGCTCAATGATTTCAAATAAAACTAAAAGGACTCCTATATTTAATATTCTGTTCTGTTTCCTTTCTCTAGTTCGATTATGTTCCTATTTATTCCCGTAATGGCAAAGCTCAAAATGCAGTAGGCTATATTAGAAATATTAACTAGAAATTAGTTACTAGAAATAAGCATATTAGAATGATTCCAGAAAGATCATGAAGACTGGAGTAATGATACTGAAAATTCAGCTTTGATCACAGGAATAAATTACATTTTACAATAAATTCACACATAAAATAGGTTTTTATAATTTGTAATAATATTTCACAATATCACAATTTTTACCGTATTATATAAACAAAGCATTGCTGAGCATAAGAGACTTTTTTCAAAAAATCTTTATTATTCCAACCTTTTGACAGCCACTATAGTTATGTTTCTAAAGCTCTGTTGTTAAAAATAAATGTAATGTGACTAAAGTGAATATGGGAACCCTAAATTCTATCAGTGTCATGTGTTGTGATTGGCTCTTAAGACTGAGCGCACAGTGTGGTCGTAGGGCCGGTATGACCTGCATCGAGGCTTGGCAAAACAAACAGAATCCCCTCCGTCGCACTGACGAACACGCTCGACTCCTCCACAAAGAGAGTCTCTGTCAGCTCTCCAATATGCCGTGACAAATTTGCCCAAACTGATAAGACAATGCTCAACCACACATCTTCAAAGTTATTCTCCCACTGAAACAGAAACATCACAACTGTCCGATCTCAGTTTAGTAAACATAATGAGTTCTGTAAGTGTCATGGTAGAGTCAGATCTTAACTTTAGATTTTCCCAAAATCCACAAATGACTAAAACCTTAGGAATGGATGTGACTATATAGACGTGATGTTCGGGGAGTTGTGTGTGTGCATGTACACACACTTAAGACCTGGATGGACCCTTGACCAGTCTTATCAGAGATGTAGGAACAGATGTGTGCAGATGAAGCGATTGGGAAGGGTTACGAGGATTTCAGCACAGGATGATGGAGGACTATCTTTTTATACCTCCCAGATAAACCCTCATCTCAAACAAGAGAAAACAAAAAGGATAAGCAAGCACTGAGCCGTGTGTGGGGAGTGTGTACGTGTCCTCAGACATGTTGTGCCACGGTTTGATGTTGTTTCCCGACAGGATCGCTCAAGAACTGCCACTGAAGAGATGCAGCTAGACTACCTGACCGTTTCATATCTACATATATATAAAGACAGATGCATGACTTTATGCCATATTATCAGAAAGTGTTAAGCTGAGTTTCCTAATTTTATGGAGTAAAAAAAGGCAGGTTTTAAAAATAAATGAATAAAAGTCACAATTGCAAGTTACATTATGAGAACCAAAGTCACATTCGGGAGATATCAAGTTGCATTTACGTTTGTATTTTTTTAATGTCAATGTTTTTGTTGGCACAATCCAAAATGCCAACACATCTAATAGTTAGATGGGTGTAATAACAGGGTAAACTATAAAAAAATATATATATATATATATATAGCCTAAAAAAATCCAATGAGGTTTCTTTGACTAAAGTACTAAAATAAACTAACACTAAAAAGTATACCTTAATTAAAGACTATATTGACATAAAAAATAAATGTAACACTTTATGAACAAACAGTGCAAAATACTTAAATATTAATTTCAAAAAGGTGTCTGTTAATATTATTTAATGGTCCTGAACAAGCATGAACTAACAATGAACATTTGTATTTTTATTAACAAACATTATCAAAGATAAATAAATAGTCAAGTCAAGTCAAGTGTATTTATATAGCGCTTTTCACAATATAAATTGCATCAAAGCAGCTTCACAGTATCAATCAAATAACATAATGTTTGTTTCTTAGTGGAAAAAACATCCACGTTTGAAAATACTGCAACAAACGTATTGCTCATTGTTAGTTTATGTTAGTTCATGTATTAATATGTACCTTATTGCAAAGTTTCCTGAAAATGAATAAAAAAACAAAAAAAAACAAAGTTAGTAAAACTTTTAAAATTCAAATTAAAACAGAAAAAAAATCTAAATATTATCAAAAACTATAATATAGTATATTAATGTTACTAAAATAACATTGAGATTCACAGCAATGATTTCACATTTCTTGATCAAAGAGTTCAAAGGTTATGAAAGAAGGGATTTTTCAGACACAAATCCATGTGCTTAATTTCATAATTTTACATATCATACAGTTCTATTGCATCATAGAGATACCAGAATGCACTGCAAGTAATGTAATATACTTAGCCTAAGATAATCATTAAAGATATATGATAATTTACTGGAGTATGCAGAATGACTTGAATTGACCCAGATTACATGATGTAGTATGACATGTTAAAAAGCTTGTTGTTTTAATAAAGCATTATTAGACTAGACACATGACAAACATTGTTTGATAAAGCCAGTTTCACTCCCAAAATCCAGTTCCTTCAATTTAGCTGACCATACACTTATACTCTGGACAATAGCGCCACCTTTTGACAACACAGAGGACCCTCACTGCACACCTCGCCTCTGACCGAGACCGGGGCTAGTTGTCACACGGGCTTTCTGTCAAGTAAAGTCAAATTACACACGTGTTTTTCTACAGCAGCATTTGGATGTTTATTAACATCTAATTCTTATTAAACCATTTTTAATACGAATAATTTTCATCAGAAACATAGGCTAAACTAGAATCACATTGGATTTGTGTCCAAACAAAAATGTCAATATCATCATGTGACCTCTTTTGGATGACGTGAACACAATAAGTCCACACTGACGAACATTCAGACAAGAGTCAACAGGCATAACTGAGCTTTAACTGCGTTCTCAGAATATTATTTTTCATAAATGTCAGATTGTCAGATGATGTCTTTTATAGTCTATTATGCTTGTCACATTTGCCATTTTTGTTTGATGGATTTTATAATTGTTGATAATTGTTTTGCGGTAATTGTTCATTCATAATTATTTGGGTTATTATGTAGGTACACGATGGGCCCGCAAACCTTTGGCTCTCTAACTGTTAAAAAAAACAAAACGTCATGGATTTTCGCGGAAGAACACGGTTTTGGTTGTGCTTCGGCTCTGGTGAATATGACCCTTCACAATAGATAATGCTTTAGGCTACAACGAACTCTGCCTCCATAGGACAATTAATCCGTTCAATAAAACACCTTACTCACCTGTTGAGTAATAAGAACACCATCATCTCTGTGTCGCTTTTACAACATTTCAATCCCTCAGTTCTCGTCATCTCCGAAAAGCCAATCCGATGTTGTTTCTGGTTTTATTACGAGCTCTGTCGTTCTCTTTCCTCCAGCAGACTCTCCGGGTGATTCCCCGGAGGTTGAACTGCTCCATGACAACCTTTCTTGCTAGTGACAAACCTCTGCCACTGGCCCACTGCACGCGCGCGCGCACACACACACACACACACACACACACACACACACACACACACACACACACACACACACACACACACACTTTCTCAAGTATATGAGGAGACACACAGGGGCGAGTGACGCATTAGCGCAAAAACCATCCCAACAGGTCTAAAATATATCATAGTGAACCAGGGTAAGGATTAATGCATCGACTTGTTTTATAAAATTGTATTCATTTTGAACAAAAAAAGTTAGTATACCTTTAATAGTTTTAGTTTTCAACATGTGACAGCATCACCTACTATAAGTGTCACAAGTGTCCAAAGGTAATAATAGTTTAACTATATCTTTTTTAAATATAGAAATTGAATTTTAAAATGAACTTTAGCTAAAGAAATGTTTCATTCAAATAGAAAAAATAAGATATTAATAACATTGTATAGCCTATTTAAATTCATTTTGTGCTTCTGAAATTATTTTTTTATTAACAGGCCATAAAATTAGCTTTACAATCAACTCATACATAGCAATACCTTCATACAATGATACAAACTTCGATGATTTTTTTTAATCATTTGATCATTGTGCATTTTATTTCAGCTCTGTTCCAAACTGCAGCAGCATTTCCACCAATCAGTTTTTCAGTCAACATTTTTCATTTTCATTGCAGTAAAAAACAAAAAACAAACTTGCATACACTAGATGGCACTATCTTTATCAAAATCCTCCCACTTCTTCTACAATCTACAATGTGCGCACAAAGCGGCCAAGACATGAATGCGTTCATGATGCATATTGATGAGCAATACTGCAGCACAATTAATGTGGCAGATATCAGGATATGACATCAGTACATCTGTTTTCTCAATGCGTGGTATACGTATGATGATCCTCAGTAAGACAGGCGAGAACATGCACAGAACCAACGGAATGTTATTAGTATTCGACCCAAATGCAAAACCTTTAACATGAGAGAAATGAAATACTGAGTCAAATACAATGTGTATGTTAAAACAGCGCAATTACAGATACGGAGCATTCAAAAGTGCTGGTCCCAGAGGAAACAAACCCATGGGGTTTCCACCGCACAACATGGAGCCAAAGGGTAACGGAAATTCATCCTTGGTCAATCAAATAAAAGGCCCATTATGAGTAATATCAGCACATCCATCTTCTCAGTCGTAATGAACAGACTACGCATCCTAAAAAAAAAAAAAAGGAAAACCTAAAACACAATCTCAACACCTCCAACACTAACATCATTGTTCCTCAACTTGACAAAATCAAAGGGTGACTATTATGAAAGTTAGTTATATAAAGCTATACTGTAATGGTAATGCAGTGAGTGAATGAGTCAATTTCTTTGGTTCCTAGATGCTATAGTTAAAAATAGTGGTCTAGAAACACACAAGCAAATTAAGCTCTAAACCAATAAGCATTTAATCAAAGGCAAACAAACAAAAATCTCATTGGACCGGCATTAAGGAATGTCCAATCCTCCTGAGCTGAAACAAACAGAAGGCAGAGGACAAAAGTCCAAGGGAACCGGAAGTGAGAGAGGACACAGGAAAGGCACAGAACACACAGCTAGAAGAGCAGAAACACTCTCTCTCTCTCTCACACACACACACACACACACACAAAGAGGCAAATCAAGCACTGGCGCTGTGATATGTAAGGCTGCAGGAGCTTTTGGTGTGCGTTTCATCTGTGGCTCCAATAACAGGACGTCACCTCAATCAAGAGCTAAAATTCTGATCAAATATATTCAAATCAAAGTTGTTAAAATGAAGGACTCTTTCAAATACTATACACTATTTACAAATCTATTCCTCCACTCGCTAGATTATTGTGCGTGATTCCAGTGCAAAGACCTTAAAGGGATAGTTCACCCAAAAATGTAATTCAACATTCACTCACCGTCAAGTTGTTCCAAACCTGTATGAGTTTCATTCTTCTGCTGAACACAAAATATATTTTGAAGAATGTTGGTAGCTAGACAGTAGATGGTAGCCATTGACTTGCATAGTCACACATTATGGATTCAACGGCCATCAACTGTTTGATTCCCAACATTCTTCAAAATATGTTGCGTGTTCAACAAAAGAAAGAAACTCATACAGGTTTGGACTTAAGGGTGAAAAAATTATGACAGAATTTTAATATTTGGGTGAACTATCCCTTTAAGAGCATGTTCTATATGTCATTTGCCAGGAACAAAAACTATTAAAGCAACATATTGGGCCTCATTCAGGAAATTCAAGCAGAACAAATGTGTGTAAAAAGACATTTGAAAAGCCTTACGGAAATTTTCACTTTCGGGCTAAAAATCTAAATAAAAAGTTAGTTTACCCCCAAACAATTTAATTCTGTCATTTATTCACCCATATTCTGACCGTAGGGGTTGAACAGCCGCTCGACTTTCCTTGACGTCAACTAGTTGCTGATCGGGGCCTATAGAGGGCGCAACAGGATAAGAATTATTTGAAGTCCACTTTTACACTAAGTCAAATTAAACATTAATTAAACATTAAACAAAGTCAAATTCTGTGATTTAACAATAAAATAGCTTTGGAACTGAAAAGTTCTATCATATATTTCATAGTAACTAAAACCCACAGCTTCACTATTAGCAGAGATACGCTGCCAGGGAGAATTAATTCACACACAATCGTTCTCTCACTAATGCATTCATATAAATGTAATCTTTACGGTGTTACTTTACCTGTATCTGATTTAGAAGAGCAGAAATCTGTGGGAAATATAACGACCCAAAGACAAAAGAACTAATAAAAATAAGCTGTTATGTAGCGCTGTGTGATGCTCTGTGCACAAGGCAACGCGCGTTCGACGTCATTAGACTAGTCGACATCGTATTTTTAATCACATAAATGTCGACTAAAAAAAAATCTTTAGTAGTTTAACCCCTAATAGTTTCGTTTTTTTTTGTCCCTCCATTGAAAGTCCACACAACACAAATCTTCAAGCTTCATGAAGTTCATAGACATCGTAAAAGTGATCCATATGAATCAAACATTTTAATCCAAATCTTCTAATCAAATGACCATTTTTGACGTGCCTAAATTAAATCTGTTCAACAAAGCGATTGTGCATCTTCAGAAGACTTGGATTAAACCTCGATTCATATGGATTAGTTTGATGATGTCTTTATGAAGTTTTTGAAGCCAGAAAATGATGGTTGTGTGGACTTTCAACGGATGGACAAAAGAATGATAGAATATTAAAAGGATCTTCATTTGTGTTTCGAAGATGAACGAAAGTCTTCTGGGTTTGGAACGACATGAGGGTGAGTAAATGAGGATTTTTTTGGGTGAACTATCCCTTTAAATCTATAATTTCATGGAATTTAATGGAGGCCCGATATGCAGAACCTGCACCTTCAGTGTCAACCTTGTTTTTCAGAACATTACATATGCCATCTACTCTGAGTAAAGCTCTCTCTGGCAAACAAGGCAAGACTGAATGTGGAGATGCACAGAGGCAGAACACAAAAGAAACAGAATAAACCTGGTCCCAGACTGACATGGAGCGTCAGGGGAGGAAAACATATGAAACCTCATGTGTAATTCATTAAGGAATTGTGATTTCAACTGCAGCTTCAGTGCACAGTCTTACAAACGTAAGACCTTCCAAAGCTGCGAAACCCACTGCATAGATCATGTCTCAAATTATATATAAATATCAATGTATATAAATATATTGATGGCAAAAAGTTATCACATGAAAAAAAAACCCTCAACTTTCAAATACCACTGCTAAAGTAAAAAAAAAAAATCTAAATGCATTAGCAGAAGAATCCATACACCATGTTTCAGAAATCCCAAGTGCTTAAGTGTGATGAAATCAGGCGATTTAATTCAATTAGCATCCAATTCATTCTTTGGAAATCAAATTTCAATAGTCTATCTTAAAAATATAAAGTATAAAAGCACATTTGGACATGTTGTAAAAATTATAGTGGCCAAAATTACCAACTGTACTTCCATTCCTAATAGCCTTGATTTATTTCAGTCAAATTAAATATGCCATCTTCCCTGACTAATACATAAAGAAGTTCTTGAAAATCACATTAAGGTTTTTAAAAAAGCAGTTGTGTCCAATTCAAAATAGTTTGAAACCCAGGCAGCTTTCATAGATTAGGCAATAACAAAAATAAAAATTGGTCTGATTATTGCGCAGCAGAATTCAGCAATGCCTTCAATTATTAAAAATAATTAAAATAAAAATGAAACTCTCCTGAACCCCTAAAAAAATGGAAAAGTCCAGAAAAGTTGTATCATTGAGAAGACAATGTGAGCGCATACACAAATATAGATGCGCATCCATACACCATCGCGCTCAATCATAAATAGTATTATGTTTAATAGCATCTTTACCTTTCCGTTTCAGTCACGTTTAACAGAAACGTTCTGTAGTGCGCAGCGCCCATACATTCCTGTTACAACATTAAACTCTTCCAATAAATTAAAAGGTTGGAGACTGGAGTGTCTACTGCATCTGAAATGAGTGTCTACATTCCCCTCTCGCCCAGCGTGATCCTCACACTCGCTCATGAGTCGGGCCTCATGTGGGACTGGCCTTGTGGGAGTTCCTCCCCAGTTCCTGGATGTGTGGCTCGTGTTGGGTCAGAAAGTACTTGAAGAACTCGTAGACGGACCAGGCGATGGCCGTAGACGGCATCTGGTAAATGACCCGAGCTCGGATGCCTTTAAAGAACGCAGGAACGCCACCCAGCCGGTAAACTGTCCTGAACGCGTTGACCATCCCCGAGAGATGCCCGCTAACATGCGCGGAGCTGAGCGCCACGTTCTCCTGCGTGTTTAGCAGCGTCTTACACACGTCTAGCGGAGTGGTGATGGCCGCGGACACGGCTCCGGCCGCCGCTCCCGACACGATGTGCGTTTCAGGCCGGTACTGGCGCTCTGGGTTGAAATGTTCCTGCATGAACTCGTACATGATGAAGTGAACGGCCTGGAAGGGGATGTTCATGGTCAGCTGAGTGCTGTAGCTGCGGTAGAAGGCGGCCAGTCCTTCCTTACGACTGATCGTCAGCACGCAGTCATACAGGCTTCGGTACGGAGAGTTGTACATCTGCATCCTCTGCTTCACCACTAATACAGAGGAAAAAGACGTGTATGAACGAAACACTCATCGTACATGTAACTCTCTGAAGAATGTAGTCTATGCTGACTGTTATGAACCATGATTAATAATACACAAAGCATTCATGTGTTAAAACTACTGTAGTAAACCATAGATGTGTGCAAACTGTAAAATGTATTTAGGAGTACAAGTGTGGATAAACCATTTAATATCCTAACTCTCTGGTACTGGGCACGTGTCGGTCAAAAATGACAGCTTTTTTTATTTTAATGAAACGATTGTACTATAATTTAATTCAATAAAGTTGTTTATTAGTAATATTTTGTATTTTTAAATGGGATTTTATGGCACTAAATTATATTTTTGCAGTAGTTATACTCCATTTATTCACTTTTTGAGCATGTTAAATTAAATTGTCATAAATCTTGAATGCTTTGGGGCACAGATTTCAGTTTGGTCTTTTTTTTTTTTAAGTTATACAATTTTACATTTATTGTTATGAAAATTTCACAAAAAAAGTATTTTCAATTATTATATAAAATGTAATTTTCACTCTAAAACTGTGAGAAAATCAAAGTCATAGCAGCTGGTTCAGATTTAAACACTGTATTCCAAATTTGAGGTTGATATCTCTTTTTTTTAATCTCGTTTTTTTTTTTTCAGGACCATTTAACCTTTTCAAATCATGTCCTTGATTTGTGTGTGTGTGTGTGTGTACAGCAAGTGCCAAAACCTTTATCAAGTTTTGTACCATTCTAATGAAGTAAAAAATTCTTTACTGCAAATTCTAGGTATGTGCACGAACAAAGCCTAAATCCGAATACAGGAAGGCACAGGAAATGAGTAACGCATTCTACGGAGTGCCTAAAGGGACATGGTTAGGCTTGCCTGGGTAGTCGGTTGCATTACAGTACAACAGATTTCTCTTATCATCTGAAGATAGTAAGGAGAGATGACTGACAGGACGATGTCCGAGGATTTGGTGCGCAACAGATCCTGAGAGTCGTTGACAAACATCACATCTTGTAAAATGTGTGGTCAGTACTGCCGCTCATGAAAAGTAGTTTACGCGTGATCGCGAATTGGAAAGTGAAAGTAAAAAACGAGCATGCAATCAAAAACGGTTTCAATAACGCGCATATTGATAGTGATTTCATAACGCCCACAAATTATACACAACATAATTACCCAACTATATAATTCAAGAGAACGTAAAATGCCGATCTTGGTGAGTATTCACGTAAACAGTCAGTTATGTTTCAAGTGAACGTAAACAGTTGAGAAAGAAACCACATGTGTAACAGTATAATTGATCCCTGTGTCCGGTCTTAAAGTGACAGCGGCCTATATTTCGGCAGGCAAATTATGAGATATCTAAAAAAATTATATATGGCAGTTTTTCCCCATGGTATAGATGTCAAAAGTGTGGCCAGTGAAAATGCTGAGTGGCTAGTAACTTTGGAAAACCACTAGTCACAGTGGCTGGAGGGCAAAAACGTTCATGTCAAGCCCTGCTCATAACAGTACCAAAAACATAAGATTTGTTATTGACGGAATTGACAGTGGAAGAAGAATACCTTCTGCTGGGTTCATGATTGCATCATGGAGGACAGTAGCAACACTCCCTGCCACACCTGAAGTGGAGAAAATAAGAAAATGCAACATATCAAGTGACAACATGTGGAAAAAACAGGAACAGAAACTCATATGCCTATTTCCCAGACAAGATGGCACTCTCCCTTTCATTTCCCAAAAACAACCCTGGCCTGAACCTTTTAAATTATAACCCCTCGATCCCTTGCTCTTTGGTTCTAAAATCGGAAATCTATAGACACTCAAAGGACACTAAAGGTAACAATTTATCGTATCACAATATATCGCAAAACAAAAATGCAACAATATGTATCGTGAATAGTGACAACATATATTGTGTATAGTCAGAGACTATTTATATAGAGACATGCCACTTACTCAATCCTCAATACAACTATATAGGGAAAACCCGTAACGCCAAAGATGGCGGTTGTGCACATGTCCCGCCCCTCCCACCGGAAAGCCAATCGTCTGCTTTTAACAGTCAAGCCGGGAAACATTTTAGCCTATCGTCTGGTTCCACTGGGTGAACGTGATTTCACCAAGTACAACATGTTCCTGGATCAACATCTTTGTTGATCCTGGATCAACTTTCCAATCAACCAATCAGATTTGAGGGACAAGTTTACATTTTATGTCAAGTTTAGGCTTAGAACCAGGGTGAGGTACTTAAACATCAGTGTTATTCACCTATTATTACCCTCTGATTTTAGGGAAAAGTTATGGGTAGGGTTAGGTTTAGTGGTAGGGATTGGGTAAGGAATACATTTTGGGACAGGAATGTTGAATATAATTATAATAATGCAATAGGGGAATATTTGTGGGTCCTGATAAATCCAAATATTATTTGGCCTACATTAAATATATCTAGTCAGTGACAGAGTGAAAGCATTTTCATCTAAAATGATTCTGTATTTTCAGCTTCAGAATGCTGAATATGTTTATTCTGGTATCTCTATTGTCCTGTGCGTGGGGTTTGCAGCACCAAGTCCAAGCCTATTCATTTACACACACAATGTAATACCAAATTTAGCATTTTAATCAACCGTACATTTTTGTTAATCTTATCCCATGTCTTGGAGTATCGCAATAACCCAAAAATTACCCCTAATGTACACTCATTGAGACTTCAGGAAATGAACCTTCTCCTACCGTTAGCAATGTGGCTGTTGCCGCCGTTCTGTATGACGTCACTAAGGCTGCGTTTGATTCGCTCGTAGCAGGCGAAATAGAGCGCGTGTGCGGGGCCGGCCCCCAGTACAGTGATATTGAGGCCCCTCAAGGGCCGAAGGAGGCCCTCAGTCCGCACAATCCTCTTCAGCGCTCCGTACACACTGCGGTACTGAGCATTTGGGTCCGGCTGTAAACTCTGCATACGTGTCTATGAACAGAAAGAGAGCAGCATATTAGGATATCAACCATAAAAGGAATAATATTTGATATGCAAAGAAACAAAAATATATTTACAAACAGGACCAAGAGCAAATCATAAAGATCGATTCTCGTTTCTTGTATTCTGACTTGTGATATAAAACAAATCTGATATCATAATGTTTAAAAATAAAAAGATAATTTACAGAGAGCCCTTAAAATAGATATTTTGTGATGAAAACAAAATTTGTTAACAAAAATGGAAGGAAATACCAACAATATGTAGACAAAGATAGAAGCCGTCCATCTTTCTGCTTACCCAACATTCAGCTCAGTTATAAAAACATGCTTTGTTTAATGTGAATGAATTGGCACGAATCATCATAACACACACAATTTAGCTGGGCCAGACTTCTGACTATCAGAATAAAGCCTGATCCACATACTGCAGTTTATTGTGGCCAAAAAAACGCCCACTCAGACATGAAGAGACGAGCAACATCAGGTACAACATGACCACACAGGTTTTTGCCATGATACTTCTGGAGGGATTATAGACTTCACACACTTTTAAGTAATTTAACATTCCTTTTGAATTAGAAAAATCGGCTAATGAATAATTAAGTTTAATTAATTTATTGATTAGAGCTCACTTATCTGAACAATTCACTTTCACAAATCAGATACAATATATATAGCAGGGGTGTAACTGTTCACAGTGTTTAAAAAAAAAAAAAAAAAAAAAAAACTCGTGCACCATGGGTCATCTTAAATCTGTCGACGCATCCATAATATGGTTTGTTATAAATAATGCATAAAACAGACAGGCAGAGTTCGGGTAACGTATGTTTCTGTCGATGGATAATCATTCTGGCTTCCCAATACATTACAACAGCGATGATCAAAAAACGTGAACAAAACCGTCACTCTTTGTAAACTTTGTTCAATGCAAGTGACATACTCGAACATGAGCAGTCTTTTACGTCGACATCACCCAGGCGTTGATAGCACAGGACAGCAGGCGAGAGCTGAACAGCACACGTTAGTATCTGTGTTCAAACTAAACTAATTTAAGACTTGCCAACTTAAACATTCAAGCGCACTCATCTGAAACACGCGCATGGGAAGCCGCGTATCAGACAACGCACAAATATTGAGTAATCTTTCAAGTCTTGCACTTGAACGGACAAATTGTTCGTCTTGGCGAATATCCTAGCACATAATAAGTACACAAACATAGTAGGTTATGTCTTAAGTGAACGTAAACAGTCGAGAAAGACAACATGTATATCAGTATCAGTGTACTGGATCTGTGCATTATCTCTTAAAGTGACAGCAGCCTAATATTCCTGCTGTCTGTGTTTTTAATGTTAATAAAACAACAAAAGACAAGGAAATCACTCACTGCTCTTGACTGCATAGCTTTTGTAACTTTAATAATGATTAATCTATATTTAATTTGTACAATGAAGATTATGTGTAATGTTGTTTACATTTGATTACTTCATTCAATTTCTGTATCTGAAAACTACTGTTACAACTACCTGAAAAAGCTGAAAAGCACTGTTTATTTTATTTGTATCTTTGCTCTATAGTATTTATTTGTGCTTTTGTTTGTAGTTTTATTTGACAGTAGTCCTTTTTCCCCTGAACATACCGAATCGTACCGTACCGAAACCGTGATAAAAACTGAACCGTGAGTAATTTGAACTGTTACACCCATAATATATTAGCCTGACGTCGTCATACTCAGATGCTAGTCAGAATGTGAGTCTGATACTGCTCCGTTGGGCTGTGATTATGGGGCCTGTTTCAAACCGAACCAGGAAAGAAAATACCTCTGCACTGAATTGGATAGATCTACAACCAATCAGAGCAACGGAATGGAGTATGTGACGTATGTTGAGCGAAAATTAATGCGCTGTTGTCGATATCTTCCATAACAGACGCGATGGCGGAATCTACACATCTCAATTCTCCAGCGGCAGCCATTCTTTGTTGTAAACGAATTCAACCCAAGCGCTCTTTGGTGACGTGGATGATTACGTTACTGTTGATCATCTGTCCATCATCGTATAAAGCCGACCCTGACAATTTGATTGATCCGAACAGCTTTTGGTTCGAGCATAGTTGCTCCACAACGGATCAAGTCCAGACCGAACTTCCCAAACTCAAATGTTGTGGGCGGGGCTAAGTTTGGCTAGCATCCAGGCTACATATAGCTTGTGAGCAAATTTCGCTATACAACTGCAATATATAGGCTATTCTCTGAAATATTTTTGACCATTCCCTAAAAAAAGGAGAGCTAGATTGCAACGCATATATGATGGATGATAAAGTGAAAGAATCATTTAAGTAGGTCTATATATAGTCCATGTGAAACAAGTTTAAGCTAGTAGATAATCTTTTTCCTCTTTATCCATCTAATTAGACCTAAAGCCTAGACACACCGGTGAGGCCGGTTACAGCTTTCAACAAGATGTTATTACAGCTAATCAAAAACGTTTAATTAGCTCTTCTTTAACAAGAGAACTAGACAAACACCCAGATAAGTTTTAATAAGCCCAAAACTATTTGATATATAAAACCCGTCATCAAACCGCGAAATCTGAGTACATGCTTTATTATAACAGCAATGTTGTTAAAAACAAATCTATTTTAGGAACAGGAGTGCATTCTGGAGGGCTTTACCGAATGAAAAGCAGAGGAACAGCTAAATATGCCACAGAAAACACTGAGCCAGTGTAGTTTCCACAAATTAAGTCTAGTAAGACACATAATGCCATGAAAATATACGTTTGAAACTCCAAGCCTCAATGGGTTACACTTTCTCTGAGACAAAACAAACTTCCTACGTTGAAAAAGGAGACTCAAACAGAGATTCATTCACTTGCTATCGGAATTATCGTAAATATTACTTTCATAGTCGGGAATTGGACATGAAAGCCTCTTAAGAAAACAAAGCACTTAAACACGACAAGCTCATAATCACAACTACAGCAGTGGGAATTAGAAAATTTCCAATAGCACATGAAGGAAGCATCACATACACTATATCCACAAAACAAATAAAGACGGATGTACTTTTTGTACATTTTCCCACTTATTACATATGAACATGAAATAAATGCAGATTGATATGAGAAACAAAACTAGGACAGATATGTAGGAAATCAGATGAGCAGTTAGGATGGCAAGTTAGGATGCTTCAGATTAGCAGGGAGGTGGAAAAACTGGCCCTGTCACAATCCGAGTTTACTGGAACCTCTAGGACTACACTGGGCTGGGCAGCCGGAGCAACGAGGGTGAGCTGGCAAGCCTGGCCTGGCATTTGACCCAGCTCTTTTCAAACTACTGGAGCGTTACCCCCGCACTTTAGGCAAAGTATACTTTGAAAGGCTGTGCACAAAACGGAGCGGAACTCGTAAAATTAAGTATAGGACGGTTGAGCTTAAGCTTTGAATGTTTAAATACACTAGAGGAGACTGTACTGTACCAACTACCTCAGGGGAACTACATGTCGCTAGGAGCACTAGCTGTCTCTTCAAAATAAATTAAAAGAAACCTAGCATTGGGGATTTGTTGCTTTTTCCGGTAACATTTTAGTTTAGGATCCAATACTCATTGGCATGCATTTTACTAGGATATTTGCTGTTTTTTAGTACTTATAAAGCAGATATTATTGCCTTATTCTGCATGATAATATTCTACATCCATTGATCCTGTCCAATACCTAAACTTAATCCTAATCTTAACTATTAATAAGCATTAATTAGGAGTTTATTGAGGGACAAGTCATAGGTAAGTTATTTAATAGTGAGAATTGGACCCTAAACTAAAGTGTGACCATTTTTTCTATTGTACCGAATCATGATTTCTGTGTACAGTTACACCCCAACTGGGATACAGAAATGTTTTTCTTCCATCAATCGCGCTTCCATTACAGATTAGCAAAAAATGTGCACGATATTTTCAAAATGTTGATAAAAAACGATTGCGAAATGACGACTTTCCATTTACCGATGTTATGCGGATAAAACGTCATTTTTTTCCCTCTCGCAATAAGTCCTTCCAAAAATCATGGAAACATATGTTGGTAGGTTTACGTATATTGCAGCCACCACACCAGACATTATTTTTAATTTCAATTTTCAAAAGGGTAAAGGAAACGAGGCTATTCAAAGCGTCTTTCTATTGGCTTTTCGCAGCTGTAATAAGT
The DNA here is from genome assembly GCA_030578275.1 of Meda fulgida. NCBI lineage: Eukaryota > Metazoa > Chordata > Actinopteri > Cypriniformes > Leuciscidae > Meda > Meda fulgida. The sequence goes on from CM060623.1 coordinate 5,257,375, forward strand.
TGACATTATATGAATGCTTAAACTGAACTGGTTACAATCAAACGTCTGTTGTAACAGGGAGGTGACAGCCTCGACAGGATTGTGAGTACGTACCGTATGCATATGTGTCCACATAACTGCCTGTTAATCAACCTAGCCCAAATGCAATAGACACTCTAGTACATTCACACCCTTCTGGATGCTTGAGATTACGACCTGTCCCGGCCCACCCATGAGAACCACCCACACTGCTGATTCTGGTTTCTTGTCTATTCTTATTCTTTTAGATATTAGTGCTGCCTTTGACACTATTAGTCATTCAGTATTACTGGAACGATTAGCTTGCATTGGAGTAGCTATTAATGTCCTACTTCGGTTTTCATCATATTTATGTGACAGGAAACAGTTCGTACATATCAAGACTGCTCATTCAGAGCCTGTCTTAGTCACTCACGGCGTTCCACAGGGGTCAGTGTTGGGTCCGCTTTTATTTATTATTTATATTCTACCCCTTGGTCACATTTTTCATTCTTATGGTATTAATTTTAATTTTTATCCTGATGACACACAAGTATATATATCCACAAAACCTAATGCTTCTCATTCCCCATCTAACCTTACTAAATGTTTGCAGGATGTTAATATATGGATGACAAATAATTTTCTAAAGTTAAATACAAGTAAATACTTTATTGGTCCTTTATATCATGAATTAAGAATGGTTATGTTTGAGAGAATTCAATATAAAAAGCCTGATTTGTTCTGGATGACGGATGGGGATATGTTGAATTGGCTCTTTGAAAATGAAATCTATAGTTTGGCTAGTTATGTGGAAAAGGCGTGGAAACTTAGGCAAAGGAATTTATATCCTGACCTAAATTGACAGAGTCTTGTTTTGTTTGTTTATTTTGTCTTAATGATATCTTTTATGATGGTCATCTTCATATGTGTTTTGTATGATGGTCATCTTTTTGTATTATGTTTGTTTCATGTTATTAGTGTCTTTTAAGCCTATTTGGGCTGGCCATGTAAGTGTAAGACACTCTAATAAATACAATAATAAAAAGATAAATAAAAATAAAGTAAAACCGAAGCCCTCCTTTTTGGGTCTAGGTCTGTTTTATCTAAAACTCAATTCTTCACCTTGCTCATTGATAATTGCCCAGTTAACTTTTCCACCCAGGTGAAAAGTCTTGGGGTTATATTTGATGGTTTGCTTTCTTTTAGTTCCCATATTAATACAATTTCACGTATTGCATCTTTTCATTTACGTAATATTGCTAGACTTCGTTCTTCACTTTCTCAACACTGTACTGAAGTACTCATTCATGCTTTGGTTACATCTCGGATTGATTATTGTAATTTCCTTTTATCTGGTATTCCCGAAAAACAACTTCACAGATTACAGTAAATTCAGAACTCAGCAGCCAGGATTGTTACTCACATATTTTTGATCATATAACTCCAATTCTTTACCAACTGCACTGGCTTCCTGTTTATTTTCGTGTACATTACAAAATATTCCTCCTTACATATAAAGCTCTTCATAATTTGGCACCTCAATATCCTTCAGATCTTTTTCATTTCTATAGACCATCGCGTTCTTTGAGATCATCTTCTGCAGACTTATTGTCTGTTCCAAACTTCAAGATGAGTTCCTGTGGTGGTAGAGCTTTTAGTTGTGTGGCGCCTAAGCTATGGAACACTTTACCACTACACATTCGCCAAATGGATTCAATTTCCCATTTCAAAGTTCAGATAAAAACGTATTTGTTTAAAATAGCTTTTAATGACATAATTGTTTGATGTCTAGTTTGTGCTTTGTATGTTTTGTATTTATTGCCCTGTTTTTTATATTGTACAGTGTCCTTGAGTGCCCTCAAAGGCGCCTGTAAATAAAAGGTATTATTATGAGTCACACACACATCCATCGGTCCGTTCTACACTGATTAACACCATCAGGCTGAACATTCAAGTCAGCTTTCACATGTCATTGAAACTATAGTTTATAGCTTACATATACATACATACATACATACATACACTACCGTTCAAAAGTTTGGGGTCGGTAAGATTTTTTATGTTTTTAAAAGAAGTCTCTTCTGCTCACCAAGGCTGCATTTATTGATTAAAAATACAAAAACCCAGTAATATTGTTAAATATTATTTCAATGTAAAACAGCTGTTTTCTATGTGAATATATTTTAAAATGTAATTTACTCCTGTGATCAAAGCTGAATTTTCAGCATCATTACTCCAGTCTTCAGTGTCACATGATCCTTCAGAAATCACTCTAATATGATTATTTGATGCTCAAGAAACATTTATGATTATTATCACAGTTGACAACAGTTGTGCTGCTTCATATTTTTGTGCAAACAGTGATTCATTTTTTCAGGATTCTTTGAAAGTTCAAGAGAAAAGCATTTCATTAAAACATAAATATTTTGCATTAGTATAAATGTTTTTACTGTCACTTTATATCAATTTCATGCGTCCTTTCTGAAGAAAATTATTAATTTCTTTAAAAAAAACAAATTGACCCCAAACTTTTGAACGGTAGTGTATATAATAAGATGATTAATAATCATGTTTAATTTGTAGTCATTGTACTTTCAAATACAAATAATTTAATATGCATATCAGCCATATACCATTTAAATTGGAAAAATAAAAATGGCTAATAAGCTAGTGGGCTAAATGGCCTACATAATATGTGAAATATCGTTTACTGTAGTTTTGTTTAAATAAATGAATATGGAAAAAAATTACTGACGCCAAAGTTCTGAACAGCAGTTGTGTATTATTTTTTTTGTACCCTGATCATGCACACATTATAATATATCACATGGCATATAATATTCATGTGGAGCAAAGAGATACAAATCAATTTTATTAAAAAAAAAAAAACATTTGTATCATGTTTCTATACGTATACAATACTACTTTTCAAAACAGCTGCTAAAGTTAAACTATGAATAAAATGCAAGAACTATGGAAATTTTTCAAAAGAGCAAGTACAAAGTAGAATCAAGAGCTTTAAAGTCTGAGTTATGGGCCAAGCTATTAGTTAGCCATGTAAAAGTCCTTTGGTTCTACTGATATTTGATTGTAAAAAATAAATAAAAAAATGCTGTTTTAATTTGCCATAAAGCATTCCATAAAATTTCCATAAAAGCATTCCATTTAATTTGCCATAAAGCAAATAGGTGCCTATAAATTCTGATTGAAAACTCTAATCAAAATATGAAATGAGATCACATATGGGATACAATATGCAATATTATTGGCAATTGCATGTATTAATTCAATAAAATCATACAAAATGTAATAAATCTTAATCTCAACTACCCATATATAGAAGATTGTGGCACCAATGCATTTAGTCTGGAGGCCTGACAGTTAAACTCAATACTTCAATGTAAACAATAACCATTTCAATCTTTACACAAGAGCTCAAAGCTTGTGTTATGTGTAAGATGGACAAAGAAGTGGCTCATTTGCATAGTTGTAATGTGTGTATTTTGGGTGAATGTCTGAAGAGGAAAAACACTGTCATTCCTCTGGTTTCTGTATTCTGGTTTCTCTAGTATTGCTCCATCTCTCTGAATCACGCTCTGCTTTACGTACATGTACACGTACACGTACATCCATCACATTCACAACTCGAGCAAACGCTGCAATACAGAACCTTGTGATCCTTGACGCACTTTTAGTCACACAGCGACACAAACACACATACATCAGGAAAGGTCTTGCAATTTCATTCAATGATTAAATGTGGAAAAACTACAGATTACCAACACATTTAAGTGGGTGTTAAAGACTATATTACATGGTATTTACAATTCATTAATCTTTCATAATGTACAGGAACTCGAAAAATTAGAATATCTTACAAAAGTAGGGCTGTCAACTTTAGTCGTTTAGTCGACTAATCGGTCGATGCCGTCTTGGTCGACTGACATTCTCATTGGTCGACCAGTTACATATTTTTTATTTATTTTTTTCAATAGAAAGAAATTTTCATTGATTTACTCCTTGATATTTATTCCTTTATAATCAGTTATATATTACTGTATTCTAAATATAATTAGCCTATGTTTTATCCCCAACTTTTAATGCTTTAATTTAGGCTATTTTGTAACAGCGCCACAGTTTAGCGCACCGCGCAGAACACTCGGGAACCGCTCTGTGGCTGGCTGCACTACTGCTTCGCGCTCAGTAAGGGATATAGGTCATTTTGCTGTATTCATTCAGTTATGGTGTTCACACCGAACGCGAATTTTATTATTTGCGCGAGTAGATTACATGCAAAGTCAATGCAAAGACGCGAATAGACGCATCTTTCGCACCGGGCGTTGCGAATGACGCGAATTGTTGAAAAATTTGAACTCGAGCGGGATATTCGAATGACACGAATTGATAATTGATACGTTCGGTCTGTCACTGTTGTCAAATAGCGCTGGAAGCGGCTGTCATCCAGACGCAGTTCCTGGAGAAGACGGTGAAATTCACCGAGTTGAGTGCGCCTCTGGATGGTGCTGTGAACCCAGACACGTCGGCGTTTGGCTTTCCTCCGTATTTGGGACGTCCACAACAAGTACAGAGCAGCAATATCTTTTATTTCAGAAATGACGGAAACGTATGCCAGAAAGAAATTGTGTTTTTTTTTATTCGTGAGTGACGCGGACGTGGGAATGGGTTCAAAATGTTCAAGCATCTAACTAGACGTGATAGACGCGTATTTGACGCTCTATTCGCGTTCGGTGTGAACACACCATTAGAACGCTACTTGTTTTGGCTTAAGTCGACAAAATGTCCAAGAAATCGAAATCTTTTGTCTGGCTGCATTTTACAAAAAAAGACGACAAGACTGTGGAGAGCAAGCTATGCGGCCTAAAGCTAACTTATCAGCTAAATTTTTTTTGAGAGCCTGATTACAAAAACAAAAGTCTTACCATTAAAAGCTATTTCCCAAGCACACAATTGTAATGTTATCATGATAATTTTATGTAGCCTATATGACAGACCTGCACTGCACATGTTGCACTGAACTGTATTTTCCTTTTTTCAAAGTGATTCCAATCATATTTCAAGCAATTCAAAACCATCATGGCCAACAGTGAAGTGTCTCAGCTGAAGGAAACAATCAATTATTTATTGGCTTTAATATATCAGCCAAATTTTCTTATCGGGCCGATAACGGTAACATTAAAAATGAACATATATTGGCCGATACCGATATGGTGGCCAATATATCGTGCATTCCTAAAAAATTTTAAGACATTTAATTCGTATGAAGACTTTGATTCCCGAACTGGTTCTTACTAGGCTCAGCTATCACTGTAACCGGAAAAACTGTTACCCGGCGTGGGCTATTCCGGAAGCCAAAAACCAGGAGTGTGAAAAGTGGCTAATCGGGTCAATTTTGGGCCCAATTCTTCCCTTCTGACAATCCTAGGTAAAGTCCCGATAATCTTGATGGTTCCACAGATTATCTGTGTGATGTGTGTTAGGAGTGATTGAATCTGCTCGGAAGAACATCGGGCCCGCACCGGTTTCAAATCGCAAATATCCAACATGTTGAAACTTTATGATCAGAAATCGTTTTTATCGTTATGTTTGTGGTCTCTACATTTTGAAAATCTGATACGATTTTAAATGGCCAGCCTTTAATTGAGAGAGAGAGACACCTCATTTCAAACTGTGAAAAAGAAGCATTATGTGCACCATTCTTATTTTCTAAGAGCGTGAATGATCAGACAGACACAAGGAGTGTGTGTGAGTAAAGGTCATGTATTGAAAAGCATGTCATCATGTCCTGAAACACTCCTCAGAAGTGCTTCTAGGAAGTGACAACCCTCGTAAAGCTGGCAAGGCCCCCAGAATCTCTCGCATACTGGAAAGTCCAGTTGCACTGCAAAGCCTGAATCATTGCAACACGTCAACAGCCTGAGTTACTACAAACATGTGCTCCAGTAACTGAATTGCAACATGTTTTGGTAATTGTTTTAACATTACATTTAAGTTTGTGTTCAAAACATACTTGTCAGCTTTAAAATAGCAAATAAAAAAAAGCAGTCACTAATCAACACATTCATCGCTAACATAAAATCTCGGTATCCCTTGTTCCTTCAGACACATTTTTTCAACAGACAAAAGCAAGAGGAAGTATTTTAAACTTAATCGCTTTCTGGATGTTTGACAAATGATTTACAGTAAAGGCCTGCCATATAATCATTAAAAGTCTTAAAGCTTATCTTCTGTTAGAGTGTTAGAGGAATAATATAACCTACTTTTATAATGATCTCAACATTGATTTAATTCCTCTTTTAAAAATGAAGACATGCAACAACTCAAGTGCTGTATATTTGAGTATTAAACCAGATTTTACTGACTCAAACAGTCTATGATATGAAAGTATTGGGGTCAATGACACAAAGTATACGGTAAAGAAAAGGAAGAATCTTCTAAAAGGAAGGAAAGATTTATTTCGAAACATGCCAGTTTCCTAGAAAAGCACTTTGTTTTAAAGTTGGTTTTGAAAAACTTTAAGGAAATTTTGAATTCAATTACTCTTAAAACGTCATGTATTATGACAATTAAGTTAAAGGTAATAACAAAAATAATAGCGATGAAAATATTGCAAAAGTTTTACGCAAATATGTAATGGAAACACGGGCTAATGACGAATACATTTTTGTCACTTGTCGACACCTGGTGGCGATGTAATCGATACAATCATTATTTGAAGCGCCAAGTTACTTTCAAAAGACGATTTGCCCCATTTTGATCACTTCTGTAGACTTCAGTGCTGATAACCCGAACTATAAACTTTTATCCCAGTTCTTCTGTGATAATATGAATATCGCTTAAACCCCCGGACTACAAAAACAACCTGCGGCAACAGTGCAACTGTAGCCCGATTCCAGGGAAAACCACAGACTTGGCAACACGGTTTCTCTGGATCACCGGCAGCACGAAACACATATTTGAATGTTCTGGTATGATTTTTCCAAGGTTTATTAGACACATCATTGTCATGTAGGAATAAGATCGAGTGGGTGTTTGAATCGAAATCACAATCTTTTAACTATCAATCGTGCAGCTCTAGTCTGTACGAAAATATTGTATCAAAACTAGGATTAAAATCAAAAATGCAATATTGATTAAAAAAATCTTGATATATCAGTAGCCCTACCTCGAATACATACAAATGTACACATCATAATCATTTACAAAAAAAGTGCTTTCAAAGTCAAAGTTTAAAAATGAATTTTTAAATATTATGAATTTTTAATTTATAAATGTCATAAGTTTTAGAGAGTTGCACCACCTGACATTTTCCAACCTTGATTAACCATAAACAAATATATATATAGGCCTACATATATACATACATACATACACACACACTCACCTAAAGGATTATTAGGAACGCCATACTAATACTGTATTTGACCCCCTTTCGCCTTCAGAACTGCCCTAATTCTACGTGGCATTGATTCAACAAGGTGCTGAAAGCATTCTTTAAAAATGTTGGCCCATATTGATAGGATAGCATCTTGCAGTTGATGGAGATTTGTGGGATGCACATCTAGGGCACGAAGCTCCCGTTCCACCACATCCCAAAGATGCTCTATTGGGTTGAGATCTGGTGCCTGTGGGGGCCATTTTAGTACACTGAACTCATTGTCATGTTCAAGAAATCAATTGAAATGATTCGAGCTTTTTGACATGGTGCATTATCCTGCTGGAAGCAGCCATCAGAGGATGGGTACATGGTGGCCATAAAGGGATGGACATGGTCAGAAACAATGCCCCATCCCCCACACCATTACACCACCACCAGCAGCCTGCACAGTGGTAACAAGGCATGATGGATCCATGTTCTCATTCTGTTTATGCCAAATTCTGACTCTACCATCTGAATGTCTCAACAGAAATCGAGACTCATCAGACCAGGCAACATTTTTCCAGTCTTCAACTGTCCAATTTTGGTGAGCTCTTGCAAATTGTAGCCTCTTTTTCCTATTTGTAGTGGAGATGAGTGGTACCCGGTGGGGTCTTCTGCTTTTGTAGCCCATCCGCCTCAAGGTTGTGCGTGTTGTGGCTTCACAAATGCTTTGCTGCATACCTCGGTTGTAACGAGTGGTTATTTCAGTCAAAGTTGCTCTTCTATCAGCTTGAATCAGTCGGCCCGTTCTCCTCTGACCTCTAGCATCAACAAGGCATTTTCGCCCACAGGACTGCCGCATACTGGATGTTTTTCCCTTTTCACACCATTCTTTGTAAACCCTAAAAATGGTTGTGCGTGAAAATCCCAGTAACTGAGCAGATTGTGAAATACTCAGACCGACCCGTCTGGCACCAACAACCATGCCACGCTCAAAATAGTTTAAATCACCTTTCTTTCCCATTCTGACATTTAGTTTGGAGTTCAGGAGATTGTCTTGACCAGGACCACACCCCTAAATGCAATGAAGCAACTGCCATGTGATTGGTTGATTAGATAATTGCATTAATGAGAAATTGAACAGGTGTTCCTAATTATCCTTCAGGTGAGTGTGTATTTCTAATTTAGAAACTAAAAACATGCTAATTATTGAAGAGGTGCATTATTGTATGTATGAAATGCATATTTGAATACTTTAGCCAAAAAATGCATTGGTAATTATAAGTTGAAAAGTTTATTTGAATTGGTCATTTTTTACTATTTTTAAAAACATCACATTTTTCATTGCCCATATGGTTTAGGACTAGGGCTGGGTACCGAGTTCGGTACTTTTTAGGTACCGACCGAATTGCCTCGATACTACCGAGTATCGAAACATGTCTTGGTTTTCGGTATCAAATTTCGGTACCTAAGTAGTTAATCTCGTCAACGTCAGTGAAACAATAAGCATGCAGCATGATTGGCTGTGGCGGAAAAACACTAGTTTACGCGGCTGCCCAGAGACGTGGCTCGTCGCACATGAGGCTGTAGTGTGTGTGTGTAAGCATCCCAACCCAGATAGATAGAAAATATGTGGAAATGATCCAAAGTGTACCTATGTGCCAGACTCGATGCCAGAAGCACGCGACGCAATATTTTCGACAAGATAATTGCTACCAAGACCAGTAATATGGTAAATCTGATAAGGCATTCAGAAGCGCACAGAATACACTTAAGAATAATGGTGTGTTCACACCGAATGCGAATAGAGCGTCAAATACGCGTCTAGTTAGACGCTTGAATCTTCCGCTCAAGGTCAAAATTTTCAACTTGCGCGGCAGATGTTCGCGGCAAATGATGCATTCGCCCGGCGCGAATGATGCATCTATTCGCGTCTTTGCATTGACTTTGTATGTAATCTACTCGAGCAAATATTTCAATTCGCGTTCGGTGTAAACACACCATTAGTAAACACTTGTTCATTAATAAACAATTAAAATATCTCCTTGCTATTGTTTCACGACACATTCATAATCATTAGGCTACTTTTGCCGGTGCTTTGCGGCAAGCTTCATGTGTGCTGAGCGCGAGGCATATATTTTTTACATACTCAAAATATGAGTGTAAAAAAGTCAAACTGAAAAAATAAAAATTAGGTAATGTTATGTTAAAACTGGTTACATAAAATTGGTATCGAAAAAAGTATCGTTCAGGAACTGGTATCGAAGTCAAGGTATCGGTATCGAACATTTTGTTACAATACCCAGCCCTATTTAGGACAGTTACATCAAATGAAGAGAGGGGTTATTTCAGATGAAGAGACTTTTTTTTTTATAGCATGCAATTTTTATCTGCAATGACAACAATGACAATTGTTAACAAAATATTGGTCAGTTTTGATTTCATGTCTTAAATATGCCTACATGACAATTAATTATCTCCTTATATTCATCATCGTGAGAAAGATACACCCTTTATCCTACTAATGGCGTATCCCTCTGTGATCTCTGACCAAGTTTCTTTCTCAGTGTCTGTCTGTTGGCTAACACACACCCATGAACACACAAACCAATTACAGCCCAGTAGTTCCTTCCAGGTGAAGTTCAGGGCCTCTGGTTTGTTAGGCATCAGAAGCGACTCTGTGACTATGTGCTCTCCAGACACGTACCAGTATACGGCTCTCAACCGCGTAGAGAGAGCGAGTGAAATCTGGCAGCCACTAAGGAAACAGTGACAATAGCCTACGCAAGTCTCACAGAATAGATGCAGAGAGCAATCTGGCACAGTGACAGATCACTTTCACTCGCAAGTTTCCCAAAAAGACAACGTTAGGACAATTTTGTCCCAAGTAACAGTTTGTGAAGAGATAGAGCTAGAATACCTACAATAAAGAACTGGAAGCAAAGGACTGTTTTGTTCAGAGAACTCGCTGGCTTGGCAGGCTTGCGTTTGAATGAACTGTTGATTTAAAGCCGGACCGAGGCTAGTTCGAAGATTAGCGCTGCACTCACACACAAAAACACCCTGGCATTCCCACTCAACATCATGAGACGACAATGTCACCTCTGATGAAATATGCACAACAAGGGAGAAACAAAGATCACCTTTCATTCTATGAAATAATGAATCTGACCAGACAACGTCATGCTGACTTACATAGACAACCCAAAAATACCAATTCCCCCAAAATAAAAATTCTGTCATCATTGACTCCAAACCTGTATGAGTTTCTATCTTCTGCTGAACACAAAAGAAGATATTTTGAAGAATGTCGGTAACCAAACAGTTTTTGGTCCCCATTGACTTCCATAGTATTTTTTTTTTTTCATACTATGGAAGTCAACATCTCATTGATTACCAGTATTCTTCAAAATATCGTATTTTTTGTTCAGCAGAAGAAGGAAACTCATACACATTTAGATTAATTTGAGGGTGAGTAAATGATGACAGCATTTTTATTTTTGGGTGAACTTATCCCTTTAAGTTAAAACTCATCAATTTCCTCTATTCAACGACGCCGTGGCCTAGTGGTCACAGATCTCGGCTGCTAAGTAAAAGGTTGTAAGTTTACGCCGCAGCAAAGGTCCATAAACTACCACCATTACGGTCTGGACCCACTTACACCCAGATTACTCAAGGGTAAGTGTACAGAACATAAGCTTTTGTGAAGTACACTTTAGCATACTTCTAGAAATTACTAGTAATGTTGAATGTAATGTTTTCAGACACCTAATTGCATGCTACATGCAATTAAATGAAAAAGCATTATAGTTTGAATTAATAAACGCAATTAGTTGAACTCATTTTGACCCACTTAAGTAGATCATAATTTCTCCTATTGTTAATTTATAGTTAAATTGCGCAGCCGAATGTAACGACAAGCATTTATGTACCGACATTGCAATTACTTCTTTAAAGCACAATTAAAGATTATCAAATAATGATTTAAAATGTACTTTAGTGTAAAACTTTCAATTTAACACTATTACAAAGTGCACTTTTTAAAAATGTAGGCTACTTAAACAGTCATGAAAGTGTACTCTCTTTAATTAGCCTTTCATTTCAGTAAAATGATATACACTTAAGAACAATATTATGACAATAAGTTTTTACATTGCTTTAACTCATCGAAATAAGTTAAGCAATTTTCAACTTTTTACTATTTTTATAAGTTTAATATAATTTAAGTTGAAATTATTTAAACATCAAACTTAATTGTACTTAAAAAAAATTAAGGCAGCAACTTATTAGTGTAGTTTTTCTTTCCTGAAAAACATTCAGATTTGACGTATACTACAAGTGCACAGTCAAGCACACTTGTTTTCACAAGGAGTGTCTCTACTAGGTTGATAGATGACTTATGCATGAATGAATGCATTAAAAGCATGACTTGCAGTAATTATAGTGAGCGTTAGAACACTAATAGTAGCACATAGTATTTGTATTCTCTAAACTGTAAACACGTGAATTACCTGACACTTGAAAAGAGTGAGTTTAGAGAGAAATAGAAGTGAAGGTCGTGTGAGCAGCTGTCAGTGAAGCCTCGACAGCACACAGAAATGAGGCTAGAGGTAACTTTTTACTGCTGTACTGTAGTAAAGTGCTCATCCTCACAGCAAAAAGCATGGCCGACTGTGCTGATTTAACTTGGTTTGTTGGTTTGGCACAATTGAGAAGGTTTGAGTCCTCACGAGATTTGCCATGTTGGTCTACTCTAACTTTAGTTTGAAAAGTACGCTTGAGTTCTACGTCGCGTGAGCTGGACAGGGTTTCTGACAGCATATCTGACGCATGTTAGTGAATGTGTTTATGTTGTGTAGAGTTAAGTTGAGTTACCTTGACCGAGTCCACGGGGTACATGACTGTGTGCTCCAGCACCCCGGCCACGGCGCCCGCTGTCATGTGCGTGCCCAGCGACGCGTGAGCGGGCAAACTCTCGTAATCCGCGTCGCCCTCCGACACCTCGCAGTCGCTGTTCACCTCCGACATCTCCACACTCGCCAGGACCGCGTCGCTGCGCAACTCCATGCGCTGGAAGCGTTAAACCCACGCTTGATAAGCGCAGATGTGAATTGGTAACACGAGCTCGCGCATCACTATCACCACCACTACCGACAACGTCATGTCAGCGACGCCGTGATGTCACCGTGACGCAGCGGTCGCGCGCCAGACTGTGAGAGCGGTAACGGGTGAAGGTGGGGCTCTTTCTTTTACTGTCTATGGGCTCAAAGCTGATGTTAGGCTACCAATAAAAAGTACATTGATCTGGGAGAGTTTTTTTTCTCTCTCTGTGTGTTTTTTGTTGTTTTTGAGTGATTCTTCTTTTCAGGAGTGTTTTCTATCTTGTTTGGAATTCTGTGATTAGGTGTATGAATTAAAGGGATAGTTCACCCAAAAATGAAAAATTTGCCATCATTTACTCACCCTCGAGTTGTTCTAAATGTATGAGTTTCTATGTTGTCTTGAACACAAAAGAAGATATTTTGAAGAATGTTGGTAATCAAAGATATTCTGGTCCCCATTGACTTCCATATAGGAGAAAAATACTATGAAAGTCAATGGGAACCAGAAACTGTTTAGTCACTGACATTCTTCAAAGTATATTCTTTTATGTTCAACAGAGGTTTGGAACAACTTGAAGGTGAGTAAATGATGACAGAATTTTATTTTTTTGGATGAACTGTCCCTTTAATGTTTTCTAATCAATTTCTTCTTATTAACTGATCCTTACTCTTTTGGCTAGTTTGAATGAATTTAGAAATACGGTTCATTTGACGGTGTGTGTGCGTTCGTGTGTGTTTGTGTAATATTATATACAACAACTTTTATGTAGTCCTATGCGATTAATCGATTTGACAGCACTAGTTATTTAGTTACGGTGGTGATTCCAACTCACTATTCCTTATAGTCTGAGTTCTAAAAACCCTTCATAAATGGTTTAAAAGCCATTTGTTAATCATCTTGAGAGAACCGTTCAAAAGAACCGATTCAACAGAATGATTCGCTCAAGAGAGTCAGATATTTTCTTTCCTTAACCAAGCGGAAATTCCTGTTATTATTGCTGTCATTAAGCTATTCAGCATTTTGCTGATGTTAATTGCAGGTCTTATGATTGACATTCCGCACATGATATCTATAGATATTCTTACTCCATCTGTGAGAGTGTGATAGTTTAGGCGTGTCTTTTCTCAGAAAGCATGTTCAGTTTATCTGCTCACTTTGTGTCTATGATAAAGGGAATCTATCTGGGTCACACACACACACACACACACAAATATGGCAGTCCCGTTTGTGCTCCTGTGCACTTAAGAATGAGTTACGAGCTATAGAATAATTGTTTATTGCTTATTCTATTGTCTTTGAAATATAGTTAAAGTGTACTACCAAATACTGACAAACATTCATGGCAAACTAAAATATACTTTAAAGTCATTTCTATTGAAACTTGTATGTCATGTATTTAAATATATTTGTAATTTAGCACATTTAAAATACTTTAATTGTAGGCTAATATCAAATAACTCACGACAGTTAAAATCATAATCATTACTTTACATGTGTCAGTAAATACAGAATAAGTAATACTTTAAAAGCACAAGAGATTATTACAACATGATTTACAATGTACTTTAAAGTAAAACCTTTAATTTGGACCTTTTATTACAAATAAAATGATTCAATACTATTAAGCGCACTTCTTTTTCACAAGGGTGGACAGAATACTGGGTATAAGGGCCTAATGCTTCTGTCAAATTATCAACAACTTTAATATTAGTGAAGTATTGTTGGCTTTTAAGAGGTCACATTACTTCTATCACAGCAATGATCCTCCTCAGTTCCTCTCGCAGCTCATGTGAGCACATCATATGATTCAGAAAACATGAAGCAAACAAGCAGAGCATTCAAACACCGTACATGTGTATCCAAGCAGTTTCACACACACACTCCTCAACTCAAACTATCAGTAGTGTCTTAGGCTTCTGCATACATAGTACAACATTTCGGTCTTTTAAAATAGATCCGTTGAATAATTTATCATGAGGCATATTGTATCTACGAAGTTTGAATTTGTCTTAGAGATGTTTTATGGTTCAACGTGTGTTTGAATGACTGTAGATAAGCACATCTCTGGAGGAATGAGAGGGCGGCACCAAGACACGCCTGAGATATGCTTTCATACGATTATAATAACGTTTGTTTCAGACACACTCTCTTTGTTCACAATTACTTTTGACGAGTCATCCGTTGAAAAGGCTCAACATTAAGGACGTGCAAAGTTCAGTTGGCTAAACTTTTTAAGTTGGGGAAAAATGATAGTGTATGATATTTTCCCTGACGTTTATGTTCGTACAATTTGAAAACGTAAGCTTTTTATAAAAAAAAAAATCAAGCATGAAAACCCCCCCCCCCCCCTCAACATACCAGTCACGGGGTGTACGCAGATCACCTGAAATCACACAATATATGGAGTTATGAGACTATAGTCTTGTTTTTATCAGCAGGGACTAACAAAGCTAATGTTTTTGAAAATGGACAGATGAAGACCACGTGTTTGCTCATTTAACATGTGCTCAGGTTTGTTTTGTAACATAAGAATGAGAAAACAGGTCAGTGACCCTTTCCAGCGCTGAGAGTGAAACCGAGAAGGGGTCGACCTCTCCGTCCAGAGGACATCGTAAATAAACCACTGGCACAAAGTCTTCTGGGTCTCTGTCTTCTAGTCAAGGGTCTTTCAGTACAAGAGTATGGGTTCTTCACTTTAGCAAGCACCATTAAGAGGAAAAAACACAAAACACCTTTTTAATTATTAATCTCTTTATCTTCGACAACAGCAATATTAAAGAAATTGATGTTTCTTTAACAGCTTGTGTGAATATGGTACTTGTGTTTTCACAGATACCAACAATATACAGCAGTGACTGACCATACAAAGAGAGGCATCATCCACGTCAGCATTTCTTTAAGAAAAACAAGTCAAAAATGGAGAATTTGCACTGAAATGCACAGACCAACACATTCATTCAGGGCACTGACTACCGTTCAGACATTCCCAAATGGCTTTAAGATGGAAGTTTCGTCATCGGAATCCTGTCATAATACATCCTAACTAACCCACAAAAGCCTTGTAATGCACTCTGAAACAAATGATGGGTTGTTTTAACTCATGGTTGGGTCAAAAATGGACGAACCCAATCATTGGGTTTACAAATTTAAACCAACGTTTGGGTTTGCTCATATTTGACCCAACCCAGAACTTTTAACAATGTGGTACCTTGAAAAATTCATTCTCTTTAAATTAAAATAGTCCTCATGTTGCTCCAAACTTGCCGGACCTTCTTTCTATGGAACACAAAGGGTGAATTTTGAAAGAACAAGTCATTATCTTCATTAGAGTCTTTAAAGTGGCTCATGCACTAGTATATTCTGAAGTCATATGATAGTTTGTGTCATAGACAGACCGAAACGGCTTCTCACACAAAACTATTATTTTGACTTAAGGAACACTTCATACTTTGAATATAATCCAATGCCAAATGCTACGATGTGCTTATTTTATTCATTTGAAATCTTAAAGCCAATTCATTGTCATTGCATGCAAAAGTGTGATCAATACATTTCTCAGAATTTATGTTTCACATGGTTTTGGAGGAACATGAGAACGAGTAAACGACAGCATTTCTTTTTGAGTGCAATGGTAAGCTGAAAGATATGATCTAAACCCTAAGGCAAGAAAACATGAAATATATTGCACCGATTCTTATCATAGAGTGTTTAAATAACATTTACAGCTTCACCTCCATGTGAAGTGTGATGGCTTGAAAAAGAAAAATGTCAAGGTGCGCATACATACACATGCTCACAATCATATACACTCACAGACCAGCAATAAGCAGTACCCATGATAAAGCAGTAATTCTGACACTGTAACACTGTAATATTCACCACTGAACCGTCTTGCACAACCTTGAACAAAAATGAAAAACATGTTCTCTGTCTACCTCAACATTTCTATGAGGATGTACATAGTGCTTTTAAAATAACACAGCTGGATATTTAATGTTACTCTTTACATTTCATTGAAAAGTGTTTAGGTAGAAAAAAAGGTGACCAAACTTAGTACTTTCTAAATGTGCCTGTTTGTTTTTTTTACATTCTAAAGGGATTTCAAGACGATTTAGCTGTCTATCATGATATCAAAGCAGTCCAACTTCAGTGTCTAAAATGCGTCCTTTACAATGAACCTCGATCCGTTTCTCTTTGGCACAACCAAATCATTTAATAAATGTTCAATTATGCGTACAGTCTTGAGTTGAGGCAGCAGCCGGCAGAAGCTTGTCTGAACTGTGATGTGTGGGGACACGTTGAGTAAATAAACCACATACCCCACGCCCCTGACCTCTTTCACATTGATGGTGACATTGAAAATCCAAAAGGCAGCCTCAGCGTTCCTCACACAATAAATAAACTACTAAACATCACTGCTGATCAGATCCGGCCCTGGAGCCGCAGTCTTCACATTACAGTAAACCTTCACTGGTTTTGGCTGAAAGTGTCATGCAGAATCCCTTGCAAATCATTTTGGGAAAATGCAAAACTGGCCAATGGGAGGGCAACATGATGATTGTAGGAGAGGGATTTGTTTTTGGTCATCGGAGAGGTGTGTCTCCTCCTCCAGTGATTGGCCAGTGGTTTGACGGACAGGCCTATAGGGGCACAGAGAGGTCAGGTGACCCCAGGCCCTCTTCCAGCCACTGGACGTGGAGTGTGGAGCGGCTGTGTATGCGTCTCAGGCGGAGCAGGTAAAGGAGGATGGACAAAACCACCACCAGAAAACAGGCCAGGAACAGATAGTGGTTATTCATGAAGGAGAAGCTGTGATGCCAGCGAGAGTGAGAGCCCTTCAGACTCTCCTGCTGGATGTCCCTGAACAAACCATAGACAAGAAAACGTGTCACAGCATTATCAAAAATATATCTATGCATCATCAGATCTACACACAATTTGAATGTGATTTTTTTTGTGTGTGTATGTGTAAATATGGTTAGTAGTAATACAAATGGTTAACTTCAAATACTCTTTATGGCTCTATAAAATGTGCAATAAAATCACAAAGAAAAAAGATTTTAAAACAACTGCATGCAATATGTGATGCATGCCACATGGTGAAATTTGACATATTACAGGTTTTGAGACTAAATTACAGGTGGGTTCAAGCCCTCTCCGAATCTGTTTTTATTTCGTTTGTCTGTAACAAAAGTTGTGGTTATCTGAAGTCGGCTGATCGCTGTGATTTTCAGAAACGGAATTTTGAGAAAAACAGGTTTAATTAACTGTCACGTCCTGCTAGCGTCACACCGCACGATAACGCTGGATTAAAATAAATAAAAACTTGCGTGCCGTTGTAGTTTACACAGGACTGGCGGGACCTTTATTCTGTTATGTGGTATTTTGATTGGCAAAAGCAGTGTTTGTAGTGTTAAGAGAAGGAGAGCTAAATGGGCAATTTGTTTTTTTTGCCCCTCCGCTCCGCCGTGCGTGTTCTTAAAGAGAAAGACAGTCTTTTCAGCTTGCCACTATAAATCGCTATTTTTCTGCACTAAAGTAGTGAATTTTACCAAGATATATTCAGAGATGATAAACAAGATGTTATAGAATAATAATTTATTGAAACCCCAATTTTGACAAAAAAAAAACTGACATTCGATCTATTTTTAGACTTTACTTAAAACGCACCAGTGCGACATCCGGCGGGTTTTCCCAGATCGCATCACATATTACTAAGGGGCAAAAACCTAACATTACATGTCTGTCTCTGAGACGCTCATATTAGCAAAACGCCACTTCAGGAAAAAAGACCTGACCAAAAGACCAAATTTTATGCTTACGAATTCTGTTAGCTATTATTTTAATATATATGCTCTAATTTTTCTAGCTGAAGTTACTGAAAATTTAAAAAAAAAATATATGTTTTTTTGGACTTTGGATACAAATTAAAAGAACTGTTTTCTATGTGAATATATTTAAAAATGTAATGTATTCCTGTGTTGGCAAATCTGAATTTTCATCATCATTACTTCAGTCTTGACAAATAATTCAGAAATCATTCTAATATGCTGCTCAAGACACATTTCTGATTATTATCAGTGTTGAAAACAGATGTGCTGCTTCATATTTTTGTGGAAGCTGATATTTTTTTTAGGATTCAGAAATTCCAAAAAACAACAACATTTATTTGAAATATTATACACATATTCTTTACTGTTACTTTTAATGCATCCTTGCTGAATAAAAGAGAAAAAAATATGGCAGTTTTGAACAGTTATTCTGTATACAAAATGAAAAAAAAATTGGTTTCGAAAGGAAAGAAGACTGAAAGCAAGTCGAGGCCAAAAGTGATGTCCGGCCTACGTCCTGTTTTTCTATGCATTGTTTGCAAAATACATGTATCTATAGTTTGCGTTTTTACCAAATAATTTTGTCAGCTAAATAGCTTAACCAACTTAAGTGTTTTTTTCTTAACTCATATTTAAAATATTTTCCTCATATATATATATATATATATATATATAAATAAAAGGTACATCTAAAGTAATCTAGGGAAAAATATTGTACCTTAGAGGTAGAAAACGTGTGCGGTACAAAATGGCTCCTAGTGTCCACTGCACTTCTTTGTCATACACCAGCAGAGCCGTCCTGAGGTTCTCGTACGCCGCTGGAAACGAGAAACCTGAGTGGAGCACCTCGTACATCCACGCAGACTTGAAGCACTGATACCTGCAGGAGGACAGGAGCGGCCCATTCAGACCTTTTCACAAACTGATCACTGAAATATGTGTTTTCTCCGCAGTATAAAGGTGAACGAGTAAATGCTGTCTGGATAAAGGTTTCGTATTTTAAACTTACTTCAATCTATGCTGGTCAGCATGCGAGGCGTAAAGACCTCGATCAAACCGCTCTTTCAAAGTTTTCCACTGGGTGGCACAGTAACTCTGAAATGAAATGGATCAGGTCAATAACTTTAAAAACAAACAGCATAAGAAAATCAATTCCACCTGACATGTTTTCTTGCTCGAGAAGCTGTAGAAAAGACTGTTGCAACTTCTGTTTCATGCACACTTAAGAGTAAAATCTTGAAACTTAATTTTACCCACTGGGATAGTGGAAACGCTTGCTATGACAAAAAATGTCTTTCTTCTAGGGGAGTGTGATATTATCGTCTACAATAATATCGTAATTGTGATTTTAGAGATGTGAAATCTGACATTATCGAGAATGTTGCTCACTTTGCAAACACCAAACAAAAACAGGCCTAGAGAGAGCAAACACTGTGTGATGGCATTGCCTTTTAGGCTTTATTTATTTCATATAATATAGTTAAGCAATCACACAAAGAGTGGCTTTTTCCCCAAATATCAGCACGATTGCAAATGCGATATAGATTTTATTCAACAGTTTAATAAACAAGAAGTCAATACTAAGTGACTTAGACAATATTGCCTGTTTTGCTCTATTGCACCAACAGAAATACTTTGTCTCTGAGCAACACACAGCGATGTTTCGTTACTGAATGAATCAGTCCACTTAAACGAATCGGTTGAATGAATGATTCAATGACTCACTCAATAAGAAAGTCAAATGCTTCATTCCTGAAATGATCAGTCGTTTGAACGAATCCGTTAAATGAATGACTCAATGATTCGCTCATTAACAGTCACTTGCCGCCACCCACTGGTTTTAGTTCCACATTGTCATTTACAAGCTTATTACCGTCAAAATTAGAATACACCGTTTTCTTAAATTATTATTATTATAACTTACATTTGTCGATTTATACAGTGATAAAGATGTATTATAAATCATGTAATTGTGATGTATTTCAATGTTCAATCATGAGACATTTGTATTTATATTGTATGGCAATTATGTGAATATTATGGTATGCTTTTTTTAAAGCTTTGAATAGATTACGGGTTTAGTTATAATGTATTATTGTATTTTGCTTACCTATATAGTCAGTGTCCGGTATACTACTATGATTACAGTAATAAGCGTGTAAATGAGCGCAGGTGTATGCTTGGAAACACACGTCACTGATGAAGGGTTCAACCCGAAAACTTTTTGCGCACCCTGCACTTTATTAGTGGCCTCTGGACAATACATTTTATGTGAGCTTTTTGGCCTATTTCTCGTGTGCGGATCTCCTTTTGTAATTTCTTTTTTTTTTTTTTTTAAGCTATTTTTGGATCTACACACCACAAGGAATCCTATTCATTCATCTGTTGTGTATGGCGCTACGCTTTTCTGTGCTGTCCAAAATCATTTTATATATCAAAGCTTTATTTTTAAAACAGCAAAACATTACTTCTGCATTTACAACGTCAGGTTAAATGCATTCATGTCCCTCTGAGCTGCATTAAAGAGTCTGTAAATGGATCTAAATGCCACTTCAGATGCAGCTTCTGTTTCTCTGAATTGCAGACAGATTTAGATGATACTGATTTAATTTGATTGGTAACAGCACTATAGTGTCTTATTATTCTAATTGAAATTGATTAAATGTAATTTGACATAATAAATGATACATAGGCAACATTTAATTAGGTATTTATAAAAGGTAAAAATGCAGATAAAAGGTAAATATTTGATACATTTAAAATTTTATGAATTCCATAGTATGAAAAAAAAATACTACGGAAGTCAATGGGGAGCAGAAACTCTAACAGAACTTTCTTTTGTGTTCAACAGAACAAAGAAACTCATTCAGGTTTAGAACAACTATAGCAAAGAGTGTGAATAAATGATGACAGAATGGGTGGGTGACAAAAACGATCCCTTTAATTCTATGGAAAAAGAACATGGTGAACATTCTGTAAAACCTCCAATTTAGTGTTCCAGGGCGTCAGCGTACCTTAGCAGCATTGGAATATTTGGTGGAGTTGTAGTTTCCTCCCATGCGCAGCACATCTTCAGTACAGTAGTAAAACTCAGAGAAGCCGTAGAACTGGCTGTTGGGGAAGTCGATGGGCGGCTGGTAGACTCCGTTCAGCGATGTGTTGTTGTCATTGGTGCGGTTGAGGAACGGCTGGAGGAGCAGACGGCAGCGCTCGAAGTCTCCTGTGCCACGCAGGTGCACCCTCTGGTCCTGAGGACCCAGCTCATCCTGCAGGTCCGCCGGCAGGCACGGGTCGAGGATGGGCGAGTCTGAACCCTCTCCCTGATGCTGACCCAGGAGCCTGGAGACAGTGGAGGGCAATGGAACAATTAGAAGAAATGCTGGGTGACGGATCAAATGCTCACAATATATATGCACAAAATGACATGTGAACTATCTCAGAAAATAATGAACTCATCCTTCAGTAAAACGGAAAATTTACATGAATGCACTTACAATAGAAGTCTATGGGGCTCCAGTGGAGGGATTTGCATGGACCAAGTTATTATGTAATCTTATCAAACTAGTGTCACGTTGACAGTGGAGGGCAATGGAACAATTAGAAGAAATGTTGGATGACGGATCAAATGTTCACAATATATATGCACAAAATGATCCATCCTCATGAAAACTGTTAAGATTCCTATGACTAGTTAGACTTAATGAAAGATGTTTTAACCTGTTAGGTTAATGGTTATTTAAACTTCACGATTGTATGTTTGATTCAGTCAGTTTCAATGAATTGATTCCAAAACTGATAATTGTTTTTGTTATAACTTACTATTTACAGATACTGGCAGAGTTTATTTTGAATAAATTGAAAGTCTTAAGAAAAAGAAAAAAACAAGGAGATAATATTTCAGTTTACTGATATATATCATTTAGTACATTTAAACATGAAATGCTGCTCCTTGTGATCATTTGGTGGAAGAGTGTGAAAAATAACACGCCCAGCAAGCTTTATAACTAGACAGGATATTGAATAGCATCAATAGTCTAAAAATACTGAAGTTATAATTTTAACTACACTACCATTCAAAAGTTTGGGGCTGGTAAGATTTTTTTAATGCTTTTAAAAGAAGTCTCTTTCTGCTCACCAAGAATGGATTTATTTGATCCAATAATGGTACTATTGTGAAATATTATTACAATTAAACAAAACATTTCTATGTGAATATATTGTAAAAATGTAATTTATTCCTGTGATCAAAGCTGAATTTTCAGCATCATTACTCCAGTCTTCAGCGTCACATGATCCTTCAGAAATCATTCTAATATGATGATTTGATGCTCAATAAACATTTCTGATTATTATCAATGTTGAAAACATTTTGCAGGGTTCTTTGATGAATAGAAAGTTCAAAAGAACAGCATTTATTTGAAATTGAAATATTTTGTAACATTCTAAACGTCTTTAATGCCACTTTTGCATCATTGCTGAATAAAAGTGTTAAATACATAAAACAATTGTACTGACCCCTAAACTGTTGAACAGTAGTGATATCATCTAGCTTGAATAATAATAAATTAAAAAATGATCATACTTGTTTTGGATTTGTGTGTTGCTGATGAGGTGTTCCTCATATCTCTGGCGGGCCGCGTTTCCTCCGAAACCCAAAAAAGTTGAGACGTAAACACGGTACACGTGTTCGGTTCTGTGAGCGTCGCAGCCCAGGTTAAACTCCGCCAGCAAATTCTTGGCTATCTCTTCCTGGTAGCACAGAGAGAAATATAAGACAGCTGTGGAAAACAGATGTTAACAGAGGTTCCTTCTGGGCAACACAGATCTGCTCTGAAGAGTGGCTGAATTGCACATTTCTTTAAACACAAAAGCAGCAAAGCAAGTGAAGTGTAAAGCAGCATGGTCACCAAGCTTAGCATCGTTTTTGTATGATGACATTTAAAAGAATGTTTGGGGTTCAGAACAAGTGGAGCTCTATCAAAAGCATCTGTGGCATGTGAATTACCACAGAAAATAATGAACTCATCCTTCAGTAAAACGGAGCATTTACATGAATGCACTTACAATAGAAGTCTATGGGGCTCCAGTGGAGGGATTTGCATGGACCAAGTAATTATGTAATCTTATCAAACTAGTGTCACGTTCACGCAGTTTCAGTCCGATGTGTTCAGTTTCAGTGTCTTCGATTTAAAAGTTTGGGGTCAGTAATTTGTTCTTTGCAGGAAATCAATACTTTGTCCTTATGCAGCAAGGACATGTTAAATTGAAACAATTTTATAGACTTACAAACCAAATTCTAATTTTATTTTTTTACTTTTTATTAAAAGAACCCTGAAAATAAAATGTATTACGGTCTCCAAAAAAATAACCATTACAACAGTTTTCAACATTGATAATAATCATAAATGTTTTTATTTCATCATATTAGAGTGATTTCTGAAGGATCATGTGACACTGAAGACGAATGATGCTGAACATTCAGCTTTGAGCACAGGAATGAATTACATTTTTAAATATATTCAAATGGAAAGTTAAAATAAAGTTATCTTAAATTGTAATAATATTTCACAATATTGCTGTTTTTACTGTATTTTTGATCAAACAAATGAAGCCTTGGTGAGCAGAAGAGACTTCTTTCAAAAATATTCTTAAAAAATCTTACAGACAGCAAACTTTAAATAGTAGTGTCCTGACCCACAGACTTTCATTGTAAGTGCATTACTGTAAACATTTTTTGTTGTTGAAAATGAGAGATTATGATCATATTGAGTGGTAATTGACAGCACGTAGCTTCGTCCATGGAGCTTCAAATGTGCCGATCTGAGAACATTCCTTTAATAGCTCATAAGCTCTAATTCAGCTGCAGACAAATACTGAAGAACACAAGGAACACATTTGAACACTTCATTCTGATTGCATTTGATTCCAGCAGCAGCCATCCTGTTATATCAGATTACAGGCCACAGGGATTTGTGCTGAGAATAGGTCAAATATAGGTCAAAAACACACAATTGATTCTAATATTAAACTATGAAACTCTCCCCTAGTTACTGGGAATCAATTAAATGATCCAATATTGTTTAAAGGGGTCACATCATGAATAAAAGTAGGTAAACAGGGTTATCTAATTTACATATAGAAGCCTAAAAAGGTACAGCAGGAAAAACAGCCAGATTAATTATGAGAGTCAGAGAGAGGTAAGAAATGGCCATCTGAAATAAAACAATCCGATGAAAAGAAAATGTAAACATTTGAATCTCTTTTTTGTATGATTTATAATTATATTTAACCTAACCTAACCTCATTGGGCCACAAGCAGCAGATTGTATGAATTACTCCAAATGCTATTGTGCAAAATACACTGAGCGCAATCCTACTAATTACTCCGAATGCGATCCTACAAATTACTCCGAATGGGATCCTACAAATTCATCTGAATTAGTTTTTTATTCTTCTAAAAATTGTGAATTTATGGCTAAGCATGAAGGTCCATCACTAAACCTACTCCTCAGTAGAACTTAAGCAGATCCGAATGCGGTTAAAACAAATTACTCCGAATGAGATTGTACGAATTAGCCACCACGTTACAAGCTTCCATGAGAGTGTTGTGAACAAAAACATTTATTTTATTTTTATTAATTATTAAACCAATAATTTTTGCCATGAGAAACCTTGACTAATATTACAAGTGGACCTTAGGAGGGGGGAAAAAAAATCGAATATATTACAAAAAGTGAAGAAAATGTTCTCTTTAAGAAATGACTGCTGAGGAGTGGTTAGCATCGGCCTCGGAGCGTAAGAACCATGCTGCTATATTGCATGCTGCAAGCTTATCTCAGTCCCAGGCATCAGTTCAGCATTCACCATGGCCTTGCACTGCACGGGGCCAAGGACCACAGAGTACCAGGAGAACAAGAATGAGAGAATGAGAATGACAAAGCCAAACTTTTAGCTTTCAAATAAACGGGAAATTGTATAATAACCTGTTGTGGAGAAGCAAAGCTTACAGTTTTGGGCACTTCGTATGCGATTTGAGTGGAGACGCCGCCCATGTCCAGTACGCCAGCCGTACGCTTGCGCACCAGCGTCTCCTGCTGGTCACTGCCGGGAACCTGCACCTCCACCACTGCCTCATGTTCTGAGACACAAGAAAAAGAAAATAGAAAAAAAGTGTAGCTGAAATCTTTTTTATTTTGTAGGGCGTTTAAAATATTACGAAAGACGAAAATGGCACAATATCTCTTACCATCCTCAACATGATTAAATCGTCCCAGAACAAAGTTGATACCTATCCATGCATATACTCCTGCAAAAATCGAAAAATAAATAAATACAATTCCACAGAATTCTGATTTTCACTCAGCACAAAAAATGCGGTCAGTAAGATTATTTTCTAAACAAATACATTTATTCAGCAAGGATGTATTAAATTCATCAGTAACAGTAAAGACATTTATAATTTAATTGTATTTATAAAAGCCCTTCCAGGGACAAGTGTTGCAAATTAGCTTTAGCTACAAGCACTATGATACATGCATTGGGTGGCTGTTGTCCCAGTTTTATCTATGTTTATTGTATTTGTTCCTATACAAATAAAGCATTAAATTAAATTAAAGAATTCTGAAAAAAGTATCAAAGATTCCATGAAAATATGAAGCAGCACAACTGTTTAACATTGATAATAATCAGAAATGTTTCTTGAGCATCAAATCATCATATTAGAATGATTTCTGAATTAATTACAAATTAAAATATAAAGAAAATATTTTTCATTGTAATAATAATATTTCCCAATATTACTATTTTTTACTGTATTTTTTATCAAATAAATGCAGCCTTAGTGAGCACAAGATACTTTTTTTTTTTTTTTCAAAACGTTCCTGACTCCAAACTGTTAAACAGTAGTGTAGATTTGTTCAACTTTTGAATTAACCCTTGCATTGATGAACTGATAACTCCAGAGATGGTCTAGAAAGGTTCGGAGGTGGTTCTCACCTTCCTGTTTGCCTGAGATAACTTCCACATGCGAGTCGGAGAACAAGAAGTTGAAATTCACAGGAATGTCAGTCCGCAAATCCTCCAGCAGGGCCTCCTGTTGACTGCAAACAAACACAATCTCTTAGCACATGTGGTGGCTTTCCCACAGCATGCATCTAACGTGAGTGTGTGACTGGACACCTTTCAGGCAGGACTCTCATTCCCGCAGTGCACAGGATGTAGAGAGGCGTTTCCTGGTGCTTGTTTTTAGGGATGTGCTGAGCAGCAAAGCTCAACAGAGGGCTGATGTAGTCGCTGGCCTTGTCTGGTGTGGATGCATACTCAGAGATACCTGAACAGACCACAATAAGTATTATTTATAGGGACGTTTGTCGTCGTCAATCATGACAAACTTCATGATTTAGTTTTGATTCAACACTGATTCATTTGTATATATATATATATATCAGGTAAAGTATTTTTCTCAAATAAAGCTGTAAACCATACAGAGAGGGAACTGTGTCAGTCAGTTCAATAATATAATATTAAAGGTTAAAATTAACACTCAAATAAAACTGATTTGTTAACAAACATTTAATTGCACATAAAAGCAGTTTTATAATAATATCTTTATTATGTTTCTACTTCAATTCATTTCTGAAATATAAACATTTAAATAAGTGACTACAATGCTAATAATTTATAAAGACGGATTTATTCAAACATACATTAAAAAAAAGTCCCACTGTGGTAAAAAAATCAAGTTTTCAATGTTGTTTATATGTCTGTGTGGTGTTTTTAATATGCTTTAAGACAAACCATGTGCAAATTCATAAGTCAACAGCATTGCAGTGAACCAAAGTCTCTAAAACACGGTTTGAAATCGCTGGTGTTTCTGACATCACAAACTACCTTGTAACCAATCAGATCAGTGCGATTGTCAACCAGTGGATCTCTGAGCTGTGCGAGTGAGTGGAGGCGGGGCTCATTTGTTTATTCATAGAACCGTGTAAACTAGATGAGGCAAGGGTGTCGAGTTACATTCAAGATATTTTAAGACATGAAGAATGTTTTTCGATTAAATGTCATTTTGGTGATCAAAGATGAATTTTAAGGGATAAAATGATTGACTGCAGGGGGTATTTAAGTTAAAATAAAAACCACAATGAATAATACAGTGCATGTAATATATATGTAATATAATGCATACCTGACTTATTGTTTACAAGCTGTTATATTTATGTCTTTCCGGTTGAATTACTGATTGAGCGTTTACATGAGACATGACAAGTTTCAGCAAGTAGCACTGTTTCTTTTAACATTCCGTCTGATGTTTAATAAATAGTAGTAAAGTATGAGGCGCTTTTCTGTTTGTCTGATATGTCGAAGCAGGACAGTGAACGGGACTTTAATTTTGAAAGCAATAAAAGCACCTCCTCCCTGGCCGCATTTACATGGCAGGTCTTGATGCCAGTAAATTTGTTGACTATATCAGATTGTTTTGACGACCAGCTTACATCATCTTTTAAAAGTGACCCATATCTGCATTTACACTATGTCTAACTTGGGTTGTTTTGCCAAGTGTATACTGACCCAGAAAAGCTTAGGCCGAAAAGGAAGTACAATGGCGCATTTTGCAACAGGCACAGATGAAATGATAATACAAGCGTTTGCTTTCCGGATCATCTTTAAAGGCCAGCAAAACATTAGTCTCTTAAGGCGGAGAAAAAAAAAGAGGAGAGCCCTTGTTGCAGCAACGATCGCTACTGTTTGCTGTCCACCTGAGATGATGTCAGGTGTCCTCCGTCGCTTTTTCAATGATGTACGACTTGCAATGACAAGGGAATATCTGATCTGCTTACATGGCGGACTCAAATACAAGTGTCCGATTCACATTATATTTATTTCCACATATGAATGAGGCCTAAAACTGATCTGAGAGCATCGGAATCCATTTGCATTTTTTCTGCTAACACGTTCGTGGGTCATATCTGATCTGTGCCACATCACATGGGAGAATCAGAATTGGGTCACTTGAACAATGTAATGTATATGCGGCCTAAGATATCAGCATTGGCCATCAATCAGTATCGGTTGACCACTAAGTTTACCATTCCAGGCCATGACTCTGCTCATTCATTCCCACACTGACCTGGCTTGATCTTCATCACTACAGGCTTCCTGTGCTTGTCTCGCATCTGCTTGATGTCGAGGAGTTCGTGCAGGTTGCCGTTGTGCCGGGGCCAAGTGTATACGAACACGCGGGAGCCACTACTTCCACAGTCCACCACCAGCCCGTAGTTCAGATTGGGGTTATTGGTGTCCGTGGCCTCCATGTCCGGGACCCGACCCAAACGTCTAGATGAGACACATTGATCACGATGATTAGATTGAGACGCTGAGATGCGTTACAGAAGTAAGGGAAGTGATCAGAAGTGATGTGTGTTTTACGTGTGGAGGTGCCGGTCCTCTCTTAACCAGCTGTACTGGCCCTTCTCCGTGACCAGCAGCAGGTACAGCACCCCCATCACCCCGGCCAGAAGACCCAGCAGCAGCAACTGCCTGAAGGACGGCAGCAGGAACCGGGGCAGCACCACCGGAGACAGGCTGAAGTGCCAGGATGCTGGAAACAGACAGGAAATGCTAATCCTGCAGGGGAAAAAATAATGATGAGCAATGCATCACTATGGATACTGGATCCTTTTAGCTCAGTTAAAATTGGGAGAGACGAGCAGTGGAAATAACTCACTCTCATGTCGTTCCAAACCCATAAGACTTTCATTCCTCTTTGAAAAACACAAATGAAGATTTTAATGAAATGTCCATAAATGCAAAACTCTAACGCTTCAAAACATTCATAAAGAGATCGTAAAAGAAATCAATTTGAATAAAGCAGTTTACTTGGATTAAACTGCTCATTTCTCTGACCTTTTTATGAACACGAGTTTAGGTAAAGGAAAGACCGAAATATCTCAGATTTCATTGAAAATATTTTCATTTGTGTTCCAAAGATGAATGAAAGTCTTAAAGCAACACCATGCAACTTTTGCTCTCGGGGTCTCCCTACAGTTTTGAAACAGTATTGTCTTCTACTACTGTCGTAAAATCTGTCATGGTTACACCAGGGGATACACATGCATTTGTTGACAAGCCGATACTCCCGAACTCTGCAGGAGTTCTCACGTCTTGGGCAGACTGCCTGCGTTGCGCGTGAAATGTCTTCTTCCCAGGTACAGTGGCATATATGTCATATAAATATAATTTCATGTTTTTTTTTTGTTTTTTTTTTCAAACGCCAAAAGATCCCGTAGCTCACGTTTACAAGCCAGCGTCATTATAGTAGCCTATTGGCTAAGTTCTCCCACTTAGAAATCATGGAGGGGTCGAAATTGTCACCGTAGGTGCATGTCCACTGTGAGAGACATAATCTAAAAAAAAATATCCAGAAATCACAATATATGATTTTTTAACTATTTATTTGTATGATACAGATGCAAATAAGTATTTGAACACCTGTCTATCAGCTAGAATTCTGACCCTCAAAGAACTGTTAGTCAGCCTTTAAAATGTCCACCTCCACTCCATTTATTATCCTAAATTAGATGGACCTGTTTGAGGTCGTTAGCTGCATAAAGACACCTGTCCACCCCATACAATCAGCAAGAATCCAACTACTAACATGGCCAAGACCAAAGAGCTGTTCAAAGACACTAGAGACAAAATTGTACACCTCCACAAGGCTGGAAAGGGCTACGGGGAAATTGCCAAGCAGCTTGGGGAAAAAAGGTCCACTGTTGGAGCAATCATTAGAAAATGGAAGAAGCTAAACATGACTGTCAATCTCCTTCGGACTGGGGCTCCATGCAAGATCTCACCTCGTGGGGTCTCAATGATCCTAAGAAAGGTGATAAATCAGCCCAGAACTACACGGGAGGAGCTGGTCAATGACCTGAAAAGAGCTGGGACCACCGTTTCCAAGGTTACTGTTGGCAATACACTAAGACGTCATGGTTTGAAATCATGCATGGCACGGAAGGTTCCCCTGCCTAAACCAGCACATGTCAAGTCCCGTCTTAAGTTTGCCAATGACCATTTGGATGATCCAGAGGAGTCATGGGAGAAAGTCATGTGGTCAGATGAGACCAAAATAGAACTTTTTGGTCATAATTCCACTCGCCGTGTTTGGAGGAGGAAGAATGAGGAGTACCATCCCAAGAACACCATCCCTACTGTGAAGCATGGGGGTGGTAGCATCATGCTTTGGGGTTGTTTTTCTGCACATGGGACAGGGCGACTGCACTGTATTAAGGACAGGATGACCGGGGCCATGTATTGCGAGATTTTGGGGAACAACCTCCTTCCCTTAGTTAGAAAATTGAAGATGGGTCGAGGCTGGGTCTTCCAACATGACTATGACCCGAAGCACACAGCCAGGATAACCAAGGAGTGGCTCTGTAAGAAGCATATCAAGGTTCTGGCGTGGCCTAGCCAGTCTCCAGACCTAAACCCAATAGAGAATCTTTGGAGGGAGCTCAAACTCCGTGTTTCTCAGCGACAGCCCAGAAACCTGACTGATCTAGAGAAGATCTGTGTGGAGGAGTGGGCCAAAATCCCTCCTGAAGTGTGTGCAAACCTGGTGAAAAACTACAGGAAATGTTTGACCTCTGTAATTGCAAACAAAGGCTACTGTACCAAATATTAACATTGATTTTCTCAGGTGTTCAAATACTTATTTGCAGCTGTATCATACAAATAAATAGTTAAAAAAATCATACATTGTGATTTCTGGATTTTTTTTTTTTTTAGATTATGTCTCTTACAGTGGAGATGCATCTACGATGACAATTTCAGAACCCTACATGATTTCTAAGTGGGAAAACTTTCAAAATAGCACGGTGTTCAAATACTTATTTTCCTCACTGTAGGCTTACTTATTACTTTTTGTTTTGTCCTAAAAAAAAAAGGAGCTTCATCATAATACATTACTCCAACATTAGGCTGTACAAACCCTTACTAGTCCAACAGCATGGCGGCCAGGTCAGCATCGGTCGGGCACCACTCCTTCTCCTTTAGCTCACGCCAGCGAGCAAATGCTGGACCAATATTGATAACACGTCCGAATTTGAGGAAGTGGGGGGTGGTGGGGGAAGTGAGGTATGCCGTAAAGCAGTCGAATTTTGTAGTTCTTTTTGTGCTCGGGTTACTACCCGAACCCCGGAGTTCCGTAGTGCCAGTAAAAGCGATACAGACCCCGTCATGGCAGACGTGTCATTCAAATAGTGCTGAGAACCGGCGCGCTCAACTCCCAAACCGTTTATGGGTGCGAGTAATAAATAAGTTATCAAATAAAGATGAAAAAACGCACTCTAAAGTAATATCTAATTTATTTATTTATACCATGTCCACACAGACACGTTATCTCCTTCAACGAGAGGCTTTTGGGATTTATACGCTTCAAACAGTATACCCCAATGGTTTAAATGAAGAATTGGCTTTAAATTGTTTCTTGTGAAACAATTCAATTTGAAATTAACTTAATCCATTGAAATCTTATTTAAATAAATTCTTGTTTAAATTTTGAGTTCATTTTTCGTTTTATTTTTATTATTATTTTCTTATTTTTTTCTTGGTAATAGCTCATAAGGGTTACACGTGAGCATTATCTATGGCCTGTTTTGTTGTGTTTCTACAATGTTGGTAACCTGACGGTGCAGATGATAGCTTAGGCTGAAACGCGTAACAAGAATCTGGTTCTGCAAATTAATTTCATGTGTTAAGTCCACTTTAATATATAAAATTAAAGTTGACTTAATCCATTTGTGCTTAGATGACATGAATCAGTGTTGTTGAATTAACTAAAATTGTATTTGTAGCTTCCAGAATGCTTTGCATAGGACTGAATTGGTAAAGTAAATTTTTAAATGAAGTATTTATGCATTTTGAGTAAAAGCCAAGATGTATTAAAGTCACCATGAAATCAAAACGGACAATTCTTGTTTTTTATTGACTATTGCAGTATTTATTATAAATGTTTATGCACATCATTATTTTTTTAAATTCATGTGCCCTCATTATCTTTAAACAAAATAACCCCTCCCTCTTTAAGACACAAATTCCCTTCTCTGATGATGTGTTTACAGGCACGAGGGCGGGGCAACCTGTCACTCACATGAGATCCACCAATAGCAAACCACAACCATCCAATCAATTCCTGATGGATAAAATCAACTCCTGCCCTACATTTGTTCTTGTTCAAGAAGCCGTTTCACTCGAATATTCGTCACAATAGGGAAGAAAAGATGTGCAGTGGCAACTTCTGTTTTTGTTTTTAAGGTGCAAGGTTGCAAGGGAAAATTTTCTAAACAGGCAAAAAAGGTCCATTGACAATAGTGTAGCAATGCATGAAGCTCAGCTTTTAAACCAAGCAACTTTTGTGGACTGAGCTTCATGCATTGCTACACTATTGACAATGGACAATGGTTTCTGTTGGCCAAAAGTGAATTCGATTGACAGACTTGAACCTGTTGTGAAATCTGCAAGGTGAAATTTTTCATCCCTCATTTATTATATTTTTATTTATTTATTTTTTTTGCTTCATTCAATGTATATAGCTAATGTCAGTGCAGTGACAAACTAAAACCGTTTGTCAAAAATTAAGATTTTTTTATTTTGACACTGATGAATCATTCACAATAACACCAAGATTGTGCATTTACAGAGTAAAAATCAACTTTTCTTATTTCATCTCGACTTTAAGGGTCTGTAAAGCAGAAAAAACTTCATTGATAACAATAAGGTAATCATTTATTTGCCATTGCATACAACATAAGATTTCACAAATCAACTTTTCCCATATGAGAAAACCCCTTCCCTCAAATGACTTAAGTTTTGTACTTGCCTTCCCATCGCTGGAGTGGATGAACAGGTGAGGTGGACGAATCAAACCTTTACTGGCAACCTCTTCTCTATACAGGTGTATTCCTCCATGACGTCATATTTCAAGTCATCATCATCGTCAAGATCAGGGTCTTTCACGCGTGTGCAGGTGTGCTGAGGAGACGTGGCATGTCCTGGCAGGGACACATCAGGAAGTGAAATAACCGCATCAGCACAGCCAAGGAGTGTGACGTGTAACGTTTACTAGTTCACTTGTAGACAGAAGTGCAGATGTCTAGCTCGAGATCTAGATAACAATTAATGTCTTTAGCTTACAAGCTAGTTAGGTGCCTACATATACAGCATTCAGTAGAAGGCGCCTGTGAACCCCATATTCGAACACAACCTCAATGCTGTCTAGGCAGGGAGCTCACTAGATTTTGAAACACAACCGCAGATAACGTCTAACGTTAATCACGAGCTGTGCGTTTCCCAGGCCGAGAACAGTTTCATGATAAAAGGATGTTTATATGATAACAGTTACTTAAAAGTAGGTCAGGTTGTGGAGAGACAGACTGGAGTGATTTAAAGCTGTCAGTTGTGTTTATCCTCTGATTAAGTTAGATAAATATCTGTATGAACGCAGGAAAATGTTCTCACCGTTCGGCTAACGTTACATCTGGAACGGATGCGTCAATAATTCAGCCATCCTCTGAGATTTACGTTACGGATTCAAGAGTCCAAGAATTGAAATCCTCTCGGCGAACACATAAATATGGCAGTTTAATTCCTGTGGTAGCTCAAATTCGGCCGAGAAAAGGCTCTAATTCCCGGTAGTTACCGAGCAACAGTTCAGTTCGGTACTATCAGTAGTAAAGACGGTTAGTGCGCATGCGCTTCGATGCCGGAAACTTGCGCCTGCGTGTACACTGCTGCTATGACGTCATTTTGCGTTTCCAATTTGTCATTCATAATTGTCATTTTTTTTTCAGCCTGAGTTCAAATTATATTCTTTTAGAATCATAAAAATATAGTTAAATAGGACTAATGTACACTACCGTTCAAAAGCGTAGGGTCAGTAACATTAAAAAATATATAGCAAGGATGATGTTACAAAACATTTCTATTACAAATAAATGCTTATTTTTTAAACGTTCTATTCAAAAAACAAATCTGAAAAAGTGTATCATGGTTTCCATAAAAAAAATTAAGCATAACTATTTTCAACATTGATCATACATATTCCTTGAACACCAAATCAGCATATTAGAATAACTTCTGAAGGATCAGATTCACATTCGCCATCAAATAAATACTTTATTATCTTAAATAGTAATATTCACAATATTACTCTTTTAATATATTTTTGATAAAAATATAATAAATATTACCAGCACCAAACTTTTGAACAGTGGTGTGTATTATTGCCTCTATAATTGTTCATAACTTTTTAATGAGGCTATGTACTTACAAAAACAACAGATATATACTATATTCTTTACAAACTATTAATAATAATGTAGACACATCTGAGTGAGCATCTCGTTTCTCAAAAAATGCACAGAGAATATTGTTTATTTGGCATCATAATTTGTAGTTTTATTAGAATACATTGTACAGATTTTACAAACTCAAGAAGGCCACTCTTAAAACTGTCTTTAAAAAACAAAAATAAACATGCTATTACAAACATGTATAAGGGCTCTTCATAAAGACTTGGTAGGGCGTATTACAATGTAAGGACACACGTTCTGTACTGTATCTGATGGCTTTCTGTATCGGACAGCGTTGAACCCATTGTAGCTTGTGCTGAAACGCTCACTGTGCCGACTCCATCCTCCTCTGAGCTGCGGAGCAAAGAAACATTTAGAGACTCACAATATAGAGAAACTCACCTCAAAGTTACAAGGTTAGAATCACTATGAGGAAAAGAGCAGTGATTGATCGTTTTTTTTCTTTTTAGGTAATAACAAAACAAAAAGAACAAAAACTAAACTGAACCTAGAAATATGCACTTCAGTAAAAAACGCAAATGAAACCGAGTTAATCAATGGATGGATGGTAATGAAATGAATCGATGGATGGTTTGATTGATAATCTCGCAAGCTTGACCTGGAAGAAGTCAAAAACTGCACGATCAGACAGGAAGGGGCGTTTGATTGACATGTAAAACAACCAACCAGTTTCAACACTTTATATATAAATCTGGTACATCATAATAAACCACATGTAGGAAGGTGGAGCTTCTGTGTCTGTGAAACATTTGAATATTTATTAACATTTTATATGTTATTAAGGTTTGTTTAATTCCCTAACGCCAAGATAATGTCGTCATAAAATTGGAATTTCTAAATTCCATACAATACCTTGAAAAATAACAATATTAAGTTACATTTTTAATTCAATGGGGGAAAATTGCCACAATATTAAGAGCATAATATTTGAACAGTATCTAAGTTAATGTACTTTTGTCCATAATCAAAGCATTTTCTTATTAACTGACATTTTTCTGTCTACGATTCCTCAGACCCGATAGCTATGAGGCTGATTCAATATTAATAGTGTTTTTA
This sequence comes from Meda fulgida, assembly GCA_030578275.1. Classification (NCBI taxonomy): domain Eukaryota; kingdom Metazoa; phylum Chordata; class Actinopteri; order Cypriniformes; family Leuciscidae; genus Meda; species Meda fulgida. Next base: position 5,293,110 of record CM060623.1, read on the forward strand.
ATCTCTATTTTACATATTATTGACACATTTTTTTTACAGTGCAACTGTGTATGTGTGTCTGTATATATGTATGTGTGTATATATATATATATATATATATATATATACTTTATATATACACATACACATACAGTACCGGTCAAAAGTTTTGGAAGCATTACTATTGTTTAAGTTTTTTGAAACAAGTCTCTTCTGCTCATTAAGCCTGCATTTCTTTGATTAAAAAAAAAAAAGAAGACAAAAACAGTAAAATTGTGAAATATTATTACAATTTAAAATAACGGTTTTCTATTTTATTATATATATATATGATGTATGATAATCATAATATATAATGCAAAGCTGAATTTTCAGTACCATTACTCCAGTCTTCAGTGTCACATGATCCAATACACACTCACCTAAAGGATTATTAGGAACGCCATACTAATACTGTATTTGACCCCCTTTCGCCTTCAGAACTGCCCTAATTCTACGTGGCATTGATTCAACAAGGTGCTGAAAGCATTCTTTAGAAATGTTGGCTCATATTGATAGGATAGCATCTTGCAGTTGATGGAGATTTGTGGGATGCACATCTAGGGCACGAAGCTCCCGTTCCACCACATCCCAAAGATGCTCTATTGGGTTGAGATCTGGTGCCTGTGGGGGCCATTTTAGTACAGTGAACTCATTGTCATGTTCAAGAAATCAATTGAAATGATTCGAGCTTTTTGACATGGTGCATTATCCTGCTGGAAGTAGCCATCAGAGGATGGGTACATGGTGGCCATAAAGGGATGGACATGGTCAGAAACAATGCCCCATCCCCCACACCATTACACCACCACCAGCAGCCTGCACAGTGGTAACAAGGCATGATGGATCCATGTTCTCATTCTGTTTACGCCAAATTCTGACTCTACCATCTGAATGTCTCAACAGAAATCGAGACTCATCAGACCAGGCAACATTTTTCCAGTCTTCAACTGTCCAATTTTGGTGAGATCTTGCAAATTGTAGCCACTTTTTCCTATTTGTAGTGGAGATGAGTGGTACCCGGTGGGGTCTTCTGCTTTTGTAGCCCATCCGCCTCAAGGTTGTGCGTGTTGTGGCTTCACAAATGCTTTGCTGCATACCTCGGTTGTAACGAGTGGTTATTTCAGTCAAAGTTGCTCTTCTATCAGCTTGAATCAGTCGGCCCGTTCTCCTCTGACCTCTAGCATATACAAGGCATTTTCACACACAGGACTGCCGCATACTGGATGTTTTTCCCTTTTCACACCATTCTTTGTAAACCCTAGAAATGGTTGTGTGTGAAAATCCCAGTAACTGAGCAGATTGTGAAATACTCAGACCGACCCGTCTGGCACCAACAACCATGCCACGCTCAAAATAGTTTAAATCACCTTTCTTTCCCATTCTGACATTCAGTTTGGAGTTCAGGAGATTGTCTTGACCAGGACCACACCCCTAAATGCATTGAAGCAACTGCCATGTGATTGGTTGATTAGATAATTGCATTAATGAGAAATTGAACAGGTGTTCCTAATAATCCTTTAGGTGTGTGTATATAACAATATAAATCTTTACTATCACTTTTGATCAATTTAACACATCTTTAATGAATAAAAGTATTCATTTCTTTCAAAAAACTAAATATACCAAAAAGGTCTGCATTTTAGAAATATTTTATTGTAAACAGGAGAAAAAGACTGACACTGACGAAGGCAAACAGCCGAAACGTTTGTTATCTTTATCTCCTGTTAACAATAGCATATTTCTAGAGTGCAGACCTTTTTTGCATTTTTGGATTGATACGTACATTGTTCTCAGCATCTAAACAGCTGGGAGAGCGCAGTGAGTGTTTTGCGGTAGTGTATATAGTTTCAAAAGATTCCTATTTTAAATGCTGTTCTTTAACTTTTTATTCATCAAAGCATCCTGAAAAAAGTATCACAGGTTATAAAAAAAATATTAAGCAGCACACTCATTATATATATATATATATATATATATATATATATATATATATGTTATTTCTAAGAGACAAATGTATTAATATTGTAATACAACTGCAACAGCGCTAAAAGAAGAGCGTAAAGGAACCTGTGTCAGAGACTGTGAGCCGGCTCAGTTCTCTGTCCAGCTCCTCATCTGTGATGCCCAGGCTGGAATCAGGCACGCAGGGCAGAGACTGGATAAAATCCACATCTGAGAGACCCGTTTTCCTGGGAGGAGACAGAGGGTGCGTGGGCACCACTGGGAGCACGTGCTTATCTAGTATAGTGTCCTCCAATAATGACTTCAGCTCCTCCTCCAACTCCTCTGAATCCTCACCTATGAGAACATTAAGGAATTATTTACTCTTTTAGACAACTTTATGGTAAAGACACTGAAGCCCAATTTATATTTCTGCGTCGAACTCACGCCGTAGCTTCGGCGTAGGCTGTGTGTAGTGCGCGTACCCTACGGCGTCCCCTGACGCGCACCTCTCCAAAAATGTAACAACGCGTCAATTCTACGCGGACGCAAGCGCTGTGATTGGTCTGCTAGAACCCCTCCCTCGGGTTTCACTCGCTCCCTCTGCATGTGTAATTGCGCGTAAGCGCGGACAACAACGCAGAAGTATAAATGCAAACCAACGCGTAGTCTATAGCGTTGAGGCACCGGCGTAGGTCCGACGCAGAAGTATAAATCAGCCTTTAGTCCAGTCGGTATTGTCACTGATGAATAGTAGAAGCCTGCAGCAAAACCCTTACTAAAACACTAGGGTCGGGTATCATAACACTTATCGATTCCTAATTTCGATTCCAATAAGGAAAAAAAAAAATCCTTCGATATCATTCGCATTTAGACTTATTTGCAAAACATTTAATTGTAGCTAAATATCATGAACAAAAAACAACAGGCTAAAGAACACTTACGCAAGGAACTAGCCTAACTAATATAAATTTAGCCTGACTAATATAACATTACAAATATAGTTACAAAGGCAATTCAGTCAAGAACGAGTGAACTTTTGTTGTTTGATGAGTGTTGTTATAGAGAATGCAGCAGGAATGTTAGGCTGCTGTCACTTTAAGAGTTGCACAGATCCAGTATAGTTACACACGCCGCAGCACAGAAAACAGCGCGCACTTGAATGGTTTAAAATCACATTTTCTGTACGCACGTTTTGGATGTGTGTGCAGCACATAAAACAGCACGCAAGTCGTCTCACGCTTGAATTTCATATTGAAATGCTCACAAAGGAATCGATAAGGGGAATCAAAATGTTTATTTTATAACAAGTATCCCATTCCTGACCTCAAGTATTTGATTTCAGAATTGGAATCAATTTTCGATTCCCAACCCTACTCCACACGCATGAAACGCTCTCATTGTCTGCAGAAATGGCAGATATTTAGAATACATCTGGCCCTTTTTAGCTTTAAATGTAAGCATTAGCACAGTGAAATACATAAAGTAAAACTTGAATACCAGAATCCAGCACCCCTCCGGCAAGAGTCTGGTTGACTTCATCCTGAGTGTCGCATAACTGCAAAAAGCATAAATGCAAAATAAAGACTATCATTCAAAATATGTATAAATGTATTCAATCTACCATAGCATAGACCATGCATAGCTACAATGCAGATTTGGCATTTGTCACCTCTTGTATCTGATCCACCAGGTTCTCTGCTCGCTCCACAGTCACACCCTTCAGAGAGATTCTCAGAGCCGCCACACCTGCCTGGTATGCCTGCATCACCTGCACACACACACACACACACACACACACTTCGTCAAGATGAACGTAATCAACATGCCTGTGACGTTTGTGGTGTGCATCAACAAAACTATTTATATATTCCTAAAGAAAACACATGCTAGGTGGTTGTGAACAAGTTGAATTTATCCACAAATGTATCAACAAAAAGTGTGGATAAAGTGTAAATGTTGTCTCCAAACTAATAAAATGTTATTTTTTCTGTGGAGCAAAAGTAGATATTTTGAAGAAAGTACACGCAGCTCTTTTCCATACAATGATGGTTCATAGTGATTGTGCCGCCTGTCTTGCCCCAAAAAGGACATAAAAACATCAAAAGTCCAAACGACATGTGAGCTTTATTTCAAGGGGAAGATTTAGAAAGAATAACTAAAATTTCAATTCGTTTCTAACACAAAGATTGGAATAGAGTTCGCTTGACTACTTTTATAGGGTTTTTGGTGTCCACTTGACAGTCACAGTCATTGTATGGAAAAGAAGAACATTCTTTAAAGTTTCTGCTGTTGTGGCAAACAGAGTTTGAGTGAATAATGACTTTAAGCCATTTAAAGTAGATTACCATATTTTCGCATAAGTCGCACCAGGTCAAAATTGCACTATTGAGAAAGAAAAACGATAAGTACAAGCCACATTTTATTATTACATAAAAATATTAAAGTGCCCCTATTATGCTATTTTAAAGGTTCCACCAAAACAAGAGTCTCCTACAGGAGGTTTACATGCATCCAAGGTCAAAAACACTTAGTTTTCTCATAATATCCATTGCACATCACCTAATTTCTCAAAGAGTCTGAAAACAGTTCATTTGAAGATTCTCTGAATCCCTCCTTTCTAAGAGCCAGCTCTGCTCTGATTGGCCAGGTGGCTTAGTCTTTTGGTCTACCGCTTACAATACATGTCGGAAACCAAACGACTATTAGCATATCTGAATTTCAGCTCTTGAGTCTTCCTTAGCATTATAAACAGAAACGATGGCACCGGTTTTACAGTGTAAATTCCAGCGCGAGTCTCATCCTGTAGATATGCATCAAAGTAGATTTGCTTTAGCAGCAGAAAACAGCGTCTTGTCAACATGTAGAAAACACAAACCAACTTCTACCAGTCTCAGCTACAACTTCAGTGTCTGAGGGGCAAAGTAGACTCTGTTCACAGGCAGCCAATGAAGACCAGAGACTGGCAGTATGCAAATTTGTTACATTTAGATTTGTAACAGGAAGTGAGACTAGAGTTACTGACGACTCATTTCAGGCAGTTCAGAATCAATTCTTTCATTTAGGAGACAATAACTTTATTTGTCATACACTTTGATCTTTAAAACTTAGTAGACTTTTTACATTCACAGACAGCTATATTACACACTGCATGAAATGTGGTATTCGAAAAAGCATTTTAGAGGCACTCTGAATAACAAACATTATAAACACTACAAACGTGATTACGTGAGTTCCCCTCACTCCACAACAAATCCTTTAAATTGAACGGTATTCAAAACAGAACATTTGTAATAAACACCAGGCCTCAACTAATTTATTTCAAGCGAAACTGAAACCACCAGTGTGTGAGAAATGCACAATACAACTTAACTTGAACTCATGTAACTCTCATTCGTTACAAATTGAAATGTGTGTGCTTTGTGCATGTTTTGCGCTTTGGAATATAAGTATCAGCACGTTTCAGAAGACTAAAAAAACAACGCAACTAGAAAAATATGGCACTCGCAAAAAAAGTACAATACAGAGCTGGCTGGTAGGAGTGTGTGTGACGTTCCCTGGTGTTGGCCACCAGACTGTGTCATCTGTGTGTTTGTGTGTCTCACCAGGCGGTCGGTTTGAGAGTTTGCTATTCTGTCCAGGATCCCCTTCACTGTCTCGAGCTGAGCAAACAGACGATCCGCTTTCTTCTCCACACGCTTGCTACCACGTAAACACCTCAGGGCCTGTGGCGGGACAAAGTGGGAATTCATTCAAACACTTTTCTTGCCTATTACATTAAAAGGGCGTTAAACACAAAAAGGGTGGAACAAAGTGTGCTTATACCTGTGATTTCTTCCCCTCTTTAAGTAGTGATTTTGCCTGCTGCTTACACCTGCGAGTCAGACAACACATACAGCAGTTTAGCTGCAGGGCCACTGTAATTACCCATCATGCCACAGAAACGGCACTGGACCGAAATAACAGCTGCGTCCGAAAGCTTAGGCATCTAACTTTTTGCCTGTCAGGTAATGACTTTGCTGGCAGCATTTGCGCATGAAGGCACCTCACGAAACACAGACTTCTGAGGACGCATAATGATTTAAAGGCATAGTTCACACAAAAATGAAAATTATGCCATAAGTTACTCTCCCTCGAGCCATCCTAGGCGTATATGACTTTCTTCTTTCAGCCGAACACAATCAGAGTTATATTAAAAAATCCTGGCTCTTCCAAGCTTTATAATGGGAGTGAATGATGCCACAGATTTTGAAGCCCAAAAAGTGTATTCCATTCATCTTGAAAGTAATCGAGGGGGTTAATAAAGGCCTTCTGAAGAGAAGCCAAGCGCTTTTGTAAGAAAAATATCCAGGTTAAAAACTTTTAAGACGAAGCTCTTCTTCTCTTATATTGAAAATTTGAAATCGTCCAACATTTCACTTTAAAAATTCTCGTTTTAGACTTCTAATTCGTGTCCGGTGTTTTGTTTTGCTCTATCCACTGCGCTTCCACGTTCATCAATACGTCATGCGTGGGGTCAGAGGTCACTCTTCATGCGCCGGGTCAGAGGTCACTCTTCATGCGCCGGGTCAGAGGTCACTCTTCATGCGCCGGGTCAGAGGTCAGAGGTCACTCCATGCATCGGGTCAGAGGTCACTCTTCATGCGCCGGGTCAGAGGTCACTCTTCATGCGCCGGGTCAGAGGTCACTCTTCATGCGCCGGGTCAGAGGTCACTCTTCATGCGCCGGGTCAGAGGTCACTCTTCATGCGCCGGGTCAGAGGTCACTCTTCATGCGCCGGGTCAGAGGTCACTCTTCATGCGCCGGGTCAGAGGTCACTCTTCATGCGCCGGGTCAGAGGTCACTCTTCATGCGCCGGGTCAGAGGTCACTCTTCATGCGCCGGGTCAGAGGTCACTCTTCATGCGCCGGGTCAGAGGTCACTCTTCATGCGTCGGGTCAGAGGTCACTCTTCATGCGTCGGGTCAGAGGTCACTCTTCATGCGCCGGGTCAGAGGTCACTCTTCATGCGTCGGGTCAGAGGTCACTCTTCATGCGTCGGGTCAGAGGTCACTCTTCATGCGACGGGTCAGAGGTCACTCTTCATGCGTCGGGTCAGAGGTCACTCTTCATGCGTCGGGTCAGAGGTCACTCTTCATGCGCCGGATCAGAGGTCACTCTTCATGCGCCGGGTCAGAGGTCACTCTTCATGCGCCGGGTCACAGGTCACTCTTCATGCGCCGGGTCAGAGGTCACTCTTCATGCGCCAGGTCAGAGGTCACTCTTCATGCGCCGGGTCAGAGGTCACTCTTCATGCGCCGGGTCAGAGGTCACTCTTCATGCATCGGGTCAGAGGTCACTCTTCATGCGCCGGGTCAGAGGTCACTCTTCATGCGTCGGGTCAGAGGTCACTCTTCATGCGTCGGGTCAGAGGTCACTCTTCATGCGTCGGGTCAGAGGTCACTCTTCATGCGTCGGGTCAGAGGTCACTCTTCTGCCAGAACTCGACTCGCGTACGGCCATTACCAGAAGCCAGTGATTATAGTGTATAAAGTCATAAATATGGATATTTTTCTTACAAAAACACATGGCTTTACTTCAGAAGGCCTTTATTAACACCATGGAGCCATATGGATTACTTCTGTGATGGATGGATGTGCTATTTTTGGCTTCAAAAACTCAGCACTATTCAATGCCATTATAAAGCTTGGAAGAGCCAGGATATTTTCGATTGTGTTTGGCAGAAAGAAGAATGTCATATACATCTAGAATGACTTGAGGGTGAGTAAATCATGGGATAATTTTCATTTTTGGGTGAACTAACCATTTAATGATCTACAAGAAAACAGAGAGAGCTTTAGTGATAACTAAGATAATATTTCATGACTACAATACAAATTTCTTGCTTCAACGACATCAAAAGTGGCCTTATGCCTGCAACAGATTTCAGCAATCCTATAAGATCATTACAAATCACACTGTACGACATGGATCTCATAAACTCTAAAAAAAACCCTATTGAATCGTAGGCTACGACGCAAGTTAGTAAAGAAAAATAAAACATTAGCATGAGCTAATGGGGAACAAATTGAGCAAGATGATTCACACTTTGGCAACTGTGGTTTTTATGTGTGCTGAAAAAAAAAGAAGCGAAAGAGGAGAATATGGATGTGGCTCGGGAAAAGAGGCCAACTTGGCATGGCAATTTTACAAATGGACCTTGAGATAGTTTTAAGTTTTAGTGCCATGTCGCGTTGATCAATGCACTATTTCATGTTTAATTTTTATTGGCTAGTCAGTAGACATAGGTCGTAGCAGCAAACACACCAAGATGATCATGCTGAATTTCTGACATTGTCCAAAAAATGATCGCAGGCTCTCTTTGAACCTCGCTCATTGTAGGCCACAGGACTACCGTTTAGGAGCCACAGAAATCGACACATTTGGTCATCTTTCGTCTAGGACAGACCAAATTCCTACAATGTGTACTGGGCATTACACACAAACTGACCACCAACCTCAACTTTCAGACGCCATGTTTTTTTGGCTCAACTGTCACAGAATATAACGCACAGGATTGTGGAAAATCATATGCAGTGAAGGATACGTCTGTGCTGTGCAAATCAATCAAATGAAGGCATCTCAGTAGACAGGCTGTGACGCGCCCATAGGATGCAGACGTGTCTTGTGCCCTTCCTACCTCAGCGTTCTTTAGCTTTCGGACGCAGCCAATGTCAATAGTTTGTATGAACTGGCTCACTTTTCTGCCTCCAGTCCCAGCACCTCCACCCTCTCCTCCAGAAGCTTCTCGCTGCGCTGGAGCTGATAGATGCCCAGGTCCACCTCGCTGACAGGAGACACACGGCCCTGTCCTGCCTGACTGAATTTCACCAGCTATACAGAGACGAGATCAAAAACTCAATCAGAACTGAGCAAACTGAACCCAAACATGTGCTAACAAAGTACTAATCCAATAATCCGAGCTCTTCAGCGACACAGATTTGAGAGAAATGTTGGAACATTTTTCTATGTCTGTGCTTAGAGTTAAAAAATGTAGGTAGGGTAAGATTCTCACCAACACTGCATTTATTTAATATTTAATACTGTGGCATACTCCTGCAATTTGAAATAATTGTTTTATATTTGAATACATTTTGATCAAGGCTGAATGTTCAGCATCATTACTCCAGTCTTCAGTGTCACATGATCCTTCAGAAATCACTCTAATATGATTTGCTGCTTAAACTTATTTCTTATCCATGTTGAAACCATAATACATTATTTTCCCAGAATTCTAAACATTGTAATTGTCTTTACTGTCACTTCTGATTAATAAAATGTGTTTTTGCTGAATAAAAGTATTCTTTTTTTCTTTCTTTTTTTTTTTAGAAAAAAGAGGGAAAAAACGTACTGAGCTCAAACATTTGAACGACACTGTATTCAGAGGCGGACAGAGTACACAGCTTCATTACTTGAGTAAAAGTACAGATACCCCTTGCTAAATTTTACTCAAGTACAAGTAAAAGTACTACAGTCAGATGTCTACTTAAGTAAAAGTACTGAAGTACTTGTTTTTAAAAGTACTTGAGTATCAAGAGTACAAGAGTACATTTTCTAAATATTGCATAACTGCTGCCACAGTTAATCAATGTTAATACTGGAGAATGTAAAAGGAATTGAAAGTAAAATCAAGTCATTTTCATCTTTTTACCATGTTGCTTTATTTAACATATAAGAAAATTTCAGAAAATGTAAATAGTCTGGCGAGGAGGGGCCACGGATGGCACATTCCCGGGATGGACCTGCTGCGTCTTCTTACATTTTTTGTCCATGGTTTAGTCTCTTATAATGCTGCGTTCCAGGCAGGTTTTTGAGCACGTAAATCACGACTACAAACCACGACCTTGTAGCGTTCCAGGCCAGTCACGCCAAACTAAGTTACCTGAGCGCAAGGAATTTTTTTTTGTCATAAGCATGATCAATGCTGTCAAGTTCAGGTTTACGTCTAGAGATGTTCCGATACCCTTTTTCCCTTCCCTATACCGATTCCGATACCTGGACTCAGGGTATCGGCCGATACCGAGTACTGATCCGATACTTGGATGTGTACAGTATCTATACAGCTGCAATTCATACTAGCACTGTATGAATTGATATAATTATTTTATGGTGTGTTTCAGACTTATCCCTTAATTAAACATGAACAAATACATACAGTGATCTAGAGTATTTTTATTATCTGACATACATTTCACAGCAATATATTATTTATCTTTCTTAAGTGAAAAAGAACTTAAAATGCAACCACACATCTAATACTGTAAACTGAAAAAAGGTATTTTAGTTTTACAATATAACTGCATAAAAAAAGTGCAACAAATTAATCTAGGAATCTAAAAAATGATATATGAATAATATAAGAAAATAATCTCTTTATAATTTAAAGTCCATAAACAATTTTGTTAAATAAACGGCATTTCAGTTTTGACCGCGGCTGGTCATCCAGAAAAATAAACTCAATACATGTTGTCGGTTGTATTTATCGCTCGTTGGCTGTCTTTTGAAAACATTTCTCTTTGTTTGAATGAAGCTTTTAGAGATTGTTGATTCTGGTGCGGCTCATTCTTCTCTGCCCTTGCCTTTGTGTAATCGTGTTCTGCGGGGTAACGCGTCTTCAAATGCTTTAAGTTACTCGTGTTAAAGTTGCTAATCTTGTTCCACCCCTGAAATTTCAGTATGGCATACGAGACATGTCGCCGTTTTACTGTCTGGTTGGTCCCATAGACAGTAAGGTTGGTCCAGTCTGAAATACTGCTAAACAGCGGACATACTGATAGCGCGCACGCGTTTTCTTCTTCGCTGCTCTAAACAGTGGTTGCTTGTGGCAACAGCACAACTTTCTGTGTCGCCACGAGCAACCACTGTTAAGAGCAGCGAAGAAGAATTGATCTCCGATTTGCAGCGTTATGCAAAGCTAGCGTGCATAACTAGATAATGTTTAAGAAAATGGTATCGGATCGGTGCATGGGTAGAAGTACTCGCCGATACCGATGCCAGCATTTTTATTGGTATCGGCGGCATTTCCGATACTAGTATCGGAATCGGAACAACTCTATTTACGTCACCTTAACATTTCCATTCGGCAATACCCTTTCACGACATACTTATTGTTCGTTTCAGACACATAACATTGTAATACATAATCGTGTGTATTATTATTATCATTATTATATTATTATTAATTTGACTGCAACGTTATATTGTCCAAAAGTGTATTCTCACCGTGTACCGCCTGCAGAAACACTGCATCCGCAGGGGCTGCCATTGCTGTTTTGTATGGTTTCGCGGGCTATGTGAGCTCGTAACTGGGAGTACATCGATCTAGTATGAGTTCACGGGTGGGAAGTCACGGGTTTGACTGCCGTTCCAGTGCACTTTCACGGGTATAACGTTGGAAAAACACGGGTTACAGGTTGCCTGGCATAAATCTGACCATGAGTTGACTGGCGGAAAGCTGAAGGTGATTGCTGATAGGCTGTCTCAATCAGTGGCGCCTGCACAATCCAATCCCGTTTGAGAGGGAAACAACAAATTGAGGGTTTCCGAGATTTTTCTTTTGTCCTTTATCGTCCTAAGTAGTATCGTCCTTTATTGTCCTAAGTAGTAACGGGTACTCACGGTTATGGATAGAAATGTAGTGGAGTAAAGAGTACAATATTTGCCTCTCAAATGTACTTGAGTAAAGTCATGAGTACTCCCCAAAAATGATACTCGAGTAAAGTACAGATCCCTCAAAATTGTACTTAAGTACTGTACTCAAGTAAATGTACTCCGTTACTGTCCGGCTCTGACTGTATTAAGGACTCACTGAAAATGTTTAACCTCCATTAGTATCGACAGAATGTTCAAAATACATCCACTTTCTATCCTGAAGTCTTTGTGAGTACATCAGGTTTGGCTCTTGACACAAACCCACCTTCTCTCCTTCATGGAGTGAGACCGTGACATGTTTTTCTCTCTGGAGCTGTAGCAGGGCCATGCAGAGCGCGCTTTCATCGGGACAGATGTGAGAGGAGAGCGCACGCAGCTCTGGGAAAGACAGCAGAGAGCGCGCTGCTAAAGGAGAACCTCGATATGCGGCCAAAAGCGCCGCAGCCTTTTCCTGCAAGAGAGAAAACCTTGACCGGTAACTACGTGCATGACATACAAATAACACACAGTGGGGTCCAAAAATGTATTTTTTTTTTTAAATTTTTTTTTTATTGCAAATTATAAATAAAAAAAGAAAAATAATGAAAACACTGAGATTACAGCTCCAAAAATGTGTTTATAAATAGCGCAACGTTTCAATCAATCAGGCACAGTAACCTTGTGGAGTGAGATGCAACTCTTTTTGCCAATTTGGGTTTTGGACGTGCACTCCTTTTTTGTATTTTTAATCAAATTAGATCATCATAAGAATTAAGAGTTAAAAATAGGAGAGATGTGAATTTTCAGAATGTCTTAGTAATCATTATGTTCCCCAATATAGACAGCAGCACTTGAGCTGCATATTGCAGTATATGTATATGTTCAGTCAAAGAGCACTGCAAATTACACTACAGTAGTTATGTTTGCATCCAAAGTTGCAAATTTAACTTATATATTAAATTACTTAAATAAAAAAACTTTATTAAATATGCAAAATTGGAATATTGGATCTAACATTTGCGAATAAAACAGTTTCCATTTTAATTTCCAGCATCAATACTCCAGTCTTCAGTCTCACATGATCCTTCAGAAATCATTCCAACATGCTGATTTGATGCTCAAGAAACATTTATTATTATTAATATGTTAAAAACAGTTTTAATATTTTTATGGAAAACATGATTTTTTTTATTAAAAAAGTTCAAAAGATTTATTTGAAATAGAAATTGTTTGTAACAATGTAAAAAAAATTACTGTCATTTTTGATAAATTTAATGTCCTTCCTGAAAAAGTGTTGATTTCTTAAAAAAAAAAAAAAAAATCTTACTGACCCCAAACTTGAAAAAAACTGAACTGTAGCATTTAAATGCAAATGAGTATTAATGACCGAAGACTTTATTCTGTTAGGTAACACCATTTAACTTGAATATTTGATTCACATTTTGACTGAAGACACACTTACCTTAACCAGTTCTATCACAACGAACATCTCCTCCAGCGGGACCCTCCCGCTGCCCAGCAGAGCCGACAGAGTCCACTTCAGAGGCCGGACTAACAGGAGCCCAACACCCCACGACAACCAGCCCGAGTCTACGTTTGCAGCGAAGTCAGATTCTTTCTGCACCTTCCCACTCCTAGAGGGACAAAACCAAACACATGCCATAAATACATGTAATGATTAAACATCATAATAATATATGAGACACTGGCTGCGTCCGAAAGCCTGAAAACGCTGCCTTTTCCGAGAACGCATTCATTCCAGGCATCAAGGCACGTCCGAATCCAACGTTAGCTTCAATTCCTGTCTCCTGAGATCCCTTCATCTGATCAATCTTAGAAGACAGCATAAATGTATCCTTCACTGCCTTTGATATCCCACAATCCTGTGCGTTCCATTTCATGACAAAACATTTTGAGCTAAAACGTAAAGACAGCATCTAAAAGTTGCGCATTGTGTGTGAATTAGGGGTGTAACGGTACATGAATTCATCCCGAACATCACGGTCCAGTGCACACAGCCAGACGAGAAATACATTTCACCTTTTTATGTCGTTTCTAGCAAGAAATCACAGTAATTAAATTTGAAAACTTTATTAATCCCGATAGAGACACTGGTTTGCCACCAACTTAGACCATACAGCCAACAAACACAATACACAACAGACAAATAAGTAATTATGCATTAATAGACTATTAAAACCAGATTAAAAACCAGAGACATGCTAAAAAAAAAAAAAAAAAAATCAGTTTCACAATTCAAAAGTAGAGAATGCAAAAAACTGTAAAAATAATATTTAACAGTTCACAGTGTTCGTTGAAATATGTGACCACTGCAGGAACAGAAGACCTTCTCATTCGCTCGCTAGAGCACGAGGCATTACCAATCGCTCACTAAAAGAGCTTCTGAGTCCTTTAAAACAATTGTGCAGTGGATGGCCTTCAAAAAGCAAGACAATTTTTAGTTTCGACCTTATCCTCTTTTCCACAGTAACCTCAAATAAGTCTGGGGTAAGACCAATAACCCATCCAGCTCTCTTGATCAGCTTATTTATCCTATTCTTGTCCTCAACATATGCAAAGTAAAAAATAAAATCAAAGTACAGCATAAAAAAAGAACACTAGCTAAGATCCCTTGATAAAAAAAAAAAAAAACATCTTTGTGCTGATGTTGAATTATCTGAGTTTTCTCAAAAAGAAAAGTTTCGACTGAGCCTTCTTCATCATTAGGACATTCATGTTCTCTTTCCAATTTAATTTTTCATCCAAATGGACGCCTAAAAATGTATATTACTGCACAATTTCAATCAGCTTACCATTAATTGTGACTATTGGTCACAATTATAAGTAAATGAATATTCAGTTATTTATCCCCAAAGCTCTCTCTATTTTGCTGCGGATCATTAGACAGTGACGCTGCCTCAGAAGTCTGTCTGAAATCAGTTTCGTGGGTGTCTCGTGTGCAAACGCTGCCTGAAACGTCATTGCCTGATAGGGCAGCGAGGCAGACAGTCAGCCGCCTACGCTTTCGTACGCAGCGTTTATCCTCGAGGTGACAGTGACTTACCGAATCATGCTCTGAATTACAGTACTCAAGCCCAGAGGAACGATGCCCTTCCTTCTGAAACTCTCATTTAAGTCCTGCAGACTCACACACACCGACCCGCGTCTCCTGCAGTGGTCAATGATCAGAGGACTCCAGAAGTCTATCTTCCCATCCCAGTCTGTACAGTCAACATCTCGGTTCTCTTTAAAGGCAGAGAACAAGAAAGACATCCGCTCGTCATCCTGCCAGTCCGGAGGGAAGCACGCGTCCCTCTCCTCCGCTGAAACCGACATCCTGCAGCCAATCAAAGAGCTGGGATGAGTAATGGCCACCATGTGAAAGAGAAGCACACGTTAGCATACTTAGCAAACAGTAAAAGAATATACTTCAGTGTGAAATGAATGTATTGTTTTCAGGCACTTAACTGCATGTTATTTACAATTGAAGGGAAATGTATTAGTTTAAATTTATACTAAATGCGATAAGTCGAATTTATGAGTGTTTTTTAACCCATCAAGTAGGACTTAAAGGGATAGATCACCCAGAAATTATTTCTGTCCCTCCATTGACAGCTACGCAACTGACACAAGAGATTGTTAAACTAATCCATATGAATTGAGCGGTGTAGTTTTCTGAAAAGACTTGATCGCTTTATATGATGAACAGATTGAAATCATGCTTTATTTTTACATTTTACTTATATTTATATATTCAGCTTATATGCTTATATTTTATTCTTATATACTTTTATTTTATTTTTTATAATCTCTTTACAAACTTTTTGAAGTGTCAAAGTGGTAGTTGTGTAGCTGCTGATGGAGGGACAGAGAGCTCACAGATTTCATCAAAAAGATCTTCATTTGTGTTTGGAAGATAAACGGTAGTCTTACAGGTTTGGAACGACATGTGGTGGAGTAATTAATGACAGAAATAAACAATCCCTTTAAGTACATCTCCGTTTGTTATTTAATGATTAGGCCTACATCTATTGTCCTTGAAATATTGTTAAGTGTACTGCCAAACGTGCTGACAATCATTTATGGTAAATTAAAATATACTAATTTCTATTGATGCTTGTGTGTAAATATATTTGGAATTGCACTTTTGAAAGTATGAAATCTATTTAGTAGGCTACATTTCATTTGTTAATATGTTAACTAAATGTAATCTTGAAAAACACACTACAGTTAAAATTATAATGAAGTACTTTACAAGAGCTTATGTTTAGTAAAATTAAAATAGGTGTAAGTTAAAATCAAACTTTTAATTTGACAGTTACAAAGTGCACTTTTTCAGTGTTTTAAGTAGAAACATAGTCAAGAAAGTTTACACTTAAGTGGCCTTTTATTCTAAAATATTGCCAAGTATTTTTTATAATATAATATAGCCTACTTTTTATAAAGTAGGCCTACACTACAATTCAGTACAATTAAGCACACCGTTTTGTCACAAGCATCAAAGAAGTGCATGATGGGTAGCTTTTATTGTCTTTTTAATATAACGATGTTTTGTTAAATGTATAAGGTAAATGTATATCAGGAAACAGAGTTTTTATTTCTGATGTTTCTGCGGCGTTAACAGCACAAATATTCAATTTCTCTCAGATAGCAAACATGCAAATTAGCTCGCATATTCGACATCTAATTAATTTTAAAAAACAATAATGGTACGTTAACGTTACAAGAATAGTTTTGGATTAAGAATAGCATGTAAGACATTACTGTCAACCACCTTAGCGGTTTAGCTCGTAAAAATGCTTGTTTTTTCAGGTGCTCAGCACATTTGATCACGGTCAGGTTTGCTCGCAAAGTGAACAGATCGTAAGATGCAACCCGTATAAAACTGACAACGTTTCACCCGTCAGATAAAATGTCGTGTTTCAAAATCTAGTGAGCTGCTATGACGCCTCATACATGCTGTCTAGTTAAGATCACAAGGTTTCGAGACACTGATTCTCCAGTCTTAGATGTGCTTTAAGAATCAAGGCAAGTTCAGACCTCAAGTTCAAGCAGCTGGATCAAGTTCTCAGCTAAAATCTCCTCAGAGTTTGTCGTGACATCCATCGGCGGGCATCCACATACTGCTTAAATAACCGGCGGGGGAGAGAGACACGAGTCTTCACCGTTTCACTAAAGAAGAAGATGATGATGACAACAACAACGCCTCACCCGGAAGACAATAACACTGCTGTTCTCGCTCTGCCCGTCATCATCAGGACACCGATGGAGCTTTACTGCCACCTCGCGGTCGAAACACACTTCTAGAATACACGCGCCACTGCTCAGCAAAAAAATTAATAATAATTTTCTCTCCCTCAAGCCATCCTAGGTGTATATGGCTTTCTTCTTTCAGTCAAACACAATCAGAGGAATTAATAACCTGGCTCTTCTCAGCTTTATAACGGGAGTTAATGGTAGGCCTACCACAGATTTTTAAGCCCCAAAAAGTGCATCCATCCATCCATCCATCCATCCATCATAAAAGTAATCCATGCAACTCCATGGGGTTAATAAAGGCCTTCTTCAGCAAGCCTTTTTTTTTAAACAAAATATATTGGTTAGTATGGGCTACTGCCCCTTTAAATGTAGCTCTGATGCATCATTGGTCTGATGATAACATTTTAGTTTTAAGTATGAAAATGGGCTCTGATTCCAATAACCCAGCCTGAGATAATAAAGGCTAAATAAACAATTACCATATGCTTTGCAATGATTGTTACTCTACATTGTTCAGCAGTTTCATAAGAAAGGTGACTGTGACAAAAACAGGAAGTTGGCTACATTTAGATTTATTTACTGCACTTGGACCACAATTCTCTGAGAATTGCAGTAAACGACAGTGATGAAAATGTAATGCTACATTGCAAAAGTTGAAATATCGGTTGTATATCCTTCTGTGACCCAGCAATTGAGTTGTTTCCTCTGTAGAGGACTTTACAGTATATTTGAGCAAATCTCTTTGAGATATAAGGCACAGTTTTAAGTCTGGATGTCCTGTCAAGAGCACATGATTATCGGGCATTTTAAAGAGACATATAAGGGAACAATATATCACTATTTCTATGAAATATGAGATATCATGAAAATGTTGCCAAACTCTCATTATAGCTACTTATTGCTTCATTAAATGTTGCCCAAAGACCACATTAACATGCAAATTAGAGACTATGAATACATTGTATATAATCAGAAAATCCATTTTATGGCCATGTTTACACACATGTAAAGTAAAATAGTATTTCAAATCATTCTCTAATATCTTTCATAGCATATTGAGAATATTTGTACAAATCTTTGTATAGTTTGGTTCTGGTGGAAGTTTTCTGGAGCTGTTGGAGTCCTGAAAACTCTTATTTACATTAAATGCCTGTTAAAGTCCCCTAATAATTTAGTCACTTAAAACTCACCTTTGATCACAAAATGACATATTTAAATGAGTTTTCCCTTGAAAAATGTTTTGTTATGCCTTTAGTTTGAATGTAACTCTACACCCTTGCTTCATTTAGTATATGGTTCTATGGATATGCAAATGAGCCTCACTTCCACCCACACTGATTGGTCTGATTGTTTACAAGGTAGTTTGTGACGTCAGAAACACCAGCGATTTTGAGACTGTCTTTGGTTCACTGCAGATTTAAGGAGAAAATACTCAGCAATGCTGTCGACTTATGAATTTACACATGGTTTGTCTTAAAGCACATTAAAAACACCACATAGACATATAAACAACATTAAATGCTATATTTTTTTTCCAAAGGGGGACTTTAAATGCAGGTACTATAATATGCATACAAAATGCCAAATTATATAAATATTTTTTAAATATCTTTTTCCAACATTATATATTCTCATATCTGTTTTACAAAGGTCAAGTTAAGAAAAAATAGTCTGGAACCTAAAAATTGACATATACTTAATATAAAATAACAAAATGTATGTAGATGGTATATCTCAGGTGTTGAGAATATTGCTGAGATGTGGAGACAGCACTACAGGACCTTGTTTAATTGTGTTAAAAGTGATATTTATATGTCTGACAATATTAAGTGTTGATTTTAAGGCAATTTTTTTAACATGAGGTATCATGCACAATAAATAAGTTAGCAGATAATAAAGCAAGTGGATCACATCACTGCTGAGCACATTAAATATGCCAGCATGA
The DNA here is from genome assembly GCA_030578275.1 of Meda fulgida. Taxonomy (NCBI): domain Eukaryota; kingdom Metazoa; phylum Chordata; class Actinopteri; order Cypriniformes; family Leuciscidae; genus Meda; species Meda fulgida. The sequence continues at coordinate 5,311,944 of CM060623.1, forward strand.
GGTTAGCCCCCCTTCTTGGTATCTGTTTAATTCCTTTTTAATTCATGGCTTCCTACCGGATACAATGATATCTGTCTTGCTTGTGCCGGTGATCAAGGATAAGTCCGGTAAGGTTGGTTGCTCTGATAACTACAGACCAATAGCCCTTGCCAGTGTATTGTCTAAAGTTTTTGAAAGCATCCTGTTGAGCAGAATTGTGGACATTATGACAACCAATTAGGTTTTAAACTAAAACATGGCACAGATATGGCCATATATTCCTTAAAGGAAATTGTTAATATGTATAGAGATAAGAACTCCTCAGTTTTAATGAGTTTTATTGATGCTTCAAAAGCTTTTGACCCTGTCAATCACTACAAGTTATTTGACAAAATGAGTAAGAGAGGTGTATCTAAATGTATTGTGAGAATTCTGTCCTACTGGTATGCCAACCAGTCTATAAAATGGGGCCACTGTGTTTCTGCCCCTTTTGGGGTCAGGAACGGGGTCAGACAAGGTGGAATCCTCTCCCCTTTTCTTTTTAACATGTATGTTGATGAGCTCTCTGTCTGCTTGAATTTGTGTAACACTGGGTGTATGATAGGTAACACTTTAGTGAATCATATAATGTATGCAGATGACCTTGTGGTCTTCAGTCCTAGCATGGTCTTCAACAGCTTCTTAATGTTTGCTCTGACTATGGAACTGTTCATGACATGAAATTGAATACAGACAAGAGTGCGGTGATGATTTGCAGAACAAAGGAGGATAAATGTCAAATGTTTCCTCCTTTTAAATTGGCAGGTAATACCTTGATAGTTTTGAGGCATCTCATTACAGACCAGTTGAAGGATGACCTTGACGTTTATAGGCAATGCCGCTCTATTATGCTCAGGCGAATAGTTTGGCTCGCAAGTTTGGTGGGTGCACAGATGGAAGTGGCTTTGTTCAGAGCTTACTGCACTCCTCTCCATAATACCCACTTGTGGTCTAGTTTCAGCAAAGCTAGCTTGCATAAACTTCAGGTAGCTTACAATGATGCTCTGAGAAATCTCCTGAGAAGACCACGCTGGTGCAGTGCCAGTCAGATGTTTGTGGCTGCAGGTGTTAATACTCTGCAAGCCACATTGAGAAATGTTATGTACAAATGTATTTGTCGGCTGAATAACTCAAAGAATTATATAATTGTGGCATTGACCAATCAAGTTTAGCACTACACGGTATAAGTCCAAGTTATGGAAGCAATGGTATAGTTGTCTCCTCTGAAGTTGTATTTGTTTTTGTATTGTGTGTACTGTCTTGTTTTTCGATTTGGACCGGTGAGTCTGTAATAAAGTTTATTATTATTATTATTACTATTATTATTATGTAGCCTAATATAAAAAAAAACATTGCTACTGATAGAGGTTTCATTCTTATTAAGACAATACCATTGTTTCATTGGTGTCTAAGACATCATAAAATATTAAACAAAAATTTCAGAATTGTTTTTCCACAATTTGTTTCTTCTACTCCAAACAATATGACGTAAAAAATGAAACACCATATTTTTTTATGGATCTCAGAAGGATATGACAAATTGTTTTAAATAATAGTTCTAAGTGTGCTAAAAGAAATATCTTCCTCACGCAGGTGAGAGCTGACTTCAGTTTCTTTAATCATTCCTGTGCTGCACACGCTGGCCTGGAAGCGTTCGAGTTCGTGTTTGTGTGTGTTCTCTGAGACAGTGATTCAGCTTTTGATGTCTTCTCAGACCCAGGGCTTCGGTTGCACAGCAGAGGAAACGGCAGACCAGAAGAGTTCAGCTGCTTCACGGAGTATTCGGTCTTCGGCGGAGAACTCTGTTTGACAAGCCCAATCTTTGGAAGAATTACATTTGGTCTTGTACCGGCTTGAAAGCTGTTCTCTTTCTTTGTCTCACTTTTTTTTAGTTCTACTTGACAAGTGACCTCCTGAAACCACTCATCAAACCACTGGTCATCGCTGGCATTGTCCAGCCATGGAGTCAGAGACCAGTGTTCGGCCAGCGGGTTCCACTCCGCTTTCTCAACTTCCTCCATTTTCTTCACCTTCTCTGTGGGAAAGGTATTTTTCTGTTGCAACTGTTGGCTCATGATTTTTGGAAGATGCATTAAGGCTTTTTCATCATCCCTCAAAGAACAAGCATTCGTTTGAAGCTCAACTCTCGTCTGGAGTTTCACATTATTTTTCTGGAGCACTTTTACAGAAGAAGTATTCTTCTGAAGGAACTTATGTGCATGCTGGGGCAAGTGTTGGTTCTGTGACACTCCAGTTAAACGTGTTGGCAAGTTGGCTCTTGCATTTGTTCCCTTTTTTCTAAGCTCATTCTTACCGTCTTCTTTAACTCGGACACCCCTGTTGGCACAGGAATCATTGGGCCAAAGACTCGAGGCGAACCCCCTGACCTCTCCGGGACCGCAGGACGCAGCGGGACAGAAGAGATTGTTTAGATGGGTCCTCTGCTTTCTGTCATCGAAACTCTTTTTCTTCATTTTCGGCAGTTTGGTAGACGAGCAGGAGCGTGTGTTCCTGTCACCGTTATCATCGTGGATCGAGCGAGTCCATGAACCACGATCTGAAGTCGGCGAGGGACCGCGAGCGAATAGCCTATTGGGCTGTCATTATCACTCATTTAAAATGTGCTGTTGTGATGCATTATCAGATCTGCGCGAACTGCTGCATAACCTTTAAAAGTAAACATCGCGTCACGTTTACAACACCGTTATCAAAGCATAGCCGAACTATGCATATCAATGACAGTCTTAAACTGAAAATCGAAATTAAAAATATTAATAAAAATAATAATAATTAGGCTAATAGACCTAATAATAATTGGGGAAAATCAATTCTTAAAAGTCATCTTTTGAGAACGGTGATATTGACGCAGTGGTGCTTAAATTTTAAATAGCTAGATTCTGCATTGTAGTGCTATGAATAGTAGACCTTACATTACACATAAAGAACTGAACTCCAAAAAACTAACCCTACAGGCTAATTGACGCGATCGGGGACAGCAACGCAAAGTCGAGTCCTTTAATTTGACGTAGGCGAATAGGCTACGTTTTAAAAGGGCTAGCATAGGCTGAAAAAAGGCTGAAAAAAAGTTGAGTGTCCATAAATAATCTCTATAATGAAACCATCATTATTTAAAATATGATATTAATCTTATAAAATATTTGTTCGTTACTACTGTAAAGCGAGGCTATATTAAATTACTGTGGGATATCCTTCAATGCTTTCATAATCTTTACTTTTTAAAATATTTTGTTTCTCTATTTTAATATGAACATATTTTAATGACAGAATATTTATTGAAAAAAAAACAATCCTTTTATATATAAAAAATAAACTGAAACTGCTAAAGTGATTTAGCAAGTCGGTACTGAAATGTAGAAATGTGTCTTTTAGCGCTGTTGGGCGGAATTGGCCACGCCCATCGGGTGTGTTCTGTGATTGGCTACAATGATCAGTAGTCTATGGAGTGTGAAACAGAGTAAGCAGTAATCAGTCTGTCACTGTTCTCTGAGCAAGTGTGTCAATAACAATTAATACAATTTATTTGCTGACCATTGTAGAATTGAGGACTCTCTGCTGAACATGGAAAATCAGCAAGAATCTGATTCAGATCTGATTCAGTAGCTAACCACTACGGAAGCCATGAACCGCAAATTAAAAAAAAAAAATCTTTTTTTTGAAGGATGAATTGGAAACACTTGCTCTGCGCCAGTGGACGCGCACCGTTATGCCTGTGTGGCAATGTGAAACAACGAAGCACACTTGTAAATTCAACGAAGACTGTATTCTCGTAGCCGATGTTTCGACTTTAATCTCGAAATGTTTCGACTTTAATCTCGAAATGTTTCGACTTTAATCTCGAAATGTTTCGACTTTAATCTCGAAATGTTTCGACTTCAATCTCGAAATGCTAGATTTTTTTTTCACGGATTTTTTTTTTAAGGATTTTTTTTTCCACGGATTTTTTTTTCCACGGATTTTTTTTTTTTAATTGCGGTTCAGGGCTTCCGTAAACCACACAGCAGTCACTCTAGAAACAATCTAAAACCCAGTTGAAATGACAATAAAGTATTGAATCTTGAATCCTCTGAACCAACTATAAGTTTGTAAAAATAAAAGGGAACATACATGTGACTGTACAATACAGCTTTCCCACAATGAGTTATAACCATGTTTTCAGCCATTGTCAGCACTTTTTCACAGCACACGTAAAGTCAATAAAAAGTAATTTACTTAACAAATGACATATAATGGTTTTACAGTAGCCCAATAATCCTCCAGACAGTGCCACATACAGTAGGTTCTTCTTACATAACCGTTATTTGCTTGAAATGCTCCAGATCCAGGCCTTGAACATTCATCTTTCTTCTGTTCCTTGCTTTCATTTTATTTTCACATTCTTCGTTCAGTGAATGTATATTACATTTAGTTATATCTTGCATTTAGTTGCTTAGAATAAAAGTGACTCCTTTCTTTGCGTATACATTTGGGCGTTGTAAACTCTGCCCCCAGACACTTACGTAGATTTGTGGGGGTGTGTTTGAACGAAGTGTTTTAGGAAGGTGTGGCTGAGCCTTAACCTTTACAAAGAATAACTCTTCGCTTTACAACCCTGCAGATCTTATAGCCTACATTTCAAGTCAAGTCACCTTTATTTATATAGAGCTTCTTACAATACAGATTGTGTCAAAGCAGCTGCACAGTGATAACATGAAAATAATACAACAAAGTTTGTTTCTAGAAGAAAATTGCGTCATCGTCCACCTTAAAGGTCCCGTTCTTCGCGATTCCATTTTTTAAACTTTAGTTAGTGTGTAATGTTGCTGTTAGAGCATAAATAATACCTGTAAAATTATAAAGCTCAAAGTTCAATGACTAGCGAGATATTTTATTCGACAAAAGTTCCTTTTCAAAGCCTAAAGCGAACTGCCGGTTTGGACTACATCCCTCTACTTCCGTATTTAATGACGTAACTAGAGCAGTTTTTTTTTACTAATCTCCGCCCACAGGAATACACAAAAAGGGGGCGTGGTCTTGTTGCGCTCCCACGGAGAAGAGGAAGAGTTTTTTTTTGTAGAGTGTGTTTGTAATAATTTAATGTGCAGTCACGCAACATTCAACTTTTAATAAATAAATGATTGTAATGCATGGCAACGATTTCTTTTACACAACATGGCGGCTTTTAAGGCTATATTCATGGTAAAAAATAAAGTGTATTTATATAAAGTTGTTTGGATGAAAACAATTTCAAAAGAACTATACACAACAAAAAATTATTTAATTAGGAGGTGTTACAGTACTTTTTGTGTTTCTTTGCAGCAGATGTTTTCAACCTCCGTTGGCATTTTGTCACAGTTACCACATGTACACCTATAAACATATAGTACTAATCAAAACTCGTGCACACGTGTAACTAAGGTAGGAATAAACAATGGACTTATTTTAAAAATTCAACAACACCAGACGGACAAAACGATATACCACAAGCTTTTATAACGGTTTAACCAAATTAAAAGTATGACAACTAGGCCCTACTAAATAAACAGCTTACCACTATGAAACATCCTGCAAAAGTCGCGTTTGAACAGGTTCTAATCGATTCTCTTCATGTTCTCCAGGTCTGATTCCGGCTCAGATTGACAAGGTAATATGTTTGACATTTTTACAATAACAATCAGCGCATGCATCTCCAATTTATGGTAAGAGGCGTGACCTTTCCGGGCAACGTGCGATAAGCTGCTGTCGAATCACAACACAGGAACCGCTGGCACAATCAGAACTCGTTACGTGTTTCTGAAGGAGGGACTTCATAGAACAAGGAAGTCATCGGGCCGTTTTTTGGACAGTGAAAACAGCGGTATAAGTAAATCGTGTAAAAAAAATACTGTTTTTTTACACGCAAAACATGAACACATGTTATTTTGCACACTGTAAACACAATTAAAGCTTCAAAAAAACATGAAGAACGGGACCTTTAAGTAAGGCAGATCAATAATATTGTCGAATATTAAATGTCCCCAACTAAGCAAGCCAAAAACTAGAGGTAACAGTGGCAAGGAACCAAAACTCCATCAGTGACAGAATGGAGAAAAAAACCTTGTGAGAACCCAGGCTCAGTCGGGGGCCAGTTCTCCTCCGGCCAACGAGCGAACAGTGTATGTTTATGATTCAGGCAGCATTACAGGTCAGAGGTCAGATTGGATCAGAGCATTCAGAATATTTATCCAGTTCATCTGGTCATCTGAAGATCGGAGTCACGCTGGTATGGAGACGAGTTTGTTGAGGATCAGTGCCGATGGCTGTCGTGTCGATGAGGCTGGCGTCGTGGATGGGTCCAGGAGCAAGTCCACCATCTAATCTGGATACGGCCCGGATCCGGCTGACTTCAGTAAACCTCTGAATAAACAGAAAGACTAACATTAGCGTAGATGCCATTCTTCTTTTGATGTAACAAGTACATCAGGTGTTATAGGAAGTGTCCCCGGTTCGGGCTGACCTAATCTATGCAGCCTAATAATCATTTAACTGATTTGAATAATAGAAATGTATAATGTTCTATATCAGTGGTTCTCAACCTCTCCTGCAGGGACCCACTGACAGGCCGTGTTTCTGTTTTAACCCTGAAATGGCACACCTGATTCAATTAATTAAAGGCTTAATGTTTAGTTATTAGTGTAGGAAGAGTATATTAGTCAATTAATCAATTAGTCAACTACTCATTAAGCCTTTAATCAATTGAATCAGGTGAGCCATGTTGCGTTTTTTAGACTAGATTTAAACTGACAGAGTGTGTTTGCTTCCCGGACAATGTTAAGAAGACTGTTCCAAAGATTTGGTGCTAAATAGGAAAAGGATCTACCGCCAGCAGTCGATTTTGATATTCTAGGTATTATCAACTGGCTGAAATTTTGAGATCGCAATAGACGTGAAGGACTATAATGCGTTAAGAGCTCGCTCAAGTACTGCGGAGCTAAACCATTTAGTGCTTTGTAAGTAATCAGCAATATTTTAAAATTTATATGATGTTTAATAGGCAGCAAATGCAGTGTTGACAGAACTGGGCTAATATGGTCATATTTCCTGGTTCTGGTAAGAACTCGATCTGCTGCGTTTTGGACCAGCTGTAGTTTATTTATTAAGCGTGCAGGGCAACCACCCAGTAAAGCATTACAATAATCTAGTCTTGATGTCATGAAAGCATGAACTAATTGTTCCGCATTTGTCAATGAGAGCATATGTCGTAATTTAGATATATTTTTAAGATGGAAGAAAAATCCTGAGTGTAAATCCTCACAGATATAATTTCTTTCTAAAAAGGAACACAGTTGTGAGGATACTGCATTTTCTATTAGTTTTGACAGAAAAGGCAGATTCGAGATCGGCCTGTAATTGACCAATTCTTAAGCATCAATTTGCTTTTTTTTAATAAAAGGTTTTATCATAGCTAGCTTAAGTTTTTGGTACATATCCTAGTGACAAAGATGAATTAATGATATTTAGAAGAGGATCTATGATCTCTGGAAGAATCTCTTTCAGTAGCTTAGTCGGTATCGGGTCTAACATACATGTTGTTGATTTAGATAATTTAACGAGTTTAGACAATTCTTCCTCTCCTATTGCAATGAATAAATAATTTTTTCCTTAGGGATACTACAATGGACTGTCTGATGCGATACTGTAGTAGACGATTGCATAGTTATAATGTTCTCCCTGATAATATTATCAATCTTGTAAGTAAAGAAGTTCATAAAGTCATTACTGTTGTGCTGCTTGGGATGGCATTGAAGCTTTATTTTTCGTTACTTTAGCCACTGTTTCGAATAAATACCTAGGATTGTGTTTGTTTTCTTCTAAAAGTGTTGAAAAATAAGCAGATCTAGCAGTTTTTAGGGCCTTTCTGTACGCAATCGTGCTCTCTCGCCACAAAATGCGAAAAACTTCTAGTTTTGTTTTCTTCCAGTTGCGCTCCATTTTTCTGGCTGCTCTCTTAAGGGCCTGAGTGTGCTCGTTGTACCACAGCGTTGGACTAATTCGTTTAATCTTCTTTAAGTGGAATGGAGCAATTGTGTCTAAAGTGCTGGCAAAAAAGAGAGTCAATAATTTCTGTTGCAACATCGAGTTGCGAAACAGATCAGGAAGATTATTTATAAAGCAATCTTTAGTGGCAGAAGTTATAGTTCTACCATATTTATAACACAGAGTCGGCTTTGCAACCCTGGCTAAATTAAGTATACATTAGTTTAAATAATGATCCGAGATGTCATTGCTCTGCTGAAGAATTTCAACGGCATCAACACTGATTCCATGTCTTTTTCATTATCTACATGGATATTAAAATAACCCACATGTCACGGTTTATATATTCATTGTCTCCTTTTAGTCTCGTGTTTCTGTTGTTAGATGTGTGGGTGTGTGCGAGTGGGCGGCTCCACTCCAATACAGCGATTAGCATCAGCTGATCGCAATCATCCTCCCCAGCTGCTACCCATCATATCACCTTTAAATACTCACTGAACTTTCCTCTCTTTGTCAGATCGTTGTTTGATGTTCCCCGTGTTTGATCCTGTTCTCGTCTTGTCCTGTTCCCAGTCTGGTTCATCGGTTCTTCACTTGGATTACTCTTCACTTGGATTACTCTTCACTTGGATTACTCTCACTTCATCACCACGGCACTTCACTCGGGATTCTGACCATCTGTCCCTGCGTTACCATCCTGTTGAGTGTGTTCTGACTGTGTGTGTGTTTACACCATTAAAGAGTTTACTTGCATTTTTGCTTCCGCATCTTCTGTCGTGATACAACAATTAGGACTTTTTCTGCAGCCAATACTAACTCTAGAAAATCAGCACATTCTTTGATAAAATCTGAATGGTGCCCTGGTGGCCTGTATACAGTAGCCAGCACAAATGTTAAATGGGATTTATCACTTACACTTGATAACGTTACAGGAAGCACCATCACTTCAAAATAATTATATTTGAAACTAGACTCCTAAGTAATATTGAAGATATTACTATAAATTACAGCAACACCTCCCCCTTTTCCTTTTAAACTATTCTATAGACTATAAGTCTATTCTTGGGCTCTGGTTAGACGTCTATTAGATTTTTACTGACAACCCAAATTCAGCCTTGTTTTAGCCTAGACATCTGGGCTGTTTTGACGACTTTTAGACGTAAAATTGCTTGCTGGGTACGTATGTGATCATTTTATATATCAACATAATTTGATATACTAGCACATGGGAAGAGTGTTGAAAAATACCTTTTCTTTCTTTTTTGCTGTTTCTTCAGAAAAACAAAGTTCCAAACTCCACAGAACCGCTGCGTGAAAACACGTGTATCCTACTGAACTTACTCGTTCAGACGGTGGCTTGGCACCACCTACTGGCTGTTTTAGTTTCCTCTTTATGGAAAAGTCAGTTGCCGTCAACATTGTTTTTGAAAGATACATTAAAAATGCAGTTAGCTTCTGTAAACGGATTTACAATGCATGGCATAAAATGTGGTTAATAGTGGATAATTTGACGCGCTTCCGTGCAAAAGTGTCTGTTGTCAGCGGATTTTGTTAATGTGTGCCCAGACATTTTAGAAATCCCGACCAGCTGATGTTTTACGGCCATGTCCGGAATAAAGAGTAGACCTATGTATGGTAGGCCTAAACCTATATAGCTAAGTAAAGTTAATGGACATAAACTGTGATCTAAGATTTAGGCCGTATTGCCCATCTAAGTCATTTATTTCCTGCGACACCTACAGTCACATCCACAAACCTCTTGCGTAGTGTTTGGCCACACCACAAGGTGTCACTGTGGCCTCAAAGCTTCAGCACTGCCACTCTGAGCTCGATTGCTATGTCTGAGGTAAAACACGCCCCCCTCATTAGCATACAGCGCAATACATGTATAAATAAATAAATACATTTATAAATAAATGTATAAATAAATAAATGTAGACGTAAATGCATATGCTACATAAATAAAAGTGGAAATAAATAAATGCTTAAATAAATAAAAAATAAATAAATGTGGGAAAATATATAATTATACATGAATAGGGAAATAAAAGTATAAATAGTCATTTTTTTTATTTTCGTATTTATTCATTTGTTTGGTCTGCCAAATCATTGTGGTCCACGCCTCTTTAGGGCCCGCTTCACCTCATCAGAAGGCGAAGATTCTGCTTTTGATCTTTTATAAAGGTACATGAGGACAGAATCAGGCCTTCTATCACCCATCGGAAGAAGGGGTTGCACAAATGACTTCAATTTCTTCAAGGAGAAATTAGTCTTCTGACGTATGTTCTGGTTCGGATCCCCAATATCTGCCATATGTTTACTGTTTTCTATACTGTCTTGAAAGCTTTTCTTTTGCTCCTTAATGGAAGAATCAATCTCCTGCTTCAACCCATCTTTCTCCAGATGAACCTCATCTTTCTCATGCTGCAACATTGGGCTCAGAGACAAACCTTCTGGGAGATTAAAGCTGTCCTTTAGACCTTTCTTCACTTTCTTTGCCTTCTTTGTAGGAAAAGCATTGCTCTTCGCACTGAGGCTCTGAGGCACAATTTCTGGAGGATGAGTGAAGTCAACATCTCCCTCGTTCTTTAGCTCGTCTACAGAAGAGGCATTCGTCTGGAGTTCCTCTACAGAAGAAGCATTCGTCTGGAGTTCCTCTACAGAAGAAGCATTCGTCTGGAGTTCCTCAACAGAAGAACCATTCGTCTGGAGTTCCTCAACAGAAGAACCATTCGTCTGGAGTTCCTCTACAGAAGAAGCATTCGTCTGGAGTGTCTCTTTAGAAGCAGCATTTTGCTGTAGGAACTTTTGTCTACTCTGAAGCAAGTACTGACTCTGGGGTACAGCTCTTCGAAGTGTAACCTTGGCCTTTGTCTCCACAGACACATCACTTTGAAATGGCTCTAAGCTTGCTCTTGTATTACCGGTTGTCTCCTCACGCACACTTCGTAGGGCATTTTCTGAACCGCCTTTGTGATCTTCATTGTTGTGTTCCTTTTCTTTGGAAGGAAATTGCTTCCTGAGCAAAAGGTTGAACTGTTTTTTCAAGATGAAAGTTCTGTCTTCCTCTAGTTGTGCCTTTACATGGAGCCCCTTGTCGGCAAAATAAATATGCCTGCTGAATTTAGGAAAGGGCGCCAAACTCCTGACGACAGAGTTGGGGATGTAGCCATCAGGAGCAATGGGCCAGATTATTTTGCCGAGGAGATTCCTCTGCTTACTGACATCGGACCTCATGATTTTATCCTACAGTTGGGTAGATGTCATCGCAAATCGTGAGTAAAGAGACCGCGAGACAACAATCACGCTGTAAAAGTCTGCGAGGAATCGCTAAAATGTGTGTAGGCTACTGTTGTGACGGCATCGCACTAGACGTCAAACATTCCAAGCGCGCGCCTATTTGGATAGCCTAAGCTATAATCTTTAAAACTAAACAACACGTTTAAGAAAAAAAATTACATTTTGAGCACATTACCATATTAAAATGATTTGATACATAACGTTGAATGAGCATCCTGTTTTGAGACGCACTTGTAAATACCGGATCGGCATTCTCAACTGTCAGATAATTTGGCTAAAATATTTTCTAGCCTATTATTGTTTTTGTTTTTTTAAATTAATATTACTGATAGGCCTACTACTGTTGTTGCTGTTAATGCACAGACATAAGGATTACTGATAGGCCTACTGTCAAAGTCGACGTGTTGGTAGCCTATAGCCTCGCTAGTCTGTTTTTCATGTAGCCTAAATATTTACATTTGATGATGATAAAAAGTCTTATTTTTTAATATATATATATATATATATATATATATATATATATATATATATATATATATATATATATATATATATATATATAATACATATCTTGTATAAAGCGTGTATAACCTACTAATCAATCTACCGGGTAGACTGTATAAAATATAGCCAGTTACGTGTCTTTTATTAGCGAAGCTCCAAAAAAGGCTAATACGCAGAAACCCACATAAGGTTGTCCTCATTTTAGATGAAATTGTGGAGATTAGATAGAATTAGATAATTGGTGGAACATTTAAAAAAAAAAAATGTAACAAAATCGTTAGATGCAAATAAAATCATAAACAATCAGCTACAATAGGCATACTTCACAAGAGACAATAAAGCAACATTCACACTCATATTCATGCAGTTTGGTCCTTGAGTTTGATAGAATCAATGATACAGTTTAATTTAGGAGCATTTCAAATCAATTAACAATTTATAATTATATAATCTATAGCCTAAAAAAGACTGAGAGAGGGCGAAAAGATGGAAAGGTCAGAGACAAATATTTGCTGTTACTTACCATTTTGAAGTTTGTATTTTCCACTCTATTTACACATTTCATTTTGATTGTTTTTCAGCTATATATTGACACGTTTATCCCATCACAGCACACTTATAATCAGACAGTCAGTGTGATAAAGGCATGGTAACCACCAGAGAGTCTGCATTCAATAATAATATGAATCACTGCAAGCTGAAAAAGTTATTCATATGCAAGACAAACAGATATTTAAACTTTATTTTGTTGCATCATAAATTACATTTCCACCACAGTCAGTTATTGCAATACATGCTGATGACAGCAGATGTTTTATAATGACATGCCAATTAGTAATTCAGCGTATTGTTCCCAATTAATAATTCAATATTTTCAGAGAATAATCTGCATAGAAAAGCAAAGCCTTAACATTCAAGCTCAACTGAGTGATGAAAATGTTATTTTTCTTGGTAACACATATTCTAAAGGTACCAACAGACATTTTCATATTATGATAATACATGAATCAGGGAGTCATCTGTCTAAAAATATAATTTAATTTTTTTTATATGAAACTGCTGAACAATGTACATCCTAGAGTAACATACAACATATTCATTGCAATGCATATGGTAAATGTTCATTTAGCTTTGAAGGTCCAAATGGGTAATCAGTAGTAGTAGTAGTAGTAGTAGTAGTAGTAGTGGTGTTTATTAGTAGTAGTGCGTATTAACATGTTTTTTTATTAGTTAAAGGGATAGTTCACCCTAAAATGAAAATTACCCCATGATTTACTCACCCTCAAGGTGTATATGACTTTCTTCTTTCAGACGAATACAATCGGAGTTATATTAAAAAATGTCCTGGCTCTTCCAAGCTTTAAAATGACAGTGAATGGCTGTTTCTGTTTTGAAGTCCATAAAAGTGCATCTATCCATGATAATTTAACTCCACACGGCTCCGGGGGGTAAATAAAGTCCTTCTGAAGCAAAGCGATGAGTTTGTTTAAGAAAAATATTCATATTTAACATGTTACAAAGTAAAATTGTAGCTTCCGGCCAAACAGCCATACGCAGTCTACTTGCGCCTAAAGAGTAAATTGTGACGTCAGAAGTAGCGTAGTGCGTAGCGTAAATATCAGCAGTACGTCGCATTACTCGCATAAGTTGCGCTTTAGACTTGGAAGTGTCTGAAGTGGAATCTGTACATTCGTTTGGCCGGAAGCTATAATTTTACTTTGTAACATGTTATATATGGATATTTTTCTTACACAAACTCATCACTTCACTTCCGTAGGCCTTTATTATCCCCACAGAGCCGTGTGGAGTTAATTTATCATGGATAGATGCACTTTTATGGACTTAAAAACAGAAACAGCCATTCACTGCCACTATAAAGCTCGGAAGAGCCAGGACATTTTTTTAATATAACTCTGATTATATTCGTCTTAAAGAAGAAAGTCATATACACCGAGGATGACTTGAGCGTGAGTAAATTATGGGCTAATTTTCATTTTTGGGTGAACTAGCCCTTTAAGATGGCTTACACTTACAGTAACTAATGTGTGAGTGTATTTAGCAATGACAGAATCAATTCATTTGTGAAAGCAGGTGTGGAAATGTTGAAGTTCTTGACATTTAAGCCGCAGTAAAACGTCTCCAACTGCCTATTTGGCACTGAGGTCCACCACGAGATGCTGGTACGCCATGGTCTTCCCTTTAAAACTAGCCGCTAACAGAATATCCTTATTGTCAACAGACACCAGACTGAACCCTCGAGGTGCTAGCAAGTTCAGTTCCTGAAAGGGCAGAAACCTTAGAGTGAGGTCGTCCCACAGATAGATCCGAGAGAAGGAGTAATCGCTCCCCAGCAGGAGGTACTGCCTCACTCCGACGCTGAACGGATACACGGCCATTGAGCCGCGTGACGGCAGGGTTTGGATCTCCACGAAGCGCTGGTTGTCCCAGCGCAGGATCTTCGAGTCTCCTATGAAGCGTGTGAGGCAGAGATACAGCACTTTTCGCACCCAAAAGTGCTTCACCATCTGCACATCGCCTGAATCTGTAATCTGCGAGTGGTAGAGGAACTGGCGTTGGCTGCGGTTCCACTGATACACCACCGGGGGCTGCGAGGAGCTGGAGAGGATGAGGTGAGGTTTGCCGTCCACCTCGAGGAAGTCGATGTGTGTGTCTCTGTGCCAGGGATGGAGAGACTGGTGTGAGTAAAAGCCGTTACTGTTCCAGCGGTACAGGCTGGTGGAACCGGCTTTAGAGCTGTCGACTACAGCAAAATACCAGTCGCCTTCAATCTGGAAAGTCTCGATGAAGTTGGGTTTACGGACACGGGTGGTGTCGATGTCCTGGATTTTGACGAAACGCAATGGACCTTCCTCCCATCTGACAACAACAACGGGATGTCAATAAGAATAGATGATGATGATATATTTAAATGCAAATATTATATAAATCTAACTCTTTGAGGTATTGAAATAATAAGGTGCATTCAGTAGTTTGGTGATAATTGAAAATGTTTTACACATTAAGAAATAAATTAGGGCCTGTTTACACCTGGTATGTGTTGGTCGACAAGTCGATGACGCTAAATACAGGTGTAAACGGGGTCTAAGGCTGTGCTCACACTTGTAGTTCCGTTAGCTTGGTTCGTTTGGTCCGGACCAAAAAAAACATTTAATCCTGGTTCGCTTAGCATTCAAATTGGCATTTTTAACACCGAACCTAAAAACATAGGGATGTGTTCACAACCTGATTGGTCTGCTTTTATAATGTATATTTCGCGACAGAACTTACAGAACATGCAAAACAATGCTGTGTTCTGGGCTAAATGCGCTCGCTGTATGTGCGTAGCTACATATGATGGTATTTTGACCAGCTGTGAACTCGTGAAGAGCTTATAAAATGTGTAAAGGAGTCAAAACAGCTGCAGGAGTCCCTCCGTCACACACACACACACACACACACAGATCTGCTGTGAGGAGACGTGGTTCTGATGCCTGTACTTTACTGTGATGGACAACATCTCAACTATATATGATGAGAAAAACTAGGTATGCTTGAGCATTCTGTCCTTTTAGGGTCGCATCTTGTGACATCATGTCCTGTTTTTGGTTCGTTTACATTTCTTTGGTCCGCACTAACAGAGCAATCCAACCAAACATGCAAGGTGATGATACACAGGGCAACTTTTTGAGCAATGTTGCTGGGCAATCTTGCTGAGCGATTGTTCCTCGGGCACTTTCCCATTGAAAATGGGCAATAAATTTCTATCTGGATAATTTGGATCGGTCTTGGGCCCTGTGTCTCATCTGGTTGCCTGTTGACGGCAACATTGCCCAGCAACATTGCTCAAAAAGTTGCCCTGTGTATCATCACCTTTAGACAACGGAACATACTCTTTCCGTTGGATAGGTAAGGTAATTAATGAACCGCTGTGGTATCGGTACCCAAAGTATGCGAAGAACAGCGATGGTGACACTAGCTAAAGAACTACTGATTGCACCTTTTGTTAGTAAAAAATGAAAAATACAATGTTATTTCTTTAGGGTAAAATCTGATAATAGAGAAAGTATATTCAGACAATAGTGATGGGAGACATGAAGATTTTCCAAGTTCTGAAACAACTAAACGAATTACTTTGTTTACAGTGTAACTAATTACTTTGTAAAACGATTCACTGTTTCAATGCACTTGAAACACTTGAGGCTGCCAGCACCTGCTGGTCAAAAAGCAAAAATAACTATATTGTGATATATATTGTTATCTTGACATACAATTATTCATACCATGATGTAAGATATTGGTCATATCGCCCACTCATATGTAAATGCATCGAAAACTCAGCCCAAACATAATGAAAACTTTATAAAACCAATTGCAAAAGTTTTCATGAAAGTGTAATTATTAAATGTAATCTAAAAATAATTAAATACCATTAAATATGAAGATTATATAAAATTAGTGTTATATAAATTTGTATTAATTGGTTTATTTTTAAACCACAGCCTTCTAAACATCTTCAATGTGTGCTGCTTTTACCGATATATTTAACGATATTTTTTCCATTTCTAATCCAAACAACGTCAAACTTGGCACTGCACTTACTCGTGTCCAAGTTTCTAAGTTTAAAATCCATCGGACTAACGGTTCGAGAGATATGCCAATAACAGACACACAGACAGACGTACGTTCCTGTAATTTATAGATAGATTAGGCAGGGCTTGGCAATTAGAAGCAAATAAGTATAACGTGTGTTTGTGTGTTATACATGCACAAGTATTAAAATTAATTAAAAAATAACTATAAATAAAGAAAAAAAATTAAAACTTGAAACAAGATCAGTTAAAAACCATTAGACACTCGTTGATGACCAGGTCAAAGGCATCTAGCGGGGAAATATTGAATCAAAGTCTGAACCACTGATTCCAAACAAAAGATCCGCAAATGCTTCATGAAGCAGTGTTCGGAATGTGCCCATCACTACAATCGAGTCCATAGCAAAAATAGTGCACATAGACATACTTGTAGATGTGTGATCCTCCAAACAGCTGAGCCACAACCATGTAGAGAGTGTTGTTGATAACCACAGGTTTACAGTAGACCGCAGAACGAGCTGGAAGGCACATAAAGTACATATTAAATCAGTATGTTTTGATAATCTTGTCATTCTTTAAAGAAGTTCACTTATTTTGATGTGTTGACTCGCATACTAAAGCACATGTGAAGGACTTTTTAATTATGATTTTCACCGTCGTGTGCGATATTACATTTAAAGTAAATGTATTTTAAATGTACTAAATTGCAATTACAAATATATTTAAAAACATGACATACAAGTATATTTTAGTTTACCATGAATGCTGGTCTGTACATTCGGCAGTACTCATTAACCATATTTCAAAGACAATATAAGTAATTGAGAAATTACATATAAAGATGTACTTAAATCTGACTGAAGTAAACTACAATACATCTTAATTTAAGTGCAATTAACATGTAATTAAGTGTTACAAGATTTGAAACAACATTTTGTGTAAAAGGTTGGGAACCACTGCTTCGGAGAATATCCCAATTTTCTTTTCTTTTTTGCATTGGTTCTACCTAATGAATCAAATAATAAAACAATCGAATAACAGCTGACGTTTGACTTACATGTGATGTTGTAATGTGTCTTGAAAAGCATGTTCACATGATCCCAAATGAACACGGTGCAGATTCCTGTGTTGGGCTGAGCGAAAACTGTGTACTGGTCATTGTTAAACTCGTATGACTCCACAGACAGAGACTGGAACGGGTATATCTCATATACTGCAAAATCTGGATCAGAAGAACGTTTCATATTAGTCAGTGTATATCGTGAGTTCTGTAACTGACATTTTTCACTATTATAAAATCCACCTTATTTTAAATGGTCCTGCGATTTACAAAAAGACTACATACAATTTTTGTAAATAATACATCTACAATTATTTTTAAAAACATTTCCAATTTTCTACCCAGATACACTACATGGCCAAAGGAATGTGGACATTTATTTTCAAAATCAATGCCTTCTACTAGATGTTGGACCATGGATGCAGGAGGGTCTGGCTCTCTGGCTCCAATTCATCCTCAAAGGTGTTTGGTTCAGGGCTTTGTGCAGACCAGTTAAGTCTAGTGAAGTGAAGGCCATTTCTTTGGAGCCTGGATTTTGTATACAGGTTCATTTTCATGCTGAAAAAAAAAAAATCTCCCTAAACTGATGCAACAAAGTTGAAAGAGGAGAATCAAGAATGTCACTGAGTGCTGCAGGAATGAGTCCTAAAACCTGGAAATGAGCTCGCAATTTAGCACTTCCGTCAGGGCCACTATCGTCAAAGATGATTGACAATATTAGCATATAGTTTGGATTGGCGGTCTGCTTCTGTTCTGGGCAAGAACTCAATGCCCATCCATGACGCCATGCATTGATAAGAGCAGCGATAAATCCCCTTAGGGTAAACAGAACAGTATTGCAGATATCATTAATGTTCAATCATTTAATGTACAACACAATTCGAGAAAAATGAGTCTGATTCGAGAGGAATATCAGAAGGCCAAGTCCTGACTGGAAGAGAGGTGGAGCTGGGGATGAGGAAGGGTAATTATCTTCAGAGCAACACGATAAAGCTGCTGATAAACTGAATGGGCCTTATATATGGATGCTGTGAGAGGCGTTGTATTCCTGAAGATAGACGTGGATCAGCCGAGTCAGCTGATGTGAGCTTCTCTGACGTGACCTGCCAGAATTAACGCTACGCTTGATTTCCAATGGGTTTTGGTTGAATGCCTGAAATAAGCCCAAGATACAATAACCCCACTCCATTTTTTGTTGCTAACAAGTGTCTAACCAGGACCAGAGAGGGTATGGGGACACTAAACCTCATCTCGGAACAGGTAAACTCAACTACTCACTTGTCGCTTTCACAGCCTTGTTGTGTTTATAATCACGCTCTCGCAAACTATTCCAACTATCCAACTTGTAGATTTTAAAGGGCACCTACTATGCAAAATTCACTTTTACATGGTGTTTGAACATAAATGTGTGTTGGCAGTGTGTGAGCAAAACTACCCTAGAATTATAAAAATCCACCCAGTGTTTTTTTTACAATCTCAATAAATCATAAGCACTGTCTCAGAACGAGCTGTTCTAAGATTCGGTACAATGTGACGTAGAATTGCGCAAGCCCCACCGACGTGGTTTGATTGACACTGTGGTTTTGGCATAGACCCGGCCCTCGGTGATCTGTACACCATCCTCCATTGTTTCAACGACAGCCGGTGTTCTGACGATTTGTGCTGCCTTGTCGAAAATGTCTCCTAAGAAACATAAGTGTTCTGTTGTGGGATGTAATAATGTACATAGTAGTTTTCACTTACTTCCCGACATCAGAGCCAATGAAAACACAGTGAATGGATTTTATTTACGAAGGAAAGGCGCCACTTAAACTTCCAAAATATGTTTATGTTTGCGCAAATCATTTTCTGACTGACTGTTTTGTGAACGAGGGTCAATTCAAAGCAGGTCTTGCTTCAAAGTTAATCCTCAAGTGTGGATCGTTGCCTACTGTTCGCGATCCAAAGTCACCTCCAGCCAATTCAACAACAAATGCGTCTAAAGTTGTTGTCGTCGCTGAATGCCATACAAAACAGCGGGTCTCTCACTCTCAGCCATTCTGCTTCTGCCGCCTGTTTATTGCCATAGGTATGCAAGTTACGCCCTCATCCAAAGGCAGGGCGGGGATATGCAGCTCATTTACATTTAAGGTGGTACACACCAAAACAGCTCTTTTTAAAACAGGCCCCAAAAATGACATTTTCAAATGGTTATAATAAATTAACTGTGGGGTATTTTGCGTTGAAACTTCACAAATACATTCTGGGGACACCCGAGACCAATATAACATCTTGTAAAAAGGGGCATAATAGGTGCCCTTTAAAGGGTTCATGAAATGTATGGAAGTAAAATAATGCCAAATGTTTTTGAAACAAAAAGCTTGTTGAATTGCACTACTTGAAAAAAATATGCATTGCATTAACTATGCTTGCATTTTAATGCATTGTATTTTTAGGACTTGCATTTTTTATTGGCTCAAATTCGACATGGTTGAATATTTAAGCTGTGAATATTTCAATTCAAAACTTTTCAAACACATTTTCATTATTAAAAATTTAAATAATCCATATTCACCTTTTATATATCACTCACAAAATATTCAAACTGTTTAAAAATACAACCCATAATATTCAACAGGTAATTTTCGGTCCATTTTATTTCGCTTTACAAATTCGCTTCCACAAATTCAGTGGTTCAAATTCGACAGTAAATTCAACATTGACATCCAGCAACTGCAGGAAAAGCAGTGGATTACCGAGCGTAATCTCCATCTGCTGTAAATCTACCACACCAGCAGGGTGTTGACGAGGACCGAGCAACAGTTAGAGCAAGCCATTCATTCATAAAAACTCATTTATAGAAATGTAAGTGTATTTGTGATATCTTTCTCTACCGTGAACGAGATTATAATGTTATTCCCCCGATGCTGATGTACAGATCAAATGTTAGGCCTACATTTAAGGTAGACATATTTCTCTTGGTTGTTTAGTAGCCTTAACTTTATATTTTTATATATGCTGCAGTACTAGGGTTTCCCTCAATACTTCACGACTGCTGGACATATAAAACGCGTAACGTAGCTTGACTAATACAGTGATCTAAAAGACCAAACTCGCACCTTATTGAGAAGGCTGTAGGTTACTATGGCTATAGGCAAGCAGATTGACTCAGAATATGAAATTTACGCGCAAAGTTTCACACTAAGCGTTTCCCAGTGATATACTGGCATAGTTGGCTTGACATTGGACATTCGCAAATTTAGGGACCGTCTGTAAAGTTACACATTGGTACACACGTTTCTAACTTCAATAGCATTGGGAGAGAATGACTTACAGAAAAGTGGTAGGTGTCAGTCATGATGCACACCCTTTTATATTTTTGATATGTATTCAAATAAATGAGTTTGCCACTGAAGTTAGAAACGTGAGTAATGTTTTGTGTAACTTTAGAGACGGTCCCTACGCGCGAATGTCCAATGTCAAGCCAACTTTATGCCAGTAGGATATGCATAGGCACAATTTGCGGGCGGATATTGTCCCCACCACTTTTGAAACCACTTCTCGCAGCACGATGTAGGCCTACATACAAACAAATAGCCTAAATAAAACATCTCCAGTTAACTAGCAGAGCATTCATTTCGTTCGTCTGTTAAATAAGAGGCGATCTAGCGCTGAAATGTGTTGTTTATGAAATCAAGTGCTCGTTGCACTGTGATCAGAGGTGCGGATACAGTATATCTTGTGGCTCGCGCACATTCTTAACTCGGACGCGCGCTTCAATCGGTTGCGGAGACTCTCTTCTCTATTCGTTCCGGTGAAATCACAAAACAGACTGCATTCAAAGTGTCCCTGCTTGATATACAGCCACTGATAAATATAACCGGTTTTGATGAGGGAAAAAACTATACGAGTGCAGATTAGAACCCAGAACCTCTCAGACACGCTTGGCAAAAATTCTCGGCACTAACAACATATTAGATCTCATTAAACACCACAGATGAAACCCAATGTAATATTTAAATCGATTGCTGGACATATTAATGTTATTGTACATAGCCTACGTCTGATTTATGATTTAACATTGTATTAGCAACACACTCACACACACACACACACACACACACACACACACACACACACACACACACACACACACACAGACACAGACACAGACACACACACACACACACACACACACACACACACACACACACACACACACACACACACACACACACACACACACACACATTATGCCACTGAGTATATCACTGGAAAACGCTGCGTGAAACTTTGCGCGTTAAGTTCATATTCTGAGTCCATCTGCTTGCCTATAGCCATAGTAGCCTACAGCCTTCTCAATAAGGTGCGAGTTTGGTCTTTTAGATCACTGTATTAGTCCATTAAGATACGTTAAGTGCTTTATATTCCAGCAATCCTGAGGGAAACCCTTGTATTGAAGCACATCGCTGCGATATAAAGTTAACAAATACACTTATAGTTCTATAAATGAGTTTTTATGAATGAATGGCTTGCTCTAACTGTTGCTCGGTCCTCGTCAACACCCTGCTGGTGTGGTAGATTTACAGCAGATGGAGATTACGCTCGGTAATCCACTGCTTTTCCTGCAGTTCCTGGATGTCAATGTTGAATTTACTGTCGAATTTGAACCACTGAATTTGTGGAAGCGAATTTGTAAAGCGAAATAAAATGGACCAAAAATTGCCTGTTGAATATTATAGGTTGTATTTTTAAAAAGTTTGAATATTTTGGATGTGAAATATGAAGGGTGAATATGGATTATTGAATTTTTAATAATGAAAATGTGTTTGAAAAGTTTTGAATTGAAATATTCACATCTTAAATATTCAACCATGTCAAATATGAGCCAATAAAAAATGCAAGTCCTAAAAATACAATACATTAAAATGCAAGCATAGTTAATGCAATGCCTATTTTTTCAAGAAGTGCAATTCAACAAGCTTTTTGTTTCAAAAACATTTGGCATTATTTTACTTCCATAGAAATGCATTATCAGATCTTTATATTATGTTTCTGGAGGTTAGCTGATGACATTAGTAAAGTTTTTTCAAATAATTGTAAAAAATTATAAAGAAAAACACTACCTTTCAAGGGGTTACATCTTCTAGAAACACAAGTAAACGCCAACTGACGTGAACTTCAATGCCCGTCTTGGTTGAGAAAGAAAACGCATGTGTATCAGTATATTGGACCAGTGCGTTCACTCTTAAAGTGACAGCAGCCTAATATTTATGCTGCTTGTCTGTGTTTTAAATGTTAATCAAACAATGAAAGACGCACACAAAAAAAATGGCATGCTGCTCTTGACTGAATAACTTTTGTAACTTTAATAAAGATTAATCTATATTTAATTTATTCAGTGTAAACTGTGGAATGTTAATCTACATTTGATCACTTTATTCAATTTCTGTACCTGAAATTTATTGTTAGACCTCTCTGAAAAGGGGAGGAAATTTTTTTTATAGGCCTATATTTGTGCTATTGCTATTATTTGTTCTTATTTTATTACTGACTATTTACTTGACTTTAATAATATTTGAAATTTATATTAGTCTAGTATGTTTTGCTGTGGTATCAAGTGTACATAAGTCAAACACAATGGAAACAAACTATGTTTATTTATTTATTTATTACTTTTGTGGTGGGGCCAGTGGAAATTTTGGCAGAGCAAGTGAAGATGTGAACCACTGGCAGTAGCGTTGACCCCTGATCATACACTTTTGTTGGTCACAGAGCTTATTTTCTGCAATAATGGAAAAATCCTATATTGGCTTTCTCTGTAGGGAACCATGGTAATGCGACGAAAATACGTCATTCATGCAGCATTCTGTTGTTTAACTTTAAGGTTCGTTTTCAGTTGAATTAAGGAGTCTGGAATTTGAAGGGGGTGTCCTTATTCTTTTGACCATGTAGAGTACCTGTGCTAAGAGTGTGTGAGTCGCCTTACCTGCAGTTATGCAGTTGAAGTCGCGTGGCGTGAGGTCGTGGATGCGTCGACCCTGGAACTCAAAAGGACTGGCGCAGTAAATGGCTGGAACAGAGGTGTTGGTCTTCTCCATCCAGTCAACCAACCATTTGATCTTACAGTCACAACGAAACGAGTTCCCTCGCAGGTCTCTGCGTACACAAGATACACAAGAGATACAAAAATACATGAATTTTCCCGTTCAAAGAATAACTCGGTATTGTTTAGTACAGGGGTTTTCAAACAGGGATGTGTGGAAAGTTAGAGAATTTTTTTTATTTATAAAATGTATAACATAAAAATCGTTTTAGCTTTAGTACACTCAATGGCAATCAAGCTACTCATTTTATTTTGGAAACATTCTGCCTTTATAATATAACACACACTATTTTTCACACACATCATAAATGGGGCATGTAAGGATATGGTGTATTTTAGTAAGACAGTCCCTCACAGGGGAATTATCATATTTGGGTTTGTGGTATACATACAGGTCTGTGAGGATGTCCAGGTGTTTGAAGAGATCTCTGGGAAGAACCTGCAGGTTGTTGTTGGATAAAGACCTGATAAAAAGATACAGAGAAAGAAGAGAGAAGAACATTCAAATCTGAGACATAACATGACCTATTTATCATGATTCATACCTCTATTCTTCAATCTAACCTATAAGGTACAATGAATGACACATTTGACTCATCATATTAGAAGCAGGGTGTGAATTACAATTCTCTGAATATTCAAGACTGTGGGGGTGGATCATATATAAAAGTATTCTGTTGCAAATTAGTCTGAACCCTTTTGTAACTAGAGGTGAAAAGACAATTTGTGTTTCTCAAGAAAACATTCAGAAAACCTCAGAAAAAATCAATAGAAATTAATTTAAAAGGTTGGCCACCCTGAAATTCATTGTAGAAGTCACACAATGACGTTACACTATGTAGGCCTTAATAATAATGTAAAAAAAAAAACCTGATGTCTTAAAATATTTAAAACTGGTCATTTAATTCATGTTTAAAATGATTTCTGAAATTAAAGTAACAAGTGTAACAACAAAATAATTTTACAGCTTATTTATGATTTATTTTACTATTTTAACTTTCTTTTTATTTCTTGTCTTAATCCATTTGGCAACTGCTTTTCTTTATCTATTTTTAAAAAAAGAGGTACACCAATTGCTGTACACCAATTTAAAAACGTAATATTTATAAATGTATTTATTATTTTTGCATGAATACACTGAAAATTGACTCCTTAAAGCAATACATACAGATGTGTCAGAGACTTCAGTCCTCTGAATGTGTGCTTTGACAGGGCTTGGATGTCGTTGTTCTCAATAAATCTATAAGGAAAGTAGGGTGAGAAAAGAATATGGGAAATAAATTACCATTAAGACACGTAAATGAATTCAACCAACAACTCATTTGTCAGACAGCCACAAAGTGAAATATTTGCAGGTAAGATATTTGCAGGTTATGTCATTAAAAAGATGTATGTGTGGTATTTGAGAAAAAAAGATAAAATCCCAGGACAGGGATATTAATCAAATGGCAGTTTCTCTCCCTCCCTATTTATTGTAATAAAGTGTAAGGCTAAATGCAAGCTGCCTGTTCCCTGATGGACTGAGGAGTCACGCGTTCAGGAAGACGATGCCCATCTCCCTCTACAAACCTTGCCGCATTTGCCTTGTTTAAAGCTTTTAGCTTAATGACACTGAGATTGTGGGCGTTTTCATTAATGTTAAAAGCTTTCTGCAATAGCAAGTTCTTCCCTCTCTCTCTCTCTCTCATCTCATTCACTCTCTTTCTGTAGTCATTGAGCTGCCAGTGCTNTAGTCTGAAAGACAAC